>JAEMWC010000134.1:1117500-1215000 GCA_016490735.1 Pachyseris speciosa | reverse complement strand
ATGCTCGTCCATGTAGGTTTTTATTAATCAATAACCAGTAGAAGTCCTTCGATTTTGTTTTAGTTAAATTTAATTTAACACCAGGTTGTAGACAAAAAGAAGTTAGATCGAAAGCAAAAACGTTTGATTCTTCTGCCGATAGTTTCTTACTAACTGATTTGGCGAGTAAATGCTTAGGGATGGCATTGATGACCTGATAAAACTGTAAACGTTATTTGCTTTGGAAGTCGTTAAAGGATAAAAACCGTCCATCAGAATCCAGAAGGTCCATAATTGAGGGTTTTCGTCTGGAAAACCATTCTTTGTTGAAGAAAGGTTTTCCTCCGATGAAAATGTCTTTGTTATTAAATAAAATTATTTCGCACATGTTGTCATGGTTATAAAGTGCCTTAAGTTCACTGAAGTATAAGAGAATATCCTTGTAAAAGGTTGGTAGGTTTTCAAAGAATTTAACATTGTATAAATAATGATTAAAGAAAGATTAAAGAAAGAAAGATCGCCAGAAATTTAGGACACGAGACCCCACGCGCGTTACGCGCGGCAACCTCAAGACTGATCGGGACGCCGAAATGTATAGTGATTTGTATGGGCATTCGAGAAAAATAGCAAATATCCCTTCAAGACGTAAAGAAAGAAAAAATGTGCAACTGAACCATAATAGTTCCACCGGTAGCCGCCGAAATATTTGTAAGGAATCCTGTGACATTTTTCGAAATCTGGAAAACCGTTTGTTTATAAACTGCGATTACTGACGAAATAAGCTTGATGATATACTTCTGTTCTACAGTGTCTGACTATTTTACACGATGGGAGCAATTGAAAGAAAAAATGCAATTAGAAGAAATTAATAGCATTACCTCCATCCTGTTTTCGAAAGAATCCGCTGTATTGTGCAGGCTTAAATGTCCGGAATTTCTGGCGATCGGACAAAACAAAGCTCAATTGAAACTGCGGGAAGGTCAAGAAGTTCAATGAACGCCGTTTACTACTAATGCCAATGTTTCTTGAATTCAGTCTGGTTTATATGCACTGCTAAATAAACGCCTAAACTCTAATCTACAAGAAGAAGCTCAGTCTGCGCAAAGAAGAATCCGATAACTGAATATGCTGAATATTTCAATCTTTTTTTTTTCCAGTTTTGAGAGTCAATGCAATAACTTTAATGCGGTTTATTTTCTGCTTGACATGTCATCACTTTAAGGTTGATCATAAGAGCGCCTCTTTCAGCAGCCCATTCTTTCGGCGGCATCACACAGCTGACGTTTCATGGCAACCTCTTTCAAATCGTCTTGAGACCACTTCGGCTTCACTCCATTCTAAAACATTAAAGGTATAAATAATTAACAACTTAACGGAGAAAAACAACTCTCTGTTGTACTAAATATTAATTCACTGAATACAGCACGATTTGCTACCAGTGTAGTAATTTCCGTTAGTATATTGACCGACGATTGTCTTTGCCCCACATAACAGTTCTTCTGTCCCATTAACTGAATCCTTCCATCTTTGTGTGTTTCAAAATAATAATTTTGTACAGTAAATTGTCTTACACTTTCTGATCATCTTCTCAGGATGTCACTTAAGGTGGGACTTAAGGTAAACTGGAGTGAAATTTTAAGGAGTTTAAAGAAGGGATTAAAACGTACAAAAATGTTTTGAAACACCACCAGACAGCTGACACCCAACAAAGGCACTGAAGGTTGCTGTGGAACTGTTTTGGTGTCCATTTACTAATTTTACACTTCAAATTCCAATTTTAAACCTTCATTAAAGTTTCAATATTCCCTATTTCCCTAAATTTAACAAATCCTTCTAGAAAAATTATCTCTTCCCAAATATGCCCAAAAATCACCAAAAACTTCACAAAATATCCCACAATACAGCTTCGTGGGATGAGCATAGAGATTCTGGATTGCTTGAAACGCGACCGAGATATTAATGTTAAATTGATGTTCAGAGACGCAAAAACGGTGTTTAGGTTAAGTCCCGCCTTAAGGTGGCACTGCCACACTATCTTAGCATCACTTCACTGAAAACGGTAGAATATATCTTATTAATGGAACCCAAAACTAATGGTGCAGTTTTATTGCTAAAACAAAATATGTTACGGCGCTGAAAGTATGTACTGCCGCCTGCTGTTAAATGGATGTCTGCAAGGGATGGATTGAAACTTGTTTGGAAGAGATCGCCAAGAACGTCACAAGGCTCGCTCTCCCGGCTTGTATTCATATATATTCCTCGTAGTTTTTCAAAAGTGTTTGATGTATTTTATCGGTTTTGCACAGAAACGATATAAAGACATTTTGTTTTACAGTTCCTAGAAACGACAAAACTCGCGCAATGTTTCTTCTTCTTTATAAAACGGCGATCATCGGAATCTTGCTATCGGTCCAGAATAGACTCTTATCGACAGGTATGAAACTGTCAAACCGATGCCATATGTGTTTGGCGTCGTTGTTATTACAAAACGTACAATTCTGGGACGCAAACTGACAAACAGGCATCAAAAACCTGGGGGAAAGATTTCTACTCACCACGCCAAAACCTTTCTTAGCTTGAAAGAATCCTTTCCGTCCTGCTGCTTTCCCTTGACCGGCCCCGTTAATGGCAGTTTGGGATTCAGGTAAGAATGCCACCAAAACAAGAAGAACAAAAAACCAGCCAAGAGCTTTGCTTTCCATTTCGTTCTCTAGTGAAAATTGCTTGTCTTCTTTTGCGAAACAGCCTGCTTGCTTCTCTTGTGTAGAGTGTTGGTGTTTGAGTTTAAATCGGTAATTTACGCATGGTTCACTAATATATTTGTGACAAAAATGTCAATTTTGCATCAGTTATGTGAAATGTAATTGCGATGGGTAGCGTTTGTCACCACTAAACTACACAATGATTACTCAGTCAATAAAGAAGTGTTCTTAACTCGGCATAGACTCAGAAAAAATTGGTCAAGACAGAGTAAACAAAGCATTATTATTTAATCCGACTTATGAACTTTGGGAGTATATATTACACGTGAATCAAAATCAAATAAAAGCTAAACGGAGGCTTTTCTTTTTCAAAACAAATCTGGAATTTATTCCAGGTGACACTGGTGAAGTTGTTAGATCCATCTACCATGCTTAATCTTCACCGGGAGATAAGTGTCCGTAAGAAACTCGAAGGAAATTGAAGAAAGAGCTTGAATCTCCGCCTTGTATCCCATGGACAACATGATCTTAATCTGAAAGCATGGATATATGAGTGTTAAATTGAATCATGCACATTATTGAGTAGTAAGAAGGTATTAAAAAACTCAGCGCCAGTGGTTGAGTAGGGATACTTGTAAAATCATTTCGGAGATCCCTGCACTAATCCGCCTGGGTGGGATGGGGGTTAGTGAAAGAGGGTACCCCTGTCGACCCCTCTTCATTATTACCAAGAGTTACCTCGGTGTGGTTTGGAATAATCAGCAATCGTACCCCCACACCAACGCCTGATACCAGTGCAAAAATATTCCCAAAATAACTGTTATTTTTGCAACTAAATTAAAAGATTTTTTTCCAAAATACCTCTTGTACCCAGGCGTCCTGTGATTTGATGTAAGGCCTCTCAAGAAGCTCGTGCCCCTTACTCTTATCTCGGTCGGTCAGCGGTATGCGCTTGTCGCGAGGAATAGACAGCCTTGAAGATGAGACAAAAAGTTTCTCACTGCTGGATGTCAAAAAGAAGCATGTATGCTGGTTTCCTTGTTGTTTGCGCCTTAATAATTGACAGCTTAAGAAGAGAGTTGCCAGGCTAGCCCCCATTTGATATTAGATGTTACTGGCTACTTTAAATCGGCTTTGTTCTTCAGACCGGCCCATGCACTAAGCCAGGACCAAGGTCCTCAGTATTTGTCAGACTTGATCGTTCAGGACGGTCAAATGGGGGTAAAATCGAAGAACTGCAACTTCAAAATGCGCATTTTGTGGCATTAAGTGCTGTCAGATTCGCTTTACGAGATTTGGGCAATTGGTAGATGACATCTAACTAGTCCTTTACAAGGGCAAATTACGTTTACGAACTGAGTAGTCTATACCAAAGTGTGTACACAACAATTTCTTATAAATGGCATTCGTCACAAAAATGCTTCTATACCTATCGATGTCACTGAGTAGCACACCAAGCCACTTTATAGCAGGAACTGTTAAACTGTGCACATCGAACGACAGGGCCTGGTCAGAACAAAAACAGACTGGCAATCTATGATTATAAGCTGAATTCATATTAGCCTCAAGGATATGAGATGGGACTTGTGCATTCCCCTGTCGTGCCCCTCAGTCTATCACTGCCTCACATATTACTTTATCCATTTATCGCTAAGGTAAAGTTGAACAGAAAATACAAACTAGAAGCAGCACAAAATGGACTCAGAACCTTAGAACCAAACTTGTACACACTTAGGATCTCAATACCTGCAAAGAACAATCACAGTTAACAAAATGATCATTATTATTGACGCAATTTCATTTGGTAGTTGGAAGACAGCAGTTGGAATAGTATACAAGCATGAAGTTGTCAGGTGCATGGAGTACCTTCAGTAGCATCCACGATTTTGCTCTCAATACTTCTTCTCTGAAGTACATCTTCACCAGCAGGAGAAACTAAATAAAGGGGATTACTCACCATGAGGGTCGGCATCCACAAGAGCTAAGATTGGTATCTGAAGGCTGCACCATAATCGGCGGATCATCATACGGGTATTCACATCCGGGAATCCTTTGGCCTGCGAATGTTAAACAACGTGACTTCAGAGACGCAAAAAGAAAAAAAGGGAAGCAAGAAGTTTTTGCGTTTGTGTGCGCCTTGTATAATGACGACTTTTAAATTATAACCGAAGACAGAACCTATTTTGCTCATTTTGGTTGATGTGAACGTCTGTGGAGTATTGTTTTACAGTAGATGTGATGGGTAATATCAACTGACGAGGCAAAATTGGAATTTATCACAACGCTTTTTCTTCGCTGAGAAATTAAAGTCGGTCAAATGAAAGAGAAGGATTCCATGAAATAAGCATACGGCATTCCACAAAAGGTCAAGTTTCTGATTACTTCAAGGTAAGGCACAAACTAAATTTGCGAAATTGGAACAGCTTTGTGCAACATAAAATATGTACCAATACGATATGGAATGGCCTCTCAAAAGGAACACTAAAGTTAACTTTATTTATCTGAAGCACTTGTCATATAATGCACTATACATGTAAATAAGTCATTAGTTATAGAATTGAAAGACCACATTATAAAGCCACCTTGATCTTTGGTCAGATTAGTAATAAAAGGGCCGGGCGCTCTATCTTCATTACCTCTATACGTGTCTACCCCCTGCAAGCACTCTTCACGTATTCCACAAGTATACGATAAATCTCCTTTTAGTAAAATATGCTCTTATTAGGGAGATTGACGTCTTTAATTAAGTAGAGCTAATGATTCTATTTTAAGGCGTGACTTTGTCTTAAAGATGGCTTACTTTACCTGAATGTCAGGTATTCTGCAGGAAGGGCATTTGTCAATCTATAGGGAGAATTAACCGATAAAAGTCCTGAGCACGGAAAACAAAAATTGGTGGTCAATTTGAAAAAACTCTTTCACATTTTGTTGGTACGGAACGGAACTAGTTTCAAAGCCTGGGCAAAAACAAGCTCTATTAGAAATGGAAGGTCATAAAGGTCAACAAACGCCGTTTAGGACTTGTGCCAATATTCCTTGAATTTGCATTTTAGCCAACGCCTAAAGGCTAATCTCCGCAAAGAAGGATCCGATCACTGAAGATGCTGTAATTTTCTGTTTAGTTCAAGGTACATTTTATTTCAGTTTCTTGTTATCAATACATGAGTTTCTGCAGTAACTTTAATGCGGTTTATCTTCTACTTGACATGTCATCACTTTAAGGTTGATCAGAAGTGCGCCTCTTTCAGCAGCCCATTCTTTCGGCGGCATCACACAGATGACGTTTCATGGCAAAATTTTTCAAATCTTCTTGAGACCACTCCGACTTCACTCCATTCTAAAACAGAAAAGGCATGAATAATTAACAACTTCTTGAAGAAAAATACACTCTGTTGTACTAAATATTAATTCACTGAGTACAGCACGATTCGCTACCAGTGTAGTAATCTCTGTTACTACCGACCGAAGTTTGTCATTGCTCTACATAACACTGAGTTTTTCTGTCAACAGAAAAAGGATTAATTATTAGCAAAGTACTTATTACTTTATACAGCTTGATGGAGAAATATACTCCCTGTTGTACTAACTATTAATTCACTGAGTACAGCACGACTCGCGACAAGTGCAGTAATTTGCGTTAGTACGGACTTGAATAAAACCGAAGTTTGTCATTACTCTACATAACAGTTCTTCTGTCCCATGAACTGAATCCCTCCGTCTTCGCGTGTTTTGAAATAATACTTTCGTATAAATTGTCTTGCACGTTGTGATCATATTCTCAGACTGTCACTAAAGGTGGCACTGCCACAGTATCTTAGCGTCACTTCACTGAAAACGGTAGAATATATCTTATCAATGAAAACCCAAAAATAATGGTACAGTTTCGTTGCTAAAGAGCATATTCCATTTACTGCGCTGAAATTATTTACCGACACCCACTGTAATACAAAAGTCGACAAAGAATTAAAAGTTGTTTCCACTAAATTGCGAAGAATTTCATATGGCTTTGTCTCCCAGCTAACATTCCTGCTATACTTTTTTAGTTTTGCGGAAGCGTTTTGTGTATTTGCATTTGTCAGACTAACAAGCGAAAACCCCGTGCATGACAGTGCCTCTTTTAAAAGTCCTTCTTTAAGCTTCTTTAATGGGAGTTTTGAAAAAAGCGTTACTTTGTAGAGTGACGTGAGTTGGCTTTTCTGTATTAAATTACTGTCAACTCTGAAACTACTGCAAAAGACATGAAAAATGTTTTCGTGGTTCTACTTACCAATCGACCTTTCTTAGCCTGAAAGATCCTTTTTCCTTTTGTCTGCTGGTCTGTCGCCGGTTCTACTCGACCGGGCCCGTTGACGAAAGCTTGGGATTCAATTGAAAAAGCCACCAAAAAAAGAAGAACAAAAAAGCAGCCAAGACCTTTGGTTTCCATTTCGTTCTCGAGTGAACTGAATTGCCTGTCTTCTTTTTCGAAACAGCCTGCTTGCTTCTCTTGTGCAGAGTGTTGGTGTTTGAGTTTAAATAGGTAATTTACGCATTGTTAACCAATATATCTTTGAACAAATATGTTTCTTTCGCGTTAGTTCAGTGTGGAATGTAATTTCAATGGAGTAACTAATTAACTAATATTCATTTTGAATTAGTTATATTTTTTTTGGTGGGTAGAGCTCAATAAACAAAGAATTGTTCTGAAGTCTTTCCAACCGACGACCGTGCAGTTGAGTTATTCCACATAACTAGGCTTGGATGAGGCAGATGTTCTGTCAGAACTGCAGGAATAATATCAACAAAAGTGACAAACGACGAGTTAGAGAGCGACTTTCAAGGATCAAATGTAATGAAACTAAAGAAGAAGAATACTCGCTAAAAATGTGTTTATTAAACCTGCTAGCGATTCTGGCAGGGTACGTTTCACTTTCGAACAACAGTTTTTATGTAGTATATGTGGCTTCGGTCATCATCGAGACCCCTGTGAATCAGTTATTTAGCGCATCCAAACAGATCCTGGAAGGTCTGCATGGCGTTCCACATTCCATGGATTCCACTCAGAAATTTATTTTTTCTGACTGGATATGGGTCATTTATTGATATCTGGCATTTCTTCCACCTAGAAATTCCACTTACCAAGATATTTATTAAAAGCTGAATAGAAAGGTATAATATTCACTTTCAGTAATTAACAATTATTCTCCGAAGTGGAGGTGAATAGTACTTGCTAATCACCTCCGAGTTAACCAACCAGAGCGCGCGAAAAGCACTATTCACTTGTGTGGTATATACTAATTACGATTACCAGAAGCTTATCATCCTAAAGTTTTGCCAGTCGTTTTTTGTCTTCATGATATTACATCGTGTCCACGCCACACTCTCGTTTGACAATCTACAACGTTTATATTCTAAACAATTCAGTTCCACTTTTTTATTTTAGGCCTCTGTGATGGTTTACCTTTCGGTTGATTAATCCAAACCAAACCGTTCTGCGAGATGTGGTTTGTTTACACTTTGCTAACCCTGCAAACTCCACGTGTCCTACAGTCTATGAATTTGATTGGCAGTTGGGAAGGAAAACCAGCCGGTGGTTTTCAAAAAAGATGTGAAAAGTCAAATGAGAGCAACGCTTTACGCCACAAACCTTGACAATATCGGATAGCTTTAGGGTTTGCCAACGAGCGAAAAATTACAACTTATCACATTGTGCTTTATCAGTTGCTAGTATTTTCTTTCAAGGGATTTTAACTTGTCAGTTTCAAAATGCCTGGAGTTAAAATATGTTTAAAGCTGAGTTAAAATATGTTGCGTGATGATACAATTTCGGTTAGGCTAATTTGAAGTACAATTAAAAATACTAATATAGGTTAATTCTAAGTGTGTTTCCTTGAGAATGGAAACGTGCGGTGATGACAATTTTGTTGACATTTTAGTTTTGGCATATTCAAATACGCTATAAATTAGAAACGCAATTAAGGTACAACTAGAGAAAGCTAATATATATCAACGCTAAGTGATAACAAATTAGCTAGTCGCCACTTAGGGGTACTCACAGTTATGGCAATACAGGGGTGGAGCTTCTGTAAAATATTGTCATCCAAAAGCCGCTGGAATGAAGCTTCCTTTTCAACAATTAGCATAAACTTGGCGTCTGACTGTACATCTAATTGAAAAGACGTTAAGGCAATTTTAAACAGCCATAAAATCATGCACCTTGGATGTTAATGGTTTTTAGAAAGGCAAACAAATTCATATAGAGGCATGCCTCGTCAATTGGTGTTATGAATACCGTGTAGCATGAAAATTTTGCGGACTGGCTATTTTTTGTGTTTTCTGGGAACAAATTTTTGCGGTTCAAAATGACTGAAATTTCTGCTGGGAAATAATCTTTGCGATTTTCTGTCCAAGCACCGGAAAATTCGCAATGAAGAAAACTTGATATTCTCAACTTTTATTACTTGTTGAGTTTCGGTAGTATACTCTTTACGTATGGTATAGTTTTGTTTGTGACAAAGATTATTTTTCTAATGAGCTCGGGCTGCTGCTGTCAAATAGTTTTTATTTACTTCCGATATACATCGCTCCTGTAGTGAAAATTTATTTTAAAAACACAGCTCTTTATTAGAATGAAGGAAAAAATTTTTGCGGCATTTTATTCTGTGGGGTATTTTTCCGCTGGAATATATTTTTGCGGATCGAGGGCAATCCGCAAACATTTAGAACACCTGATAGTTATAGACATTGGCACACATGAAAGCGATGCTTTTAGTTCCAACTGGTAAGTTCTCAAGTTCAAGTAATAGCTTAAACTTGAAACGAAACTTCAAAAACAACGTTTTGTCGATTTACAATGTGCTATATCAATCGAAACAGCTTATCCGGGTTGATTTTTATCTATTTCTTCTTTTGAACACAGCTGTATGTAAAAGGAGAGAAACTTATGCAAGAGACGTTGAGCATGTATTAAACTGGAATAAAATCTTAAGAACAGGCCTTTGAAGTGCTATAACTTTATTCATGAAATCAACACACCCTCCCCACCCCTCCCCCACAAAACTATGGGAACTCCTCAAGTTCTCCGACATTTTACGCCGTTCGGGTTTGGCTGTCGCTGAACTGATCAGCTTGAAAGGATACCGTAGATTCCTTGGACATGTGAAGGCACAAGAGTACCCTAAGGACGAGATGAGTTCAAATAATTGGTAGACAACCTACATCAGTCAAACACTGGCAGACACAAACAGTGATAAAAGTCTTAGTGAGTCACCTCACAGCCCTTCCACTTTCTTCAGACGAACTAGCGTGAGATTATTACAAGTTTATTTGTTTTCGATTATCCATGCGGAGTAGACGAGGGAAATGGTAAGTCTAACCCCCACTCCTGACGCCAGTTTGCTTTCTCGCCATCCCAGCTCCTCTCTTGTTATATGTGTTTTAAGTGTTTGCGGTTAGCAACGCTACCTTATGTTCGTTACGCTGGGTAGAAAAGACTAGGAACATCAATGATCATAAAACCAGGTAGAGCGGTTTTCAACTGAGTGTCGTAAAACCAAAACTAAAGTAATTACTCTGACCAACCACAACCGATTCCAACAGCGCGACTAACCAATCAGAATACGAAGCAATTTCATGTAGCCGGCCCAAACCGCGGGAAAATATGCGCGTGCGAGTCGTTATTGGTTTTGGTTTTCATTGGTTGAGAAAATGGCGCGAATTTTGTTAACCAATCACAGGGCGAAGTAAAGCAAAACCAAACTTAACGTGAATTACTTTCGACACTCAATTGAAAACCGCTCTAAAACAAAACATGTCTAACGTCAATCGTAATCTCTGTTAAACTGTCATCATGGGCTGTTATGTAGTTCCCGGCTGGCTGATATATGACTAACCTTTTTCTCTTAACTGAGTGAAATTGGCGATTTGGCGGGACAACGTCGACAGCCCGTTAAACAACGCTCTTTTTAATATACGTAGCAAACAACAAACCGAGGTTTTGTCCTTGCAATCTACACAGGTTCCATCGTGTTCCCTGTACCTCAAATCTCCAGCAACGCAACCTTATAAACATCATAAGAGGTGCAAGTTAAAAACAATATACCATGCTGGTAAATATGGTAGGCAATGAAATGGCATTGAACTAAATCGATTCTCATATGAAAGGGTATCTCAAAATAAGTACTTTCAGCAACTTTGACTATGGCCCCATCCACACTAATGCGTTTTGGAAAACCTCCGTTTTACCCCGTCCACACTACTTCGTTTTCAAAAACCGCCACTCTGGAGAGCGTTTTCCAAAACCTCCGTTTTTGATCGTTTTAGTGTGGACGGAAGGCGAAAACGGATAAAAAAAAGTATGCGTTTTCAAACAAAAACGTATTAGTGTGGACGGGGCCTATGTTTGGTCGAAAAGTCGCCAGTTGACATGCATTTAGATCTTTAAAAAATCCCATACAAATGTCTCTATTTCGGAAAGTGTGTCCCTCCAAACCATATAAAGTCTCTAATTTTCACAATTTTCAAAAGCTTTTGTTTCAGCTCCAATTCAACTGAACAGCGTCAAAGTTGGCGAGGTGACCATTTTTGAGATGCTCTTTCATGCAGTGTCAACAACTTTTTTCCAATCGATAAATTTTAAAACTCATTCCAAGGCCATCACTCGTTTAGAACATGGCCAATAGAGCCAACCGGTCGGCGGTTGTTCACTGATGTTCAATCCATGGTCAGAAGCAAAGAGAACTTAATCCAAGGGTTTGAAATTAACACTCGCCCACTTGCTAATGCAAATGCTGCTTATTGTTTTTAACAAAATATAATCTAAAAGTAATCATACCAGTACTTTTCACATTCTGAAAGCTTTAGAAACCTGGCGAATCCACGCAAATTGTATAAAATAGCTTCTGTTCGGGTAATAATTACACGAAGTACCTAACCGTAATCATGATATGGCTGGTCGATAACAATCCGCGCCGCTGAGAACAAGATTTGATGGCGACGATGACGACTTCATGAGAACGGCACAGTTATTTCCTCTACTTTGTTTTACTTGGTTTGGCTTGGTAAAACGTATCCGGGCGAGTAAGATCTGAATGTCACTCGCCCGGTTGGCGAGTGCTTGCAAAAGTTAGTTTCCAGCCCTGAATCCACTGCCAAATGAAACAGTCAAGGGTGGCAAAATCCTATTTATACCCTAAGGCTTCTCAATTTACCATGACACGCAGCCTGCAAAGCGGGCTAAACAAAGTTAACTGTTCAACATATCCTTTTTTGTTCACCCTTTCTTTTGGAATGAATCTCAAAATGCGTTCACACAGAGCCAGAGCGCAAGATATTTATAAGCTTTACAAGTTATTGACACTGTTACAACGAAAAAGAAAACATTTACCTTTGTCTCTGTATCTTTCTTTGGTCGTTTTGAAAGGGATGCGTTTGCGTGCATTAGCGCGAAGACGGTTTCTTCGTTCGATTTCAAAATACAGTCTCGTCGGAAGCTGGAGACGACATTAACGTCTCGAGTTTCATTTATTAACTATGAATTGTATAAAAACTCGTCCCCGGTCGGAGAGTTGATAGTTAATACTCGAAACTCTCCGGCTTCGGATATGCCTAGCTGAAGCGAGTGTGTATTGAAATCGAACGGATCCCTTCCAAAACGACGAAAAAAGACGCACAAACACATAGGTAAATATTTTCTTTTTTACTGTAAAAGTATCAATAACCTATAAAGCTTATTAATAGCTAGCGTTCGGGCTCCCTGTGATGCGTTGATGGTAATAAATCGGGAAGTCTTCCACTAGATATAATAATTATGTCCATCAAGACTTCCGATACAATGAAAAAATAAGAAATGCTTAGGGTTTACTTCAAAATTAAAAAAAAAACAAGAATGTCTCACCTTTAGAAGCAGCAAGCTGTAAAGCAAAGAGAAATCACTGAGCCGTCAGATCGACAAGCCTTCTGGTGTTGGAATACTGATAAATGTCATAAATAAAAAATGCTAGGGATTGAAGATGCGATCGTCCCAGTTATGAACGCTACTTGAGAAACAAGAGAAGAAAATAACTCGGAAACAACCCAAACCATACAGTGTTTTATAAGATGCTTTCTCGGAGGTACTGAGTACATTTTTACAGGTAAACGTCCAAGATATTTGTATGTTCGATGACTAAATTCAGATTGAGAGAAAGTGAGATGGTTTATTAGCCTGCGAATACAGCCGCCTCTCATCGCTCCCGGCCCGGCGCTAGGGGCGTTTTCTAGTCTCTCTCGCGCGAAAAGCCCCTAGCGGCCGGGAGCGATGTGAGGTTGCTGTATTCGCAGGCTAATGGTTACTTTATAAACGTTGGTCCTAAATGAAACATGTTATTTCCTTGCTGTGTCATAGGTTTGACTCCTGTTGGGAAAACTCGGAATGTTTTTCTCAGTTTGTGTATGAAATTGTTGAATAAATCACATCTTTCATTTAAATATTAACCACGCTAGAAACTTACCATCTCGCTCTCATCACAATTCAGGGTTCGTACACTTTTGAGCTATGAAAATTCAATGACTTTCCAGGACTTGAAAAATTCCACGACCTAAGTTAAGCAACTGTTCTGAGACAGTAATGTCAAAACAATGACAAAAATGACAAAAATGTTCGCAAGCGTAGTCTTGCAACACGCGCTATGTTTATTTCTACTGAAATAAATCATATATTTGGATTTGTCGGTTAATTTTTGTAACTTTGGATTTACATTTCTTAATTTCCACCCATAGAAGGCCTGTTGATTTTCCATGACTTTCCATGGATTTCCAGGACCCAAACCTAAATTCCAGGACTTTCCAGGCCTGGAAAATGAAATTATAAAATTCCATGACTTTCCAGGTTTTCCAGGACCTGTACGAACCCTGCAATTATTCCACCTATCCACATTCTGATCCTAGAAGCATGAGGGACGATTGTAACATCATGCCCCTAGTTTAATGGCCCATCTTTCACAAGTCCCGCCCCTGTAGCTCTGTGGTACAGCATGCGAACAAAACTAGTAATCAACTGGAACTCACTAGTAATCAAATCCTGTTGGAGAAACTCGGAATTTTCCTCCGAGCATGTGTGGGACAAGGCGGAAAAATTGCATCTCTCATTTACTTCATATTTATCTTTAAGAAATTTGACACTTTGAACTTTGACACTTTCAACTAAACATAATAATAATAACAACAATAATAATAATAATATAATAATAATAATAATAATAATAATAAATGCAATTCACAAGCCGTAAAACCTCACTTGGCAGATATTATTTATGATTTATTTTATTAATCTTATTTTAAGCAATTTTATTCCTATTTAATATAAATTTGCAAATTTTATATAATATTATATATTATATATATTATATTATTATATATATTATATATATATATTATAATTTTATTCCTATCTAATGTAAATTTGTAAATTTTGATATAATACTGGCTACGTTTACACGCCCAGTATTTGTAAGTAAGGACCTGGCATTTAGGAGTTTAAACTGCCATGACAATAATAATAATAATAGAATATTTTACCAGGATAGCCCTTTAGGACAGTAGAGTACTATTATCAACGGAGTCCTGTTAATTATAAATGCATTAACTTAATTACAAGCTAAAACAATCTATTAAAAAGCATAAGAAACCTCACCACATGTAAACAGTGTCTTGGTACTCTGAACATGCAGGAAATGTTGTCTATAATCTCGTCCACCACGCTTTGACTCCCAAAGAACACCACGTCAGAACAGTATATGTCTCTAAAGAAGAATAATTGGTTATCTACTTGGTCAGAAAACGTCAATTAGAGGCTAAGCTAGCCTGCGTAAAGACGTCAACTGTTTCTTATGAGATGTCTGCACGTAGACTGTCTGTCAGTTTCTTGCTGCTTCGCTGATTGGTTACGCTGGTGTACGGAATGAGTCAATTGGTTGGTAGGGTGTGTGGTTGGTTTTATCGATGCACAAGAGGTTTTGCCTGCAAACTCGATTTGTTTCCCGCAACTGTATACGACTAATGAGTGGGGAGCGAAGTGCACCGCAATAGAATTGGGGCGTGGTAGCGAAGAGCTCACCCATTCCTTGTTGCGGCTCGAGTTGTTACATGTACCAGGAAATTTGATCATATAACCCCCGTCCTCAAACAGCTTCACTGGCTACCTGTCCGTTACCGTATGGTTTTTAAGATTCTTCTTCTGGTCTACAAAGCTCTCAATGGAACAGCGCCTTCCTACATCAGTGAATTACTTAAGTACCACACCTCTTAACACCTTCTGACGATCGCAAAAGCTAGACTAAAAACATATGGAGAGAGAGCGTTTGCTGTGGCGGCACCGCGAGTATGGAACTCGATCCGACTTGAACTAAGATCCAGTAGTTCGATAGACATTTTTAAACGACATTTAAAAACATATCTTTTTAAACAAGCTTTTTAAATTTTCAATTTTTTTGATGATTTCTAACTTATTGATGTAATATTGTAGGATTTTTGTCTTTTTAAATATCTTTTTTAATGTAATACGCCATGGACAAATAGTGGATTGAGCGCTATATAAATATTTTATTACTATTACTACTAAATAAGTCGCACGCGAGACTGCAGCAAGAGCTAGAGCTTGCTCACAGGCTACAAAAGGCCATGCGTTAGATATTCCTCCCCAAGACTCAGATGTTTCCCTTGCTTCAGGGACCGCGCAGCAACTTTGCAAGTGGGGGGGGCTCACTTCGAGCGCGTTAGCGTGAGTCAACTCATGGGGTGCGAGAAATTTTTAAAATTAAAATTTCCCCCGCAAAATTTTAAAATCAAAGTCCTCTGAAATGGCTGGAAATGCATTTAAAACTAACATGGTGTGGTGAAAAATATACTTTCAGCAACAAAAAGCGGTGTTTTAAAACAATAATTTAATTAGCTTTTCGCTTAACTAATCATAACTGTCAATTAGTAACGTATCCACAAAGCTCAACTCACCATACGATTGCCCTTGAGACATGGTACAGTTGAAAAGGAGGGGGGAGGGTGTTATCCCCCCAGCCCCTCCCCCTGCGCGGTGCCTGTCAGCTTCCATGCTTCTGGGTGCTGAACTTACCTCCAGTTGCTCAATTGCTGGCTTCTTCATTAATATTGCTATGTTTTTTATAAGAAGCGAGTTTATGATGTAGCCCGCGACATACGCCTAAAACCTGCTATTTCTCGCACGTTTGATAAGTGGGAAGTCCTACCGTTTTGTCGCGTAGGTGTCTTGTTGGAGAAGTCTGTAACAGCAAGCCATGATCCTTAACGTTGCAGCTACAAAATAAAAATTAATGATAAGAGCTGAATTCGCTTACTGTTTTTGACAACCCCTTTCCACGAATACTTGGGTGAATAAAACTTTTGCTTTGGAATGTTAATCTATCAAATGTCTTTTAATACAGTAACTGAATGCCATGGAAATACAAGTCAACTGGACCTGCAAAGCTGGAAACAAACGGACATTAGATGAAAAATGACACTGCAGTTCTTATTATTTCCCCCACCCAATATCAATCCTTTTCTTGCTCTTGAAGAAGGCAATTAAATGATTAACATAATTGGGTGAAACAACAGTGAGTGAGGGATAATTAAGTTTGAGGAAACATATGTGCGTGACTTCTATACAACCGTTGAAGAGAGAAGGCCTGCTCACTGTCATCCTCTTTTTACCTCTCTGGTTGACACACTTTCTGGTGATAAACTCAATGAAAGGGTGAACAATCTGACCCAAAAGTAACTAGTAAAAAAAGGAAAGGAAAGGAAAATAATTTATTCTGTAACTAATTTATCCTATGAACAAATTAGTTATCCTGTGAATGAATTATAATCTCAAATTATTTATCCCAGTTGCTATAAAGGCAGACTCTTCCACCCTTTCTTTTTCCACTAGGTATGCTACAGCAGTCTTACAGATTACAGAATTACGTTTTTTGATGAAGTCTCTATGGGCCCATGTAAACTGTTTACGACAGGCAGTGTTCAAGGCCAGAAATTTGAAATTTTTAAATTGTGATTTGTTGAGATGTTCAGAAAGAGTAAGATGAAAAATGCTTCCTTGCTAAAGTCTGCACGTAAAGGCAAATTTGCACTGTTATACCCTGATGAAGTCATACAAATCCTTGTAAATTTCACTTGGGTCATAAATTTAGAAGGATTTGTACAGATCATAACAGTGCTAATATCTCAGAGCCGATTTGCCTTTACATGGCAAGGAAGCATTTTTCGTCATGCTCTTTCTGAAAATCTCAAAAAATCCCACAATTTCACAAATTTAGATTTTGTGACGTCATCACTTTATGACTCTATAAGTGTTTATACAAAAACGACCACAGATGCTGTAGAAGTGTTACATTTAAAATGCCTCGGGTTTTTATCTTCGAGACTTCAAAGTTCATAACGCGGAAAACTAATTAAATATATTATCTTTACATACCAAACTTTCCAACTGATGCTATGGAATCAAACCGATGCTCTGTTTTGTTAATGTTATCAACCATTTCAATTCCAACTGCACTGTTGAATCTGTTTTACAAAAAGAAATGCAATCATCTTTAACTACATTTATGTTCTGGTCTAAAAGCAGGCAAAAGAAGTCACGAAATCTTGAAAATAAAACGACATTTCTTCTTTCTTACCTTGTGTTCTTCCAAGAATTTCTACAGTTGTATTTCAAAGAAGGTGACTTTTCCTCTGAAATATCCTGCACAATCTTCATAACGACTCCTTCCAGTGCAGTGATAACTTCCTCTCTGTGACATGCAAGAAAATTTTACCTCTTCATTTCGCACTTGTTATTCTGGTTCTTGAGTTCTTCTATATTCAACTAAGAACAATATGATGAATGAGGTATCAAGTCGTGCGAGAAATTGCTCAGCAAATTTCTCAACAACAATATTTAATTGCATATGACCCGACACTCAGAGGCTTCAGTATAAATCTTCATCGCTAAATGTAAGTCAAATCTCATTCCACGATAATGGTATACGTTAAATTTTAGCCTATTCACCGCTAATTTATCATAATACGTAACTCTATTTGGCTTGCAAACCATCGAAGATACACACATCAACTTGCAGAACATCTAGTGAAAACTTGCAACTACTCCCTACCTGGATAACTCCTTAACTTTCACAACATTTTCCGCCTCTGATTCATCTTGCATTTTGTGCAGTCGCTCAATTCTGTGCATAGACTGCAGTTGTATTTTGAGCTCATCAATGCAGCTCCAAAACTCCGCAGAATTCAAGCTCGTCGCCATTTTGAGAAATTCCCACCATGCATTGTGAGGTTAGATGTAGTTTCCACGTTTCCTCAGACAAAAAAAATTGCGGAATGAAGCGAAATATCACTTCCTTACAAATTGCCAATTTTCTTGCTTTTTGTCACCCAGGACGTCTTTAATGTTGTTGATTTTAGTAGTACACAGTTACATGTCAAATGAACCCAGAAAATGACCTAATTTGCCCCACGTCTCAAAGTTGTTCAGTAACTAATGCATTCACTTAAGGTTACCGTAAAAGCTCTATTAAGCTCCACCCCTCCCCCCCCCCCCTTCTCTAATAAGCCTCCCGTTTGTGAGTCGGCTTTTGTAATAAGCCCCCTCTCCAATAAGCTCCCCCCCCCCCCCCCCCTTTGGACACTTTATGCGGCCCAGTTGGTTTGTTTTTAAACAAATATACAATAAAACACACAATACTGTGTCCTGCACGGTATTAAGTAATAAAGTTTTACTGCAGTTGTTTGGGATTTGTATAGGTAATCACATGATTTCGAGTGCAATTTGGAATAAATAAGCACGAGTAATTTTTTTGAAAGACTCACAAAATTGCACGAGCCCGCAGGGCGAGTGCAATTTGTGGTCTTTGAAAAAAATTACAAGTGCTTATTTATTCCAAATTGCACGAGAAAAATCATGTGATTACTTATTAATAATATACATGAAAAAATTGCGAGATAGCTTCTTAACGTTGCAGAAGCAACGCAACGAAGATAAGGTGAACCAAAACAAAAGTTTTCTCGATGTTTTTAAAGCGTTTTTAGCTGTAAAAACTGGCTAAACAATTACAGGCTATAGCTATAAGGCTACTTTGTTTGCTAAGTGTCTATCAAGCGCTGTAATTATTACCTTCAGGCTTTCTAGTTCGTTATCTTCGCCTTGTTTGTCCTTGTTTGTTTATTAATCTCGGCGTCACTCCATCAACGGACTCGTAATTCCAATTACGTCGGTAATTCCCTTCTCTGGACACCACTGTTTCCAAACAGACAGCTAACATACAGTGCTTTTCGCAGCCGTTTCTCCTTTTTTGAGCTGTTTTGCAGCTTCTCTGCTGTTATTGCGGTCACGAAGAAAGAAAACCTGCTCAAAAAGCCAGCCATTGTTTTGGCTCGCAGAGTCGCTTGCAGCTCTTCAGACTTTGCGCCATTCAGAGGCCGCGTTTGATTGGCTCAATCGCAGCGCCTTTGTTTATCAACCAATCAGAATCCTCAGTTTTTTACCTTGTTTTGCACTGTATTTCCTTTTTTCTGCACCGAATTACCTTTTTTCTGCACCGGTGTTTCCTAAAAACTGCATTTCTCTTAGCCAATCAGAATCGAGAAATTTTTTCATGTATATTATTAGTACAGAAACTATTTAACACGAAAACAGCGTGTTCAAAGATTTGAAATAAGCCCCCGTCTCTATTAAGCTCCGCACTCCAATAAGCCCCCCGTTAATAAGGCCTGAAATTAAATAAGCCCCCTCCCCGGGAGGGACCTTAATAGAGCGTTTACAGTAGCTATGTTTTCAAAGTCTGTTGTGAAGTAATCGACATAAATTTCCTCCAGAGTAAAGAAGGCCCTGTTTAGGTAAATTCTTGCAGGCGAAACGGCTCTGAAACGGCGACATGAAGGAAATGAAATGGCGACGAACGACAAGACCGCTCCCGTGAAATGGCGATAGCGACAAAAATAAAAGCAAAATGGACAGCGACATTGGCGATTTTAAATAAGACAGCGACTTGATGGGATTCGGACAGAGGAGAATCAGTGTTGAGAACGAGTTTGTATTTTCAAAGAGTTAATCGTTCTGTCACTCTTCAGTGGAACTATACTACGATCCCGAGTTACGACCCCTGAATTACCACAACGCATTTTTTGTTGCCGGAGAAACGACCTCAGAAACGTTCCGAACTTTCCTAAATTGCGACATCGACATGAGTGTCACTGCATGAAATTCCGACAGCGACATGCGGCCCTGATGTAATCGTTTCTTGTGTCGGAAAGAACATGATGTTCACCCAGAAGAAAGCCAAACAGATTCGGAGTCAACCTGTATTGACGATGTTTGAGTATACGCTTGTTTGGGATCTAAAACTAATATTCATGTCTTTAAGTTTTAGGAAAGAGTTTGTGGTCGACCGCGTGACCTAATGGATAAAGCGGCGGTGGGTACTCGAATCCCCGATTCATAGACTGCTTGCAGTCGGTTTCTCTCTTAAACTCTCCCTCTCACCGGGAAAAAAATGGGTCGAGAAGGATTGGGACGAGACGGGCGGCGAGCGAGAAGAAAAACAGACATGGGACTCTTCTGTTTTATCTGGGGATCTCGGAGTTGTCAAGCTAATCTAATCAACTTATTAAATAAAACCACAAAATTTAACATCAGTGGAGTTCAAAGATTATCAGGTAACTACACTTCATTTCCCTGAGAACAAGCTCTCCCGGGGGTAGGGGGTTGGGGAGGAAAGGAGAGAAGGAGAGCTTTGCACTCGTGTCTCATAAATTTGAAGAAACAAATTTCCGGTTGCACTGATTTGGCCAAATTTTGACAGCTCAGGCAGCTGGAAGCCACAGGGAGCATTAGGGGCAGAATTCAAATCGCAGAAAGATCGCTGCAAGCTCTCGCAGGCTAGCAAAAGGGATTCCGATGGAACAACATAACCAAATAAAAGTGCACCACGCGTCCCTGCATCTATTAACGACAGACTGAGAACGTAAGTGTCATAGTGTTGCCACACTACACACGCGTGTATTATGATGAAACGAGGAGCACAAACAACAAGTAATTTAACGCTGTGAATTCAGCGTCTCAACATGTCATAAGTAACTGAGTTTACAACAACAAAACCATAAACGAAGTAAAATTAAAAAAAGAAAAGCAACTCAACATGTTTCGACAGTGTGACATTCGTCGACCACGATAAGTCTCACGCGGTTGTGAACTTTATTTGTAGTATCTTTGAGCAGGTTCTGAAAATGCTTATCGAAGACCGGCTGCTTCGGGCGAACCGATGACCACTCTATACTCTCCTCTAGCGATTAAACTTAAACATTCTTCGATGCAATCCAGTTTTACGGTTGGAATACCTAGATCCTCGAAGGGTGCCGACCCAAAGAGTTTGGTCTCATGGTCACTGGAGGTAGTATAGTCAGTAGCCCTGGTATAGTGCATAAGTTAAACTCGTTTCTTCTGTTGTTTAAGTAGGAAACATCTCTTGGAAGCGAACTTGGCGTCCTTTATGTTTATGTCTTCTACCATTGCAAACTTTTTGCCTTTAATTTGTTTGTTGTTTTACTCAGTTTAAGTGAGACTGTGGATGTGTTTTCAAACTAGCAAGTCCTTCCGAAATTTGTTTCGCACATCGCAAAATGCATATGTTTGCTTCGGAAATAACGTTTCCTTTTTTTTCTGCATCCTGAAAATCACAAGATGTGGCAAGGAAGTCTAGCTGAACGGAAAAAACTGATATTGCGCATTCTAGCATATCATTAAAGGTCGCTGTAAACTGCAATAAATGCCCGAAACTCAAAGCCACAATTTCGTTGCTGCGGAAGCCCCCTTTCACACATCATTCGCTGAGACTAGTACCTTATTTAAAATTATTCAAAACTTTTGCCTTGTACACAAACTGGCAGGAAACTTTTCAAAACCAAGGTTGCCATAACGACGCTATCTTGTTTACGCCGGTTTTTGCTTAGTTTTTTAGTATAGCTGGTGTTACCGGGAATGTTGCAAGTTTTTATTTTAGTTTCAAAGTCAGGCATTTTTCAGTTTTACAATGGTTAAGTTTGAGGAATCCTATACCTCAACTGGTTAAACATTTAGCTCTTTAAATTTTCCGCTTTTGCCGGAAGTTCCAACGTTTTTGAAGGTGAAAATGAAGCGAGGATGCAAGGGATCACGTGATGCTCCTGTGCCGAAATTGTTCTAGATTTTCCTCAGCCAATCATTGCTTTTCTTTATACGGCGCGCGCTATGACTCAGCAATGGGATTTCTATACTTAAAAGGGAGAATGCTGATAAAAAATTCTTATTTCCATAGTGACTTACATGCAATCCGGTTCGTACGAAAGTAAGTTTTGAGAAAAGCAAAATTCATTCACTATGGGAGGAATCATAGGAAAACGGGAGCCTGCAAAGCACTTTTATACAAAGAAGCAGGTAAGCGGAGTTCAACTAGTAAACAATGTTTCGAAAAGAGTGTGAAAATCGCGCGTTTTGTGCCGTTGATTTGTCATATGGGTTTTAACTGCAAAGTTATTGTGATGTCATACGCGCGCTCCAACCTCGTTTTCAAGGCTTTCCACCATTTTCAATCTCCAGAAGACCCTTTTGCGCATGTCTGGTACTCCTATTATTTTACGTTGTTTTCCTTGCTAATACGTGTTGTCAATAACTGTGCTCACAGTGTGGGTGGATCCTCCTAAAATGTTCTGCAATTGGTATAGGATTTGATGGAGCCGAAACCAATTGTGGAATTGCACACATTTTAGGTATCCTACTGATGAACAGTTATTACACGCAGATATTTTTAGAAGCAACAATTGTTTGCGGTCTGTCACCTTTGAATTGGGAGAGCCCTGGAGCCAAGAATTGCGCGCGCTATTGAAATTAAAATTTCTGCGCATGTACTAGGACTGACTAAAGCCGCGGCTACACGAGCGATTTTTTGCTTGCGATGGTGATGCGATTTTTTCAATTTTGTCACGTCACCAGCGCGCGATGAAAATCGCAAGTGTAGCCACCCTTGAACGTCGCAAGAAAAAAATCGCGAGAAATTGAATGAGTTTAATTTTTTAGCAAATTAAAAAAAATAATACCGTGTAACTTCCTCTTGAGTCCTTACTATACGGTAGGAGGTATTTCGAAGCAACGAAAATTGGATTCAGAATCAAAGAAAGTTACATCTATATTTGATGAAAGTTCTTTTATTAAAAATAGAAGTCAAAATAAGTCGACACTTAAACCTAGAAAATGGATTTCGGTTATTTTGTGATTTTATTCAATTATTATCAAAGTTTAACTCTCCTTGTTTAGGCCACAGTTTCGAAGGGACTCTTTTCCCGCTTGGTGCGGTCGCCACCTCTGTCTGATAACAGAAAGAAAGCAATTCAAACGTCTACAAGGGACAGTTGCCGACGGAGGCTTAATGAGAACATGGGACAGTTTTCAGTATTGCCTTTCATGGCCGGAGATAAAGCAGCGTTTGATGTTAAAGGTAAGGCAGTTGTACAGCACTCACAGTTGCAATCAACAGTTAACTTTCATCTATAGTTCGACGCATGCGGCATTTAGTCCTACATGTACCTCTATGCAACCTTTGCTCAATGAAAGCTCTGCAGACTGTCGTTCTGTAGTATATTAATAAAGACATTGGTGGTATCATTCCTTATATTTTTGATCCTGTATCTTCGTTTTGTACTTACCTTCATGTAAGAGAGGGCCTGGTTGAATGTTTTCATTCAAGCATTCCCTCCCTTACATGAAGGTAAGTACAAGATTTGGTGTGCGACTGTGGTGTTTCCAGCAAATCTGAAATTCAGTGCTATTCGATACGTTCAGGAACGATTGAAACTTAGGTTTAGACTGTTTGTCCCCTTTCAATTTCAGATATTAATCCAGCTGACATCCCAGAACCTGATATCCCAGAACCTGCCGCCCTGTTACATGAACGTAATTACAACTTTTGCTTGCCTTCCAGGAAATTATAATTTGATTTTAGGTTTATTCGTTAAGGTTGAACTTCTTTATTTCTCTTTCAGAACTTCCTGGTGTAATCAATCATCATGATTTATTATACCAGGAAGGTCTGAAAGTGAAGGTAAATAATGCGAGTTACTTTTCGTGAAATTAGTAATGGTAATAAGACTGATAAGAGTGATAACAAAATCGGACGACCGAGTCCGATTTGTTTATCACGAGTATGATTACAGACCGAATTGGACGACACGAAGTCTTATTACCAATTAATCATAAAAATTACAACTTCCGAGAAAAGAAGAAGAGCCAAGTTATAAAAGGAAGGGAAATTTAGCATTAAAAGACTGACAAAGGAAGCGTAAATTTCTTAAATGTCGCTCTGAAATTGAATACAACCAAAATGTATGGTGAATGAAACCAAGGTTGTGATTGATTGACTTAAACTACAACTATGAATGTGATTGGTTGATTTAAAATAGTACTTTGAACGTGATTGGCTTATTGAACTGTCCGATAACAGCTTGGCAAGTGAATTAGTGGAAAATAGGAGTTTTTTAAACCAATCACAATCGAGGAAATTGTAATTTTTATGATTACAACGTGTTATCATCCAGTTTTTTTTTCCATTGAAATCATGTCTAGATCCGAAATCTTCTCCTTTTTCCCTTTTCAGATATTTATGGTGGCCTCAATCAGGAAGGTAAATACAAGTTTTATTTTCTCTTTGTGAAGTTATGAACTGATGTCACTTTTTGTCCTTTGAAATCGTATCCAGACCCAATATCTTCTCTTTTTGCTGTTTCAGCAATTCTTGGCTTACTCAACGATATAGGTAAATATACAAGTTCTATTTACTTTTCATGGAATTATCAGGTGGTGTAACTTTTTATTCGTTAACATCGAGTTTATATCCGATATCTTCTTATTTTCCGTTTTCAGGAATTCCAGTCTTTCTCAATCAAGAAGGTAAATACCAGTATTATTCACTTTTCATGAATTTACAAGGTGGTATCATTCCCTTTCCGTCAGTTGAAAAGTCTGGATCCGATGTCATCTATTTTTCCCATTTCAGAAATTATCCCTGATGTTCCGGTAATTAATCCTCAAAGTAAATGCAAATTGTGCAATATTTTCATGAAATAACGAGGTTTAGAAAAAGATAGTTTTTCTCGTTCTTTAAACCGGATATCATTTCTTGATTACTTTTAACCTCTCTCCACCTGAGTCACACTTGTTTTCCACTCCATTTCAGACATACCACAAATCAATATTCCACCCGATTTTCCTACATTGCCAGAGTCCTTGATCTATGAAGGTAAACTGAATTTGATTTTCTTTTCTTGGCAAGGCACGTACACAACTAGTATTTGATTGATTCAATAATTTCATTTGCCTTATTGTAGGATATCATGAGAGGGGATTCCATATTTTTGCAGTAAAGGCCGAAGTTTACGAAAAGCAGGGAAGCGAGAGGGACTCTCGGTAAGTTGACTGCCTGTATAGAACTCACGAGCAACAGATCTCCGACTCTTTGCCGTTCTTTCGGAAACCACAGGGTCACCAGCCTGTTAGCCTCTGGCATCTTTAACCTCCTGAGGCTTTTCTGTGGACAGGTGGCTAAGCTTATCTCCAGTCCTCCACCCAACCCTTATGACGTTTGCCAGTGCAGGCAACAATACTTCTACAAAACAAGGAACTACTTTCCCTGCTCTTTGTGAATAGTATGTAGGTTCTTTTACGCACCCTTCGTGTTCTATGAGTGGATGTGACGGATTGAGGTTTGGATTATTAATTATTTAACTGACTGATTGATTGACTGACTCACCGACTTACCTACTGACTGGCTGACTGACTAAGTGATTGACTGACTAACTGACTGATCGGCTGGCTGGCTGGCTGGCTGGCTGGCGGACTCACTGACTGATTGGCTGACTCACTGATTGACTGACTGACTGACTGACTGACTGACCGACTGACTGATTGAGTGACTGACTGACTGACTGACTGACTGACTGACTGGCTCGCTGACTCACTGACCGACTGACTGACTGACTAGCTGGCTGACTGGCTCACTGATTGACTGACTGACTAGCTGGCTGGCTGACTCACTTTCTGAATGAATGACTGACTGAATGACTATCTGACTAACTGACTAAATTATTGACTGACCGATTGATTGCGTTTGATCTATTCTTTGTCATACAGTGCTATTTAAGAGGCTATCATAGACATCATTAGTGTCTCCTAATGTTGTCTTTGATTGTCTCTTAAATTGCACGCAGAGAAATCAATTCTAATTTGCATAACAGTCATTACAGCACTAGGCGACCGACGTACTGATTGGCTCGCATTGGTCGATGGACTGATGGATTGTTTAGTTGGTTGGTTACTTGATTGATTGATTGATTGATTGATTGATTGATTGACTGATTCATTGATTGCTTGATTGCTGTCTTGTTTAATTGGTTGGTTGTTTGATTGATTGTTTCATTGATTGATCGGTTGATCGATCGATTGATTGTTAATTTGATTGAATGGTTTGTTGACAATTGATGTAAGGACTCGTTATATTTGATTGTCCTATTAATTGACAGGTTTATTCTCTCTCTTACAGTTCCATCCAACTGGCCATTCGGGAGATTTTTGGTGAGGAGGTATTTCTGCTTTCTTATGAAGACAGTTCTGGCGGTACCGCCTACTTACCAAACGCTCACGCAAGTGGAAATAACCTTTTTCAAGACCTTTGTGTTCGGTAAGTGCGCCACGCCATGAAATAAATGTGGCTTTTTTTCGTGATCGATCTTAGTTCATGTCAGTGCTGAAGGATCAGGTCAGATGGCTCAGAGCCAAAACAAAGTGAAACAAAAAATTCATATTCATCTTCAAATTTACAAACATTTACCGCAGCCAAAGCCAAGCTTGTTACCCCTCAAATATCACGAAGATGAATTACGATTATTTAATGTTTCATTCTCTTTATGACACAGCTTCGGTGACCAGCTATCAAGGAACGTTTTCTACAGACCTTCGTGGTATGTTCGGTACTCCTTAGATGAGCCGGGGGAAGCCTTGTACTGGTGAGTATTCTTAGGCGTAATACATTAATTTTACAACATATTTGACATCGTCTCTGGCCGATTCAAGAGTAAACTAAGCAGATAAGTTTGCATGGAACCGTCGAACAAATTTATCAATAATTAAACGGCAACCTCTTTAGTCAGTCTACTTTTCTCTTTAAGTAATGAAGCCATGCGCTGAACTTCACCGATGATGTCATGGAGTATGGTAGACTAACAGGTAATTACAACACTCAAGCTGACATTTTTATCACTATTAACAGCTACATCTGACTACCCCATAGTTTAGTCCTTTAAATCTCTAAGTAACAGTCCTCCCTGTAGTCGCCTGTTTAGGTCAGCTTTACAATTATCGGAACATGGAATTGTTTGAGGTCTTGCATAAACATTATTTATTACTTTTTTGTTGGTTTCAGGATTCCCTGGAGAAATCAGAAATCGCCGTCGATTCTGAGATTATATACTTGCTTTCTAGATAATTTTTTCTAGTGTAATGCACATTATTTTAAGAGGATATTTGTCTTTGTATATATTTAACTTGTTTGAAACTCCGGGCAGTTTTTCATTGCTGTCTACTACTATTTCTTGAAAAATTGTTAGAATTCAGTTTCGTTCAAGGCCGATGTCTTGAGCGGGGAACCAGTTGTCAGCGGGTTTCCTGGAGGAATTTAGGGAAAGGCATTCATTTTTTGCATTATTTAAGATATGCACCTTTTGTCTTACTCTTCAGAGGAATTCTATGTATCAAACAAGGTTGTATATTACCACTTTTGATAATTATTAAGAATATGGATATTTTTCTTGCTTATTTTTTAGCAGGCAATTGGTCTTATACTATTAGTAGGTATAATGGTAGTTTGTACATCTTTTTTTTTCTGAAAGCTTTGAATACCTCCTACAGTAATCGCAAATCAGTCGAACAGGCTACTGTTCATTTACTATTAATTTATACCGTTTTGAGGCACATGAGACGAGCATGGGAGCATTGAAATTTGTCAGGTATGTTAAACGATAGGACACTGACGGCGAATTATCATTGATGACAGAGGGCACGCAATAGGCTGATTATGTGGCCAGGAGAATTGTAGTGGTCGCCCATCTTGAAATTCTTACGGAGAATCTTTAAGAGGGGTCGTGCAGACAAACGAAGATCGGTTTACCCAAGTTTGTCCCATATCTCAATGTGTCTCCGACCGGTATAAACTAGGCCGATTTCTAATCTTTATACTTTCAAATGATACCTTGCCGTTGAACCTGAACAATGTCAAGGCATGTGAATTAAATTCTATTCTCTCTTGTTGGAACTGAATAGAATTTAAATTCACATGCCTTGACCTTGTTTAATGCATGGACCTCGCTTCAATTTGTAAGCAGGGAACGTTCATATAATTTTGTTTATATATATATATATATATATATATATAATAATAATAATAATAATAATAATAATTAAAGTTCTTAAAAACGCATTCTACATATAAATGTCTCGATGCTTTTTACAGCTAAAAGAAAGAGCTCTCACGAAACAGGTACGTTTTCAAGGCCCTTTTAAAACTATCAACAGAGTTACCTAGTCTAATTGCAAGCGGTAGCTGATTCCATAACTTCGGAGCAATTGCCGCAAAAGATCTATCTCCGTAAGTAACTGTAGCAGTCTTCGGGATAACTAGGAGGTTGGAATCGCTAGAACGAAGAGAGCGACAGGGAGTGTAATGATGTAAAAGTTCGTTAATATACACCGGGGCAAGGCCATTAAGAGATTTGTACGTAAGCAACAGTAACTTAAAAATTATTCTGTCATTTACAGGAAGCCAGTGCAACTTTTTTAAAACAGGAGTAATGTGATCAGTCTTCTTCATGCACACAATTAATCTTGCCGCGGTATTCTGCAATCTCTGAAGTTTCTCAATTTCACGAGAGGGAATTCCATAGAGCAAACTATTACAATAATCCAATTTCGATAAAACAAAGGCATGGACAATGCGCTCAGTATCCGCTTGCGAAAGATATTTTCTGATTCTGCCAATAAAATGAAACGAACGCGAAAGAGCGCGACAGGTATTGTTGACATGGGGAACAAAGGTAAGGTGTGAATCAAGCGTGACTCCAAGGTCTTTGATAACACTAGTAGGCTGAACGTAATGATCACCGACTTTAATCGAAGCAATCGGCTCAGCAGGTGAAAAACGCGAAGAGAAATGAATTATCTCAGTCTTCGACGGATTGCATTTAAGCATATTGCATAAATTCCAACTCATGATATCATCTAGACACAAACTGAGATTTTCTAGAGAAGCGATGCGGTTTCCTTTACGCATAAAAATGTAGAGCTGGGTGTCGTCAGCATACATCATTACGTCGAAACCGTGTGCGGAGATGATATCTTCAAGAGGGGCGATATACAACGAGAATAACAGCGGTCCAAGGGCGGACCCTTGAGGAACACCACACGGTAGATATCGTGGTCGAGAAACGATCTTATCGAGGGCGATGCATTGAGGACGACCTTTAAGGTATGATTCAATCCACCGAAGAACCATTTCGGAAAAGCCATAGCGATACCGAAGCCTATCAAGAAGAATAGCGTGGTCTATTGTGTCAAAAGCCGCGGACAGATCTAACAGCACTAAAAGAGCTTCGCATTTATTGTCAATTGCCTGATGTATATCATTAACAACTCGTAGAAGGGCAGTTTCAGTACTATGATGCTTTCTGTATGCTGATTGCATTTTAGCAAATAAGCCATTCGTGGTGAGATAACCCTCAATCTGGGAAGCCACTATTCTCTCTAATGTCTTAGAGAGAAACGATAGATTGGAAATAGGCCGATAGTTAGCGAAGACATCAGCATCGAGGTTGTCCTTTTTTATCAGAGGCCGAATCAGTGACTTCTTGAAAAAAGAGGGAAAAATGCCCTGATCCAAAGACACGTTCATGATATCAGTTAGAGTGGGCAACATAACATCAATGCAGTCCTTTAACAACCAAGTAGGTATAGGATCGAGAGCACAACTTTTACTTTTTGATGACTGAATGATAGTCTTGAGACCATTAGGAGAGACGTGATCAAACTGACTGAAGGAGGTAGAGCACGATACATCAGTCACACATTTAGGCCGCGAGGAGGGTTGTTGAGAGAGAGAACGTCTGATATTGATGATTTTAGATTCGAAGAAGTCGCCAAAACTCTCAACCAAATGTTCAAGAGAGTCATGTGTCGGTAGAGTTGGAGAAGACTTTACGCTGAACATACCATCAACGAGCTTGAAAAGCTGCTTCATATTAGACGTACTAAATTTGTCCTTCAAGTAATTGGTTTTCGAAACCTCCAACAAGCGATTATAATTGCGGCAGGCTTGATAGTAAATTTGCTTGTCGACTGATAACTTAGTGGATTGGAATTTTCTTTCACAGCGCCTTTTAACACGTTTTAATTCGCGAAGATCATCTGAGAACCAAGGCGCGTGTGGCCTAAGGGTTATATTCCTAGTTTGTTCTGGGGCGTACTTGTCAAGTAGAAGACGCAATGTGTTATCAAACGCAGTTATCTTGTCGTCCAAGTCATCAACTGGTTCCTTAGAGAAGGCACGGGAGATGTCCTTCCGAAAAGCATCAAGATCGATGTCCCGAGTCTTCCGACGCGTAACAGTTATACGAGTGGCAGGAGGCCGCGGTAAATTTATGAAGCACACAACCGCTAGATGGTCAGAGAGAAGATCTGGTAAAATTCTTGTATGAGAAATTAGAGTATCCATCTCGCGAGTGATGAGAAGATCCAAAGTATGACCCAAACGATGGGTAGGGCCATTAACATGCTGTTTCAGATCTGCAGAAAAAAGAAGATCGTGGAATTGTTTAGCGTTTGCATTTGCATTGTCATCAACATGAAAGTTGAAATCACCACAAAGAAGAAATTGATAGGATATAACAGTCAACTCCTCTAAGAACGCAGAGAATTCTGAGAAAAACTTTTCTACTGTAAAGCCATTTTTCTTGGACGGTGGAGGCCGATATACTGTCACAAGGCGAAAAACCTTATTACCAGAGGTGACAGTTAAATCAAAATGTTCGAAAGTAGAAAAAATACAGCCTTCATTTCGCGTAACTTGGAGCCCTTTCCGTGCGATAACAGCAAGTCCACCTCCTCTACAAGTGGTTCTTGGCAGGTGATAAACAGCGTAATCATTAAGTGAATTCGTAAGGTCGGCGATGGTGATGCTATCGTTCGCGGTAAGCCACGATTCAGTCACAGATAAGAGGTCAAGACGATGAGATAACATAAGATCACATAGCGACGATACTTTGGTTTTCAGTGAGCGAGCATTCCAAACACCGAAACGTAGTGGTGGACGACAGCATGACCGAGGTGATATCAGCGGAATACGAACAAGATTGTTGTCATTGCGTCCTGAGTGAAATGCAAATTGGTGACGACGAGGTGTCATGGCGGCTTGAATATTAAAAACCTTCGTTGCTTCACGCGCCCTGACCGTTCTTCCACTCCGGCATCCACGATAGGGCCGCTTCCATGTGGGTCTTGAAGACGAAGAAGTTGGTCCAGGATTTAGTTCAACATCCATATGGACAGTTATGTCAATTTTAACAGAGAGAGAATAACAAAGATATCCATGCTTCATCCATAAACACACCGGCCGCGATACAAACAGCTTTCGCTTTAAGCGAAGGAAACTGCTTTGGTGAACTATATATACTGCTTTGGTGAACTATATATATATATATATATATATATATATATATATATATATATATATATATATATATATATATAGGCAGAATAAGGAGGTTTACACAAACAATGAACTCCCAGCAGAAGGATCCGAAGGATACTATGCCACCACGTGAATTAGTAGATAAATAAGAGATAATGGCAGTGGGGCAAACTTCTAGCTGATCTGACGGATGTATATATATATATTCTTGTGTAAAGATTTCCAGACTTCAGAAGTGACTCATAATCGCAAGAATATTTACAGCTCCTGAAAAGTTTGAGCGCTCCACGAAAACCATTCTTCAAACATTGATTGACCTATTATATATATATATATATATATATATATATATATATATATTCATATTCATATTCATGAAATTTACTAAGCTGGCTTATAATAATATTAAGCAACCGTTTAAACTAAAAATTAATATTAGCCGACAGAAACGCATGGAGTACTTCTTGTTTTGTTCAGATTTACTGAACTATGTTATGAAAGTAAGAAGATCATAAGACATTTTTCGCAACAGAACCGCAGATTTCTGTCCGCCTGACAGAAGTGAATGAAGTTTAGTTCAATTACGCCGCGTTATATTTAGTCGCAATTTTTGTCAATGATTTGTATGTAAAGGCTGTCCATACTTAACAATAATTGAACTGGAAAATGGCAATATTTTTAAAAGCAAATATGAACTTTTATGAGACAGACTTCTTTAGCCGTCATTTCTGTCCCATTCAGTTTTAATTTTTTTTAATGGATTTTATGTTGTTTTGATATGTAATAGAGGTAACTAACAGGCATCTTTTATAGCTGGTCACGACCCATAGGGTACTGGAGCACGTGCTTCATAAAAGATGAATATGGAAATAAACTGCGTATATCGTGAGCTAATTTTACGACTAATAAAAAAATACTTGATTGCTTAACGAGCTGGGAAACTTCTTTCTTTTAATCAATTGTAATCTTGCGACATGTATTAGGTTGGTATTAAATAAGTTTGTCGATCAGTGAGATTGGGAAGTTGTCCCGGAAAAGAAAACGACAAACGCCGAGGTGTGGCAAGGTTAGGTAAGGGTTGAAACCGACTAAGACTCGTTTTCACGGGAGCTGTATGTTCCCAGATCGTGGGACCTTCAGAAATTAACCAGTTCGTAGGAGGCAATGCCAACCATTCTAAACTGGTGTTAAGTATTGTAAAATAGAGAAAGACCGTGAGAAAATAGAGACGACACTGGCTTGGTTATGCTAGAAGGAAATAAGACCCCACCCTCCCCGCCTCTCTCTTAACTACAACACAGTATTAACCCAAGAAAACCGGCTAGTTTTCATTTTTACTTAGTCACGAAAGACTGGATAACCCGGCTTTGCTTTGTGTCCATGATTTACATCCACTGTACTTGATGCGCACTTTTGACACGAAGGTAATACGTCAAAGCTCTGTTTGAGAAGTATTTCCAAAAATTGCGTAGTGTGCATTGAATACGGCTAAACAGGGACGAGTGTTCATGGGCTCCTGGACTAGGTAACCTAGAAAAGCTGAATTTGAATCCGGACAAAGCCGTAACTCAAAAAGGTCTCTTTTTAAAAAACCTTTGTCGCGAGTATTGCCCTAGTTAACAGTTTAGAGAGATAAGAATTGAATGACTCATTTTTAATCAAAAGACAAACACTAAATACTTGTTTCTATAAACAGGTGGCGAAGAATGAGTTTGCTAATATTGATTCTTACTAAAGTAGGAACCAGATAGAAATGGTTGTTCCGTGCGTGGTTTCCTATAAGACCACAAAATTTCTAAGTAAGCTAGATGGAACACACTGTTTTTGTTCATTTCAATGGAAAGCAATTTTTAATTAGTCCTTCTTTTTCGGCAATTTAATTAATTTAAAATGTGTCAGACTTGACACATTTCATTATGTTTGCGATATATGTTCTTGCTCTTTAAAAAAAAACGGTACCAAGAGAGCTTAATTTTTTAAAAGTAAGTTGCTAGATACAAACAATTAACGACCCATGGCCCTGGCTGAAATCCGAGATTAATTGCTTCTCTCGTTTGTTAGTTTTATTTAATGTTAATGGCCGAAAAGCATAACGTGACCTTTCTCACCAACCGCGATGTCCTGGAACCTAGCAGGTGGTATGGCGTTTGCCACCAGAGCAGCGGGCGGGAAAAATTCATTTCGTCAGTTACTCAAACAGTTTGTGATCATGGCGCGAAACGCACGGTCACTGCACCAAAATTACTTTCACACAACTGACCTTACGAAAACCGCACCCTGGAGTGAGGTCGCTCCAAAAAATCTACAAAGGCTTCGACTCGGGTTAAAGGATTTTATCCCAAGAAAATCGCCCAGGAAATTGATTTTTCTTTTCTCCAGTGAAGTGTGGTCAAATATTGGTTTTCCAATGCAATGCTTGCCGTTGTTGAGTCGATTTTTGGTTGTTATTTATGGTGAAGGTTCTGTCGTGGCTCAATTCAACGGCAAATAAGTACCGAAGTTTGCGTAGGCGACTGGCTATCATTTTCTTGCTTTTGTGGCTGGTAAGTGCTGTAAATCTCGTATTTTATGTTAAGCCCCTGGAAAGGTGTACGTACACACGAACTTTTGTTTGTACGAATCCACAGCATGCTTTGTCATTTAGACATGCAGATTAATGTGTTTGTTTTCAAATGCTTCAATTTTACTGAATTACAATCTTACACTGTTATTGACTTTCTGGATTCTTTGAGAGTTGAAACCAGTGCATTCTACATGATTATGGCCTTATTTGAATACTAGAGAAAATCAATCGTGGTATCTCTTTACAGTCTAAGTATGTGACAAGTATCTGGCCCGTTGGAATCTAATTTATTTTGTTTTGCGTTTCCGGAGCAAGGAAAGCTTCTGATTATGATCAAAAGTTCTTCAAATTAGTGAAGTCAGCTTTACCCCGCCCGACTTACTGATGACAATAAGTTATCATATTCAATGAAGATGTTAATGATACTGACTTTAATTGCCGACAAATAGTGGACGGCATGACCAGACCAAATAGTCAGAAAATCATTCTTTCATGGTTTTTCAAAATATTATTAGATTTTGCACGAAGACCTAAGCTGCAGGTGTTTCATTATAGACATTTATACGGCAGTTCTTTTAAAGAAACGCCGGTTTGCTATCTCTGAATCGAATGAGTACGTAACTATCTCTCACAAGACCTGTAAGTGAGGGACTTTTTTGACAAAATATATTTCTTCGACTATAACCTCACCACCAGAAGAGCATTCAATCTCTGCTTCTTATCTGGCTATCTCATGATTTCCAACATGCAGGTCAGGCTAGGGCTATCAGCACCTTCCATCATTTTTGATCAAGTGCACATGTACTTCCCAAACGGAGTCACATGACCACGGTCATGGAAGGAAGGAAGGAATCACAGCGGACGAACATGTTTTGAGCAACCCGGTTCCACACACAGCACTAAAATCAGTTGTTAAGTGAGATCGGACACAAAATACATGTACCTTTATCTTTTGGCAATAAAGACTACTACTACTACTACTTCCTTCGGGCTGCCCCCAGACATGATCCGGTGTTAGGGAAGTAATTAAAAGAAAAAAAGATTTCTTATGCTTTTCTTGACGTATAGGTCAGGATTCCTGGGAATCCCAAGATCCCTTATAATTAGTTGTCCTCTATCACAGGAATCCTCTATTACAACTTGAATCGAGATGATGAAGTCCCGGATATTCCTCTTGAGAAGCGCGTGACACGTCACGTGTTTGCAGTGGAAGAGGTTCTAGAGTTCCCGGATGATTATCATACCAAAGGCGTGCTGTCGCTTCCTTATGGCGACATTGTGGAACCTTTTGAGGCCTGGTACTCAAAGACTAAAAAGATGAGTAGAATTGACTACTACAACGGTGAGAAGGAAATTGCTTATTTGCTAGTTAATTACTACCAAGTTAGTTACTAGATAGGGATACCTTTTTCAATCTCCTAATTTGCTTCTGTAAATAAACACTTATTATTATTATTGTTGTTGTTGTTGTTATTGTTATTAATTTAATAACAGCTGCCCTCAGCTGTAATGCTAAACTGAGAAAAGCATGACAAATCGTTCAACAACAGGTACTGGTAATATGAAAAAAGTGCTTGATTTCAAATTCAAATTAAAGTTCTTAATATATGCTCTCCGCTACTACATGTAAAAGAATTGTAAAATAATACAATACAATACAATAACTTTATAATCTCTTCCGAAGGGGTCATTCGGAGCGGATTAGAGCCACTTAAATTTTTAAGTGCCTGCTTGATTCGGTGTCTCAAAAGTATGTACAATTGAACATTCTATCGTATCAATGAATTAGAGAAACCCTGATTCTTTCTGCTAATAAAGTGCAACAAAAACTGCGTTTCGCGTAAGGCTTTCGTCGCTTTCAGTAGTGGCAGGCTAGCCTTTTTAGTCCAGTTTATGTACCCTTGTACAAGTTGTAATCTGACGGATAGGATTTAGTGAATAGTCTGTAATTTCATATATTTATCTGTCAGGAATTAGTATTCAGCCTTTGTTTTATAAGGTGATTTAATGTCCATAGTTAAATTTCTTAACTACTTCAGGAATGGACAGAACATTTCAACGCGAGGATCTTGGAAAGCATGGGTTTGCGTGCAAAATAGTTCCTGAATACTCTGAGCTAAAACAGAAAACTTTTACGGGATGTCTGCACAGGAGAGGGACAAGAAAATTCCCCATAAAAGCACAAAGTATTATACCAGCACCAGTGTATTTTAAGGTAGGAAAATATCTCAGACTAAGTCAATCGCTGATTGAATATACCGATACAAATAGGGTCACGTACAACGTTCATCAAAATAAATAAATAAATAAATAAATAAACAAAAGGAAAATTCGAAGCCTGAAAAGCGATAATCATGTCAGAACGGGCTAGTCGGGTTAGTCTAAATTTCAGCGCGCTGTTTTCTTGGTCGCTCACTCACGAGAGCGATCGAGAGACAGACAGCTGAAATTCAGGCTATAACAGGTCTGATGTACAATTATGTCTTTTGAACAATTGAAAACCACAATATAACGACGGCAATTACACCAGTTATACAACTCAATTCTCATTCCTGCTTACATCTTGCTTCAGTACTCCGGTGTGGCCGAGCTGAATGGTACAGAATGCGCCAAGTGGGAACATTCCTTCACAATTTATGACAAGGTCAACACCTACACTCTGTACACCACTAAAACGCGGCCTCTAAAACCACTGCGTTACGAAATGATGGGATACGACACGCTGCTGTCATCTTACTATGACCATTACATCCTCGATTATCACGAGTTTGAAGCTTGGAAGTTCAACTATAATGCGTTTAATATTCCAACAGGTATGTCATGATCGTTATGATTAGGCCTTCTCCACAAGTATACGTTTTCAACTGTAGTTAGACCTCCATATCTCTCTAGCTTCATAAAATCAACAAAATAAATAAGTAAACAAATGAAAACAGAGATAGATACATTAATAAATAAATAAATTCCTTTATCGACTAGACACGGACATCTCTGATAATCAATTGTGTTGGGACAACGGCTTTGATGAAATGTGATTTTATCCCTTATTGGATATCCTTGTAAGTTCTGATACAAGCAGTGAAAACGTAAGCTTGTGGGATGTGGCTGGAGTGACAAGGATACTTCACAAATTAATGTGATCAAGTAGCTGAAGCCACTCTAAGGGCACTAAGGCCACAAGGTAGCGGGTATTACCCCTTAAATCTACCAAAGCAAAGATTGAGCCAATACAGCCGAGTACCTAAGATATCTAATTATTTAGGAATAGTTTCACCCAAATTGTTGCGTTGATTTTACTGACTGCGTATGTTAATTCCTCCAGATCTTCAATGCTTCGATTTTTCGCATGAAAAGCTGGAAAAATCCCTGGGTGAAATAAACCCCATGGTAGAGTTCATGCCTCACAGCACATCAGGTTCTCCATTTACTCTATCTCATCCATCGAACTTTGCTCGCACCACTTCATCACCTACCACATCCGACCCACTGAAGTATCTCTTAGAAGCTTTAAACAAGATGCCGCTCATCAAGGGGACGGTTTTGAGGAGCCCACGGAAACTATTGCTCAGCAGTCGACTGAGAAAAAAGAGACAATTCACCCATCACCAGGTCCCAGCAGCACTGGTGCTTTCGGGAGTTCGAATACGGATGTGAAATCCGATTATGAGGTTGTTATGCGACACTATGAAGATGTTGTGAACGCTTTGTTCAAGTCGTTTAAGACAAGATATAAGAAGAGTTATGTTTCTAAGCGAGAGCACGAATCTAGGAAAGACATCTACAGACACAATTTAAGGTGAGTCAGACCTTGATATTTATGGTACAAATCCTGCTGTTATATGTTTGCGTTCCTGTTTTTGAAAAATTCTTATTTTTTATCGTTATAAATCTTCGTGCTAATATGGGTCAGGGAACTTCTATTATTGGTGTAGCAAAAACTCTCAAATGATTGAAGGGCAGCCCAGATTTCAAAGAAATAAGAGCAGATCGTTTGTGAAGGATGTTTGTTTGAGGAATGCACCTTAGCACAGCATAACTTTTAAGTCCAGAAACAAGATAAAAGTCCCGAGATAAGGCACAACAAAACGGACAGTAAGTATATACATTGCTTACACTCTATCTTCCCTTAAGAAAAAAAGAAAGAGTTCAAGTGTCATCTGTTAGATATACCGCCGTATTTGCAAGCGTAACCACTGGAATGAAAGCTATTTGGAGGAACTTCTGCGTAGGTGCATTTGTTTCTAGATATTTTTCACACAATAATTTAGGATTCAGGTTCACACATATTGTCATCAAAAAGCTTCCGAAGCTGATTTCGATATCCTAACGTGTTTTGACGACAATCATATGATTACTTTCACACGCCATCTGCATGCTTTAAGAAGGTATATACCAACACCCAACAGATTCATCAAGTCCAGAAACCGCCAACACTTAGGCTACAGACTGAAGACAAACCACATGGCGGACATGACAGAAGAGGAGATGGAGAAAACAAAGGGACTACTGCGAGAAGATGTTAGTGGTACCTTGAATGGAGGAAGGAGATTTGAAATACCACGAGGAAGGAATGCCAAGAATCTGCCTGAAGCTGTTGACTGGGAAAAAGCAGGTGAGATTGACGAACATGGTAGCTACATCATGCATGTTTGGATCTGTCTTATTCCTTACGCCGCACTTCGTAGAGAATATATACCTATGATGTGGGTTTAAATTGTGTTTTATTTGGTTGTCAAGAAGCCGAAAACATTATCAGGGTGGAAAAAGTTCCTGCAAGTGTCCAGTTCCTGGATCTGTTCTTTTCATTCTATTGTTGGGAAAGAGTGGCAGTCTTGGGCAAGTGTGAGTGCGCGTTCAACCATGGGATCGTTGAGTGGGTGGGCAGGGGTCCGTTCGAGAGAAAATTGACTGTACAAGACCACGTACCAACCTTGAAACATTGTCTCAAATTGTTCATTCCTATAGCTGCATATGCTTCATGTATCGACGAGGACCTTATTCTTGACATTGACTGAAATGCATGCAGACAAGATATGGAGAGGAGTAAAAAATGCTGAAGGTTGATTTATTAATCAACTGACTAATGACAGCCTAATAGTATATAAGTGTTCACTTGAAGTAAAAGAAAAGTGCCAGATTTTTATACTAACGTTTCCAAACGCTTCAGGCTTGGCCCTTCTTCAGTCGAAAAAGAAGTTCGTTTTATTCGCTACACGTTTTGTATGCGCCATGCAGCTAAAAATTCAAAATATTTTTATAGCTAGTGTGCGCGTGGCCTAAAGAAAACGGAAGTCAGAGTTTAAGCCGCGCGGACGATGAGTGCCGAGCTTGACAATCAAACGCATATCCAGGCGTTTCCTTTGCGAGTTCCCACCGCATAGCAAGAGTCCACGAATGGCAACCTAGTATGTCTTCATTGGTTCTACGTCCACCTGGCAATTTATCAGTGACCTTCATTTCAATATTTTTCAGGAGCAGTCAATGCAGTGAGAAGTCAAGGAATCTGTGGCTCGTGTTATGCGTATTCCGTTACGGGCGCCATGGAAGGAGCTTATTTCATTAAGGTTTGTAATCCCATTGAAAACCCCAGTGAAAAAAAAAATTAGGAAAGTGACCGTTTACAGTGCTCAGAACAAATTCCTCAACCTACGTAATGTATATATGGCCTTGAGCATGCAAATGCTACAACAGGTTAATTATGAAACGTATTCCAAAACTTGCCGAAAAACACCATTCCTTCTCGAAATACACAAATAACACTCAGTGATAAAGGTTGCTAACGGTTGCAGTTCTCCAAGCAAACATTTTGGTTCCTCTAACAGCGACGCTTGACAGGTTACAAGACGAGTCTTTGAAAAACTCTGATTTGGTGGTCTATTCGCTAAGATTGGGAATGCATGATTAATGAAAGCTATAGCAAGGTCTGCTAGGTACTACGAAACGTTGGTTTATACCAGCTAGTAGTAGGAGAAAATGTAAAACCATTTGCTGCATCAGGTTAAAATTGTTGTGATAACGTTCTGTTCTTGAGAGGTCCTCCTTTTATAAGGTAAGTTTATTTCATCAATCTGGTCCGATGCTTTGTTCGGGAGCTAGCTATAATAGTTCCTGCATGTGAAGTGTAATTAAGGTAAACTACTCCAAATGAAATTTTCTTGGAGCCCAACAGTGTCACGCAAAGTTTCATGTCAAATAACACAAGGATAGAGAGTAGGTTCCCAGCCACCAGCATTGAGGGACAGGGTCAATGAACGCGCCTACTATCTATTTTTATGCTTCTTATTTTCCTATTTTTATCTGCAGACGGGTACGCTACTGAATCTGTCTGAACAGCAGCTTATTGACTGTTCGTGGGGGTTTGGTAACCGAGGTTGTAAGGGCGGATATCCTCATCGAGCGATGCAGTGGGTCATCAAACATGGTGGGCTGGCCACTGAAGAGAGCTATGGACGATATCTAGCACAGGTGAAGATCGTGAGATGGAACAAACTTTAAACAAATTCTCAGAGGAACTACAGGTTTTGATCGTGACATCACACGAAGAGACTCAAATGAAGACATCATAGAAACGGGAGCACATAAAAAATCACCAGGGGATTTTTGTGTTCTTCGCATGCACCAATTCACCATAATAGCAAAATGCTAGTCTAACATACCTATTCTAAACTTATACATTTTTGGCTGGCATTCTGAACAGTCGTTATTTTGTTTTGAACTTTCAGGAGGGTCTGTGTCATTTTAAGAACACTACAACCGGTGCAAAGCTCGACTTCTACATGAACATCACAAAAGGAAACACGAGTGAGCTAAAGCAAGCCATCGCTTTCTACGGTCCCGTCAGCATCCTCATCAATACTCAGCCCAAGTCATTCAAGTTCTATGGATCAGGGATTTATTACGACCCAGAATGCAGTACGCATGCAACTTAAGGCCCCGACTAATGTCGTACATGAGTTTTATTGTGTGCCAGCTAATACTATCTGTCTGGCCTTAGTGCCGTGCGTAGAAAACTTTTTGTAATCTCGTCAAAAACGCCATACGGAAGTGAAAATAAACATTATTGACGTTACTGCGCATGTACACAGCGTTGTGGTTCGGAACACGTTGGTGAACTAGGAAACCCCTATCAAAATCAAATAGATCTGATAATCTAAGCTTGTAGATTGCACAATTTAACTAAGGCTTAATTCGCGATCCGTTAAAGAGGGTATGCAACCAGTCTCCAGAGATTCGAATGACAATGGGTTGGCGGCCACGTTGGTGGACAATAACAAAAGAAGCTAATGAGAAATCTTTTGTTTACGGTACACCAACATGATGGTGATGACGTAACGTGCATACGCCCTATAAGTTAACTATTTGTTTTTGACTGCTTTTTTCTTTCTCTTCTCGTCCCCAGCTCACGCACTGGACCACGCTGCCTTGGCTGTTGGTTACGGAGTGGAGAAAGATGAACCTTATTGGCTGATTAAGAACTCCTGGTCTAAGGCTTGGGGGGATCAGGGGTATATTAAGATTGCCATGAAAAACGATAACTGCGGTGTAGTACAGAAAGCTGTCGTCGTAAAAATCAGAGATTAAAATAGAAAAAGTTCTTCGGCTGTCCATCTGTAATCAGACGTTTTCTGTTGGAGTTTCTGCTGGAGATGACGATTCTTCGACAGAGTCGTCAGTAAGGGACGAATAATTCGCATAACACCTCAAATATCTTGGACTCTTCCTCATTCTGATACGACAAGTATTTGTACTGATGTTGCGCTTCTCCGAAATTGCCTTTTCGGGCGGTATAAAGACTCGCCAAATTTGCTGGCTATTAAAATCAGTTTGTAGCCTGCTGGTAAGGCGAAATATCGGGCTTTGGATATCTTCGTGGAAGGGGGAGGGATGTAATCAATGAATAAAATTCGTAAATGTGTTTCTTCAAATTATCTTAAAACCTCTAAGCTGAAAACTACACTGACGGACACAAAGGCATAATTTAGTATTCAGCAGTGTTATGCAGTAGTTACAATTTTTAATATACTACTTACCTTATGAAGCAGAAAAATGGGATTTTTTTCCATGCACCACAGTAAAATGACTTTTTCCAAAAAAGAAAAAACCCATATGGCCAACATGCCTTGTGAGATGATGAAACAACCCATGACAAGAAGATTGATAACACGTAGCCGTGGAAAAGCTTTGCTCGTGATCGACACTCGCCAAAATGGTGTGCAATAAATTGACAAGATTGTTTCATGACTGCATTGTAATTTCAGTTGGTTAGCGGTGCATAGCCACGGACCAAACATGGAGCTCTCTCCTAATTAGTTCCTATTTATTTTGTAATGAGCTGATTGAATGAATTAATTTTATTATTTACGTGAAAACTTTTTTATTCTCTATTTCATGACGTTTTTTATCAGTTTAAAAAACATGTTTCTACAGTTCTTCTGTCATCTTCAGTAAAATTACACAAAGTACAAAGTTGAATTTTTAGCAAAAAAAATCCGACTGACATTCTTTAAATTCAACTTTGTACTTTGTGTAATTTAAACTGAAGATGACAGAAGAACTGTCGAAACATGTTTTTTAAAATCAAAAACGTTCGTCGTGTATTTTCTTAAAATTATAACATGCCTCCTAGTATCCAGACCTATTTCATTTTGTTTTATAATTTTTTAAAACGTTTTTACAATAAGCGAAAGGCGTATAAATATTATCTATAATTTCAGGTGTTTTTGTTTTTGGATCAGTACGCATGAGTATTTTTTCGGAATGAGTTAGAAATGAAAGCTAATGAAATGGTACCATGGTATACACTGTATAATGATTAGCATAGCAAGTTTGACGGTACTGGACTACGTGGACTCTGAGTCATTCAATAAAAAAAATGATAAAATAAAAACAGCTAACAAAATGTTCAGATATCCAACAGATATCAAATATTGTCCATTGCGTGGCAAGAACTAGAACGCGCAAAGGGAAGAGGGAAATCTAGTGTTCGTACAATGCGGTGGCTGCGCCCAATTCCCGGCTTGCCGCCCGTTTTAGTACTGGCCATGCAGGCTCTTCAAGGTACTTTGTTTAAAGCAAATAACTTTGCCCTCTTCACATGACAAGAAAAGAGAGAGCAAACACTGGTACGACAAACAAACAAACACTTCAGGATTGCGCTTTCTTTCCGTAGGGTTATTGACTCGAGCTTTTGCGTCATGGTTCGGACCTAACAACCCGTATTACTGATTGTTGAACGGCTTCTGGGTTATTTTCTGATTCGATTATTTCAAAAAGACTCTGAATAGCATTTAGTGACAAGTGAAACAAACCGCCTTATGTCGTTTTTATTTTTCAAGTTATTCAAAAGTCAACCTTTCGTGTGTTAAAACTGTACCAAAACAACAACTATTTTGTACCCAAAAGAGCATTTTTGGACCATTTTGTCGCCGGTCAGGTTTAATACGGGGAGGCTCCGCCCCGAGGTCCGAGTCCTTACCCTTTTATATACATTTTTGACGGAAAAGGTACCCCTTTCGTATACTTTCCATTGACAAATAGCACCCCTTTCGTATACCTAAAACAGGAAGTCTTCTTGTTATTTTCATGTAGAGTTCAATAAATTAAAACAGTACAGTCATAAAGTATGTGTGTTCGAAATGTCTTAACAAAAGGCCCTTTTAAAATACCCCAATGACAGATTTCCCTACCCTTTCATCAGTACTTCGACTCCTGAAATCCCTACCCTTTCATTTACTTTAAGCGTGAAAAACGCACCCCTTTCGGGCCATTATAGGGAGAGTCCCCAGCCCCGGTTAGCGAACTGGGAAGGTATTTTAGGCGCCTTACATGATGCACGAAACTAGGCTTGGTAACCGCTTATAATGACGTATACCACCATTTCATAAATATGGCCGAAGAAAGGTACGTGAATGATATAATTCACCGTTAAAAAGTTATTTATTGCACTCAGTGAGGATGACTTCGCTGCTCATATTGTACATTTTTCTAAAATGCTGGATCTTGTTTGTTTTTATAGCGGAGGTGCTGGTTGGTGGGGTGCGTGGGGTACGGAATTCCTCGCAAATGTTCGCAACAAGGTAACTTGATCATGATGAGTTGATATATTAGAAACACTAGCTTTAGGCTTAATAACTATTTCATTTTCACATCCAAGATAAGAATTGAAGAAAAGTCCTAATTTCCCTTTTGTCAAATTTATTGAAAACTAGAAGAACTAAACAATGCATCAAACGTACGGATATTATAAGTTTATAATTACTGGCATGGATATTTTTCCAGCTACATGTTGAAACATCCGTTTAGGTAAGGCCTATTTTTACACAAAACGAAGACAGTGATCCTCATTTATTTGTCTGCCATGGCTCACTCACTGTCTGACTGTCAGTCAGTTTCTCAGATGCAACCAAATCTTCCATACCTGAATACCATGTAGGCATGCATTCCCATGTACAGTTGGCAGATCGATCTGCTTAACGTTCTAGTATGTGTATGCAGCTGAAGGTACAACTGATTCTCTGCATTTGAGGCATGCTGATCAGGAAGCATCCATAAGTGGATCTTCAGTGTCTTGTGTTTTTTCTATAAAGTATCTATACTCATCCCAAGGAGTGTCACTGCATGGAAATTCCAAAGGAAGGTCTAAAACTAAACTGGAATTTTCAGGGGGTGGGGGTTCTACTCAAAACCCCTCTTTGGTGGGGGGCATATGGTCATTTTCTGGAGCAACACGTTAGATGTCAACTCAGTAGTGAGATGTAAAAGCAGCATCCTATTATTAACAAATAAAACTCAGTCAATAGGTAATAAAGCCCTGGCCAAATGGACATGCAAGTAGATGCAAGTTGAAAACTTTGGTCTACTTGCATGTCCGTTTGGCCAGGGCTTGCGTGCACTTGCATTGACTTACGATGACTTGGGCTCACTTTGCTCAAGATCACAATTTGCATGCAATTTGACACAAGTGTTTTCAGCATTTGGCCACCCTAATGACCCTACCTAAGTCAATGCAAGTTGAGTGACAACCATTCATTGTTATAAAAACTTGTTAGCCAGTAAAATGCGGGTTTTTTTTTTCGACTTGCGTGTAATTGCAAGGATACTTGTGAGTCCGTTTGGCCACACACAAGTCTCTCCGCAAGTTCAGCTTGCGTCTACTTACAACTACTTACGAGTCTGTTTGGCCCGGGCTTAAAAAGATGAACTATACTTCTTTATAGGATCTTGTAGAGCTCACTATCATATTTAATTTTAATATGAAATTATTTGATAATTATATAAATGAGCCCCTGTGTTAATCATTGCTTGTGTTATTATTGTCAGTCTGCTGAAGCTATGAGTATGGTGAAAAATGATCTGTCTGAATTTGTTTGTACCATCCAACATGACACATCAACTGTGGTAGCTGATACTGCAACTGCTGTCAAAGAAAGCCTCAAGGTACTTGGATTAGACAACTACTTTTTGGCCCACTTTCTCATTTTTGTTGTGGGGAGGAAAATGAATAGAAAAGGCTTTTGTCACTGCCTTATTTAGTGTTACCAGAAATTAAAAGATCAACATCAAATACATCTACATGTACGTGTAACTTGATACAAATATCTATAAGCCTTCATTTGGACACAAGTAGGATTAATTAGGATTAATCAATTACAGTGCAGTTTTGAATTGAGTGTTGTAAAACCAAATTTAAAGTAATTACTTCAGCCAATTACAACAGAGGCATATGGCAGAATGAGCCAATCAGGATTCGAAGCAATTACACGTAACAGGAGTAAAGCATGGGAAAATGTGCATGTGCAAGTCCAGGACTAGTTTTGGTTTTGCTTCTCCTTGGTTGAGAAAGTGGTGCAAGTTTTGCTGGCCAATCACAGAGCAAAGCAATGCAAAAGCAAAGCAAATGCAATTCTGTTTCGAAGCTCAATTAGTTAATCAATTGGTATTAATCACTTATCAGGTTGAGGAGGAGGAGCCAGAAGGAACATCAGCTCGTTTTAAACAAGGTACATACCATTAAGTTACACATTCATGTTAAAAGTATGATGAATATAATGTTCCAAGAAGCAATCGCCCCCCTGTTAAGTGTAAGATGATACAATGTAGTTCAAGTTCTTTTTTCTTCGTTAGGTGTATCCAAATTTCTTGGAACCTTGTCCACCAGCTTAAGAGAGAACATCTCTCATGTTGCTACTGCTGCTGCTTCAGTTGCCTCTGATGCTCCAGAGCCAGTCTTTGATAGAATGCAGGTATTCAATTTACATTACCTTGTCCTGCACAATACCTGTAGTACAAACTACATGTATTTCTTCCATTTCTTTGTACAATCTTATGATTTCAAGGGGCACAAATGGAAACCAGGGCTGTCATGAAGGTTTTCATAAGATGGTTTCTCAGAGAAAGTAGCTGGTCAAAAATCTGGCAATTCTTCCTATAGCTGTTATGTTTTACTCATTTTCAGAATGAGAGTAGCTGGCTGATTTTACTTTAGTAGCCAGCTATAAAAGCCGGTTGCCGGCTTCTAATGACAGCCTTAGGAAACCCTCTGTGGTTTTAATATCATACATGTAGGTATTCACTCAGTTACCTGTCCTTTTAATTACTACATTTACTAATACTTTTATTAGGCTAGACTGCATGAAATTCAGATAGACCCAGCCACATTTTGTTCAGAACCAGATGGTAAGTACAGTATGTTGTTTTGGAAGCTTCATAAAATTAATATTATTATTAAGGTATCAGGATACCTATAATGACCATGGTTAGAAATAGAAAAACCATTTACACCTGTGCTTGGAGAGAAAACCCTGGAACCTATACATTTTCTGAAAGCTTAGTATTTGTAGAATCCAATGCCAAAATTAAAATTAAGACAAAGAAAACACAATATATAAATTGAAGGGGTGTGTGGAAAAAAGCCCTTAGTGACATCTGATCAGCCATTAGATTCTCATTCAAACTGCCTTTTACTTGCTTGTAACACAAAGAGACCCTTGATGTTCAGTGAAATTCTCTCTTTGTGTTACAAGCAAGTAAAAGGCAGTTTGAATGAGAATCTAATGGCTGATCAGATGTCACTAAGTGCTTTTTTCCACACACCCCTTCAATTTATATATTGTGTTTTCTTTGTCTTAATTTTAATTTTGGCATTGGATTCTACAAAATAGTCAGCTTTATTCCATGCACCCCTTCAATTATTAAGAGAGAAACCGAAATTCTAGGCTTTGTCTTAATCATGTTTATTTCCCCATGAGTAATCAGAGCAACACAGTTAACACTGGAAATGTTTCCTCACACTTCGCGTGAAAGGTGTCTGCAATTTTTCCATTTTTTTAGTGATGACAGAAACTTGTCAATGCATGATTAGCCATAACGGCGTTACAAAATAGTTTTTTTTGGAATTATTTTAAGAAGTAAAATGGCTTTTCTTCCCATTTTTTTTTTTTTTTTTTTTTTTTGCAAATTGGTCTTTCTAGTCAGGCCATCTGATATTACGCGATGGTGCGATTTCGTACAATTGACCGCAAATCGCATCCGATCACACAATTTATAAAATATCGCTTAATTCACAAAAACTCGCACAATTCTTAAAAAATAAACCTAAATAAATGCTTTCCCTGAAAAAAAATTCTGCGTCTGCACTTAGTTTCAAGACGATTTACCTTCGAAAAAGCCCAAGAAACGTTCCAAAGCCATCGATTTCACGGACAATCGTAGTTCAAGGCGTTATTTTCGCAGGTCCGGGGCCTGGTGCCAGTTTTTTCATTCTTAAAGAATTGCCTATAATTTGGCACAACGTAAACAATTCTTTTCTCTGAGTTAGCCTATCAGAATTGCTGATATAAATCCATGACGTACGATCCTTCTTCGTTCCAAGTACGTGGTAATCGGAAATGAGCGAAATTAATATCAGGGAAGCGTTGTTTGACAACAAAATGTAAGCTTCACTTACATCGCCGACGTCCTAATGGACAAGTTTATAGTGAAAACACCCGCTGTTCCTTTGTGTTCAACTACTGGGAAAACCAAATCTCACCTTCCTTCAAATTTGACTGCCAAAGACAGAGCAGAAAAATACGCCACCGGTACGTTCCACATGGATGATGGACTGATGTTTTGTTCGTTGTGTAACGTAGTAATTGCGTCCGTCTAGATCCCGGAGGGTCGTGGGTTCAAATCCCATCTGGAACTTGGAATTTTTTTTTTCCGAGTTTCCATTTGATGTTATATGCATTTCTATCATGTTGTATTTCTAAGAAAATCATCATTAACTTTTTATCCCAATTCACTCATAATTGCTTATTTTTTGTTCTTTGATGTAAAAATCATCATTAGAGCAGCTTAAAAGTGGTTTTCTTTCTCAGAATCCTAGAAAAACAAGCTTGAAATAGTTTAGGAAAAAATCGCATAATTTACTGCATAATAGTCCTTTGTTATCGCACAATTTACCTTAAAAATATCGCACAATTTCTGATTTTTTATCGCACCCTATCAGATGGCCTGTCTAGTCTTCCTGATTTGAATCATGTGAAATGTCATATTTTCAATTTCCAGCCAAAATCCAGGTATCCTGATACTGTAAGAACTAAGTTTAACTTTTTTTGGAAAATGATTTTGAAGGCCTCTGTCATTATTTTAGCATCACAGAGTGATATTGCTTCATTAATCAGGAGTTCTGTTAGTGGCATGGTACATTGTTTTCCTGTGACTTAAATGCCAGCTCTCACATCACCTGTGAAAAGATGGTATTAATGCTGGCAACAGAACATTTTTCAAGTAAAATAAAGTGGCCCTTTTTGTGCATGTTACATATTTCTGAACCATCTTCCTGATGAAGCAGTGAAAACAAAACCTTGATGCAATGTTGGGTGACTCTTTGTATATAGAATTACACATACTGCACTTTTTTTGCAGTGGCCAATTTACCTGGTACTGGCAAACTGATCCACTCACATAAGTCTTGTTGAAGTGTTCTGATTCTTTTTAGGTCACCTTGGAATGTATGAAGACTGGTGTAAAACATTTGATCCTGAACAACACAAAGGAGAAATATCAGAGCTACTTGTTAATGTACCTGAAATCAGAGCCCTCTACGCCAAGCTGGTATGTACATTTACACTGTACACTCTTAAGATGCTAGAGGTAAATGATTAAGGAGCAATTGTGACGGTTAGTAACTTAGAGAGTAACGTGAGCTTTGCAGCTCATTTTTTATCTCCTTTGTTTTATGTTAAAATTAATGGCATGGTTACCACATGTAAAAACAGATACGAGGTTAGTGAAAAGCTATAGAATTGTGCATCAGTTTAGGGAAATTCTGAATTTCACCTGAAAGTCAGTGAAAAATCAGGGAATTTTACTCTTTGCTAATCACTAGGTTTGGAAAGAAGATTCCTTGTTAGTAAAGATATTTTATCATTTGTAAAAAGTCCTGCAAAGGAATTAACTTTTGTGGCTTCATTGCCAAGGATTTGTCTTGGATAGTCAGTAAAAATTGGTTTGTGATCAGTGAAAAGTCGGAATTTTTTCTACCCCAGTGGGCAACAACCCTGAATAAGGCTGTATATGCTTGTCCAAAAGGGGCAATACAAATGTATATCTATATTTTCAAGTTTTGTATATCTATGTCAAGATTACATTACATACATGTATATCAAGATTTTCTTGATATGTATATTCAAATCTTGAATTAGATGTATGCAAATCTTAACCCATTGACTACCGCAGGTTTTTACATTTTCGGAGTGATTTTCCACCTATAAACGATGAATAGCAATTCGTGACTCTTTATTTGAACTACCAGGGAAAAGTGGTGCTGTCCTAAGGCACTGGAGGCTCAAGGTTTCTGAAAACGTCATTTTGACGTAGCTATTTTTTATCCGTGAAGCGACAACAATGGCCCAAGTTCGGTTTGCTTGCGATTTCTGCTAAATTTACAGCCATTTTTCATCTTTAGCGGCTGCCTGATGAGCATCATTAAGCGTGACGGTAGCTAAGAGTCCACTTTCTCAAAGAATCGAGCAAGGTGATGTACTTTGTTGTTGAATTTGGCTTGTTACTCGACGAACTGGGAATTTGGCCGGTCGAACACTTAGTACCTTTGGGACTCGACTATTGATGAATTTCTCGACCCACCGCCACATATTTTGGAATTTCTGTGTACTAAAGATGACCACGAGCAGGAAATTTTGGCGGTAGGTCGGAGTGGCTGTAGACTTAGTTTATATGTGAAAGAATTGGGGGAAGGAACGGGCGCTGTCAAAAATTCTCGTTAGTTCCCAGCATGCAATGCGCTCAAGATGTTGAAAATGTCGGGAAGGCCCGAATGCACTGGAACAAAAGGCTGTATCTACGCTCGGGAGAAGAATATGAACAAAAAAAGTCATTTCTAAGCTAGAAAAGGACTGAATTTCGTTATGATGGTTGAATTTTGGTTTTTCGACGATGATTTCCCTAAAAAACGTGAAGGCAAAAAGGGGCATTTTTGTTGTTTCTCTTTGACGTTAAAAACGGCCAGTTTCGTTCTTGTCCAAACTCAAAAGGCCATATTTGGTAAAAATCGCTACGTTTCTTGCATTTATTGGATATCCAAATTTAAAGGGCATTCCATTTCGTGCTCACAACTAACAGTTAAGGCAATATTCGTGTGATTGAGAGAGTTGCAATGTTTTGAAGCATGGGAGTTTTTTACGGCCGGTTTTGGCCGGCACGGGTGCCAATGGGTTAAACAATGTACTGACCTATTGCTGCCTACTATTACTAACATTGTCAACCTCTCTCTTCGTGAAGGCTGCGTCCCTATGTGTCTCAAATCTGCAGTATTATCACCTTTGCTCAAGAAACCAGATGCAGACTTTTTACAATTCAAGAACTTTAGACCCATCTCGAATTTGAAGGCACTATCGAAGATTATTGAGAAAAGTGTTGCTCACCAGCTAAACAATTACCTGATGAATAACAACCTACACGAGACCTTTCAGTCAGCTTATAAAGTACATCATTCTACTGAAAAGTGTTATTGTGAAGGTACAAGATGATATTCTTCATGCAATCGACAGCGGTAGGGCTGTTGTTCTACTTATGTTAGATTTATCTGCTGCTTTTGATACTGTGTCCCATGAAATACTACTGAGTGAATAGCTTGTCTCAACGTTATGGCATTACAGGTTCCGTACAAGAATGGTTTGCATCTTACCTATCGTCTTGCTCACAATTTGTTCAGATTGAATGTTTCAAGATCGTCTTTACGTGAACTTAATTGTGGTGTACCGCAGGGATCAGTTCTTGGACCTTTGTTATACGTTTTATATACCTCACCAGTGGGTGATATTATAAAGAGACACAATCTTACATATCATCTCTACGCTGATGATACTCAGCTTTATGTGTCATTTAATTGGGGAGCGATGATTTTCTCGCTTCAGCGAAATCTAGTATTGAAACATGCGTTCAGGAAATCAATGATTGGATGATTTTTAATGGTCTTAAGCTACATGTAAATGAGGAAAAAACTGAACTGCTTCTACTCAGTTCACGCTATCGGCCCAGTCCCTCTTTGGAATTTGTTCGTGTTGGGGATGAAACTATTCGACCGTCCTCTTCTGTTCGTAATCTTGGAGTGATATTTAATCCTTGTGATGATATGGAAGATCACGTTAAAAAGATATGAAAGTCATGCCATTTTCATCTAACTAATATTGGGAAGATAAGATCATATTTGGATCGAGAATCTACTGAAGCAATTCATGCTTTCGTGACTACCAACTTGGATTACTGTAATGCGATTCTGTATGGTCTACATAAGTTTCTCCTAAACCGCCTACAGTTAGTTCAGAACAGGGCAGCGCATATTGTAACATTCACCAAGAAGCATGAACATATAACACCCAGCTTAATAGACTTACATTGGTTGCCGGTTGAATACCGTATTACTGTAGGTATAAAATTTAATTGTTAGTGTATAAGGCTATCAATGGTTTCTCCCCAAGTTATATCCAATTTACTCAGTTTTTGTAACAGTTCTTACTCTTTGCGTTCTTGCTCGAATAAGTTACTTCATGTTCCGAGATCTAAGCTAAAGTCTTATGGCGGCTGAAGATTTTCCATTGCAGGCCCTAAATTATGGAACAGCATACCAGCTTTTTTAAGGAATGCTAATTCTTTGAATTCCTTTAAAAAACAATTAAAGACCTATTTATTTCACCAGGCTTTTCCTTAATTTGTAAATAGATTTTTTTCCCACACTTATATATGAATTTTATACATATGTAGGTATATTTATGCGTTTTCAGGGCTCAAAGTTTGCGACCAGCTGGTCGCATATGCGACTAGATTTTTTATTGTGCGCCTAAAAAATGATGTGTGATCGCACTTGCACGCCTAAAACACACGAGTTCAGTGCGACTGAGCTCAGTGCTACTTAACTGATCATCCTCGTGTACTCTGACTGGTTAGACACGAAAAGGAAGCTTAGAATAATGAATTCAAACAAAAACGTAGGTATAACACAATCAGGCTCTAAATAATAAAGCTACATCATTTTTCTTGCGCCAGTACATGTTTTATCTGTGCTCCGAACGATGTTTCCATTCAATCCCAGACTCTTTACGTTTTTTTTTTTTGGAACGACTCGGCTGGCACTTTCGGAATTCTACGGTATACATGTTAATTTCAAAGGAAATGGAATGTGGAATTTTTCTGCATATCATCTTTAACTCGTAACACAAAGTGTAATACTTATTGAGATTGCGGAGAAGGTTGATGTAAAAAAAATGTAACAGTGTTATTGTTATCTTCAACGTACAGTAAGAGCCTGAAAGGAACAAACAAAGGATTGAAATAAAGATAACATACTGTTAAATGATTACTTATATACAAGGTCTGAAGCTTTTTGGTGCCACCAGTATTTTAAGCTATGCTCCCAACACTTTTGGCTGTGCGCCTAAATTTTTGACAGAGCACCTACAAATTTACACCTGGTAGCTCAAGTGCTCCCAAAGCCAAAAGTAAACTTTGAGCCCTGGTTTTAGACATTTATTTTTTATTCTTGTTATTATTAGTTCTACATTCACATCCCTATTATAATGTTGTAATTTTTTAAAATTGTATCTCAATGCATTTTAGTAATGTTGTAAAGCGCCTAGAACAGGTAGTGATATAGGCGCTATAGAAATTAAGTTTATTATTATTATTATTATTATTATTATTATTATTATTATTATTATTATTGTTGGAGTGGGCAAGTTCAAAATCAGGACTGCAACTATATGTCCCAGTCTGTTTGCTTAAAAATCCAACCAGAGATAAAAAAATGTAAAAGATTGACATCTACAAGTACAATATTGAATATGTGAATGATCATCGGAGTTATGAACACTAGCAAAAATAAAGCCTGAAAAAAATTCTGTGTGGGAGTTAGCCTGCACGCAGGCGGTTGGATGGTCGAAAAAAAAAACCGTAATTCGTAATGCCGTCGCCATCTTGGATTCGCGCGGCTTAGTCTGGGCCGAGTTGAGGGTTGACAAAGCGAGCGAGGGGAGGGGGGCGGGGGGAGGGGAGAAAAAACCGCCTGCCCGAAAACCAGCCTTCGCTGAGTAGCACAATTTCGCGGCGTCCGCTGGTGGACGCTGTCTTCTGATTGGTCGGCAGGTGTGCTGTCAATCAACACAAGATTTAATATTTATTTACCGCTCTTGTTCATTTCCATAAACAAAATGGCGAATGGGAATGTCGATCGAGCTATTCAAAGTGCTTTAGATTTCTTGGCGACAAGAGACAGGAGCGTTGTTTTGAAGCGTGAACAAAAACAGGCGATAGTTAGTTTACTAAATGGCGAAGATGTGCTGGCCGTGCTTCCCACTGGCTTTGGGAAAAGCATGATATTTATCGTGTTTGGGATAGCCGAAAGTGAGAAACTTGAAGGTCGTCCGGTGTCTGTACTTGTAATTTGCCCACTCAAGAGCATCATATCAGATCAGATTGTCCAACTGGAAGGTTTGTGTACGGCAGCAGAATTCACCCCAGAGAGTTCTAAGAAAATAATCGAAGATCCTCCTCTCTTCATCTACTGTTCTGCAGAGCAGGCGCTGGAGGAACGCTTCCTTTCGGCGCTGAAAGACTCACACAGCAAGCTTCACCAGCGCGTGGCCGCGATTGTCGTGGACGAGTCACATACCGTTGAAACTTGGACAGGAAAGAGGTAATATTTTTGTTTTATCTCTGGCTTTCAGATCGATGTAGCTGAGTGAACTTTGTATTTGAAGTTGTGTGTGTGTGTGTGTTTTTTTTTTTGCGTTAGTTAACTAAAGCATTCAAACATTTCTATTGTAGGAAAAGTAAAGGGAAATCGGCTAAATCATCAGCATTCAGGGAGGCCTATGGAAAACTGTCCATTTTAAGGTCGATGTGCAAAGAAGGTGAGTGTTAAATGCACACAATAGAGCGCCATTGTTCTGCATTATTGTGGGAAAGAAATTAATAAATTCTCGTAGTTTAAATTCAGTATCAGAAAGTTGGATGATTTGCTTAAACCTAGAATTCCCATAAGCTCTTACTTATTCTTTCAGTTTGCAGTAAATATTCAGTACAAAAGGAGAATCAGTAAACAACTTTTGTAGAGAAAACAGAAGGTGTTTAAGCTTTGGTAATTTTACATATTAATTTCTGGTATACATGGACTTTTAATTTTTTACACATATTTTTAATTCTTAGTATTAAATTTTATTTTATATTCATAGCTCTTTTACACTTTCCTTGTTAGTTTTTATATTTTATTTGGAGGGCAACTGGTTTGTTAGTATTTATACTGTTACTATTTTCTACTACCCTCAATAAATAAAGATGTTACCTTACCCTTTGGTGTGAATGGGGCATACACAAGCAGCTGAGACTGGCTTTGTAGTACTTATAGATGTGCTACACATAAGATATCTGTTGCATGAGTACCATTGATCATATCACACTGCATAGGCTAAACACATAGATTCATCTGCTTGGGTTAATTGTTCTTAAACTTTTTCTTTGGTGAACATCTACATGTACAGCTCACACTGAATAGCATCTATAGTAACATTTTTTTGAATGAGTGTATTCCTTTTCTCCTTCTAGGAGTGCCCCTTCTGGCCATTACGGGCACTGCAGATGAAAGCACGCAGAAAACCATTTCTCAGCAACTGACAATGAACAAGACGATGGTTAAGCTGTTTGTCAGTCCAAACAGGGAAAACCTAAAGTTTAAAGTTGCAAAGGTAGAAAAGCATGAAACAGTAGCCCAGCTGACCTGGCTTGTAAATGAACTTAAGGAGAAGGGAGCACTCACTCCACAAAGTCTCATCTTCTGTTCCACACTGAGGGATATAGCAACAATTGTGAACTGGTTTCTGGTAAAGCTGGGCAGTGCAGCATTCTCACCGATAACATCAAGGAAGAGGGAGGATTGTTTAATAGGAATTTACCACTCCCTTACGGTTGAAAGCAACAAAGAAAGGCTCACCAAAGACCTAAAAGAAGATGGAGTTACAAGAGTTGTTTTGGCCACAACAGCCCTCAGTATGGGAGTAAATTTTCCCCACATCAGAAGGGTCATCATGTATGGGCCACCAAGAAGTGTTTTAGACTTCCATCAGGAGGCCGGTCGCGCTGGCAGAGATGGTTTGCCCGCAGAGGTAACATTGTATTACCACGGACAACAAGCAGCACATTGTGAAGAGGAAGTGAAAGACTTTCTCAGAATGCCTGGTTGCATTCGGGTGGCAGTTTATGCTTCACTGGATGCCAACATCACCCCTATGCAACCAGCCCATGACTGCTGCAGCGCCTGTGCATTGCAGTGCAACTGTGGAAGTGATTGTAGGATCACAACAAGTGAAACTGAAACTGACACTGAAGTTGCCATGAAAGTCAGAGAAGTGTCCCTAGATGACAAGCAGCTCCTGCACGATGCCTTGCTTGAGTTGAAAGGGAGCATTACATCCAATACCATTATGGCATTTGGAGACTGTCATGGATTTTCAAGCCAGCTTGTTGGAGAAATCGTTGAGACATGTGACAAACTATTTACACTTGATGATGTCCTGAAATTTGTCCCCGTTTTTTCTGCCAAACATGCCATGATGATATATGAAGTTCTAAATGATGTGTTTGATGACTGTGAGGACGTTTCATGTAGTGATGAGCACACTGAGGGAACTGTTTCTTCTCAGACTGATACCTATGACATGGAGTACCTCCTTGGGTCTGAGTATAACAATGAAGGTGAACCATGTGATTTGGACATACTGTAAGATTTACAGTAGATTTTTTATAATTATTATTTGTATGTTTAACCCTTTCACTTCCAGAAGTGATCAATATGCAACTTCTCCTTATAATTTCAATAGACTGTTAAGCAAACAGGTGATGACAATTGAGACAATCATCAATAATTCAAGGCTACTAAATTGATGTACCACAAAATTCTCCCTACTAGAGTACAGGAGAGTATATAGTTCTCACTAAGGAGAATTACTATTCAGATATTGGGAGAGAAAGGGTTACTTAATGAAGGAATAAAACGTCCTATCTTATGTCTTTATACTTCGATAAAGTTCATCTAGACGTCACTACACTCCTGAGATGGCAAAGAGAGAACCCAAGCTACCAGGCGAGGTAGCATAGTTATGCGAAGATGATCTTTATTAAAGTATAACAACATAGTAGGAGACGTTTTATTTTCAAAGAATGAAATGGTAAAGAAATGAAGTTACAACAACTTTTCTGTTCATCCTGAAAAGCTCTTGAAAGAGATAAATTCTCAGTACCGCTACTGTTGAGGTTTCGTTGTGTAAACAAGGTACAAAACATGGACAATTTACTCCGAAGGTGCATAATTATTTAGTGAAAGGAAATTTGACAAATCAGTGTAATTGTTTTTCAAAGTTACTTATCTATGAAATGGACAAATTGAAATGAATGGCTTCATTTTTATTAGCACGAGCTGAGCAAAAATTTTGAAAGTGTAAAAATCAACTCTTCAAGTAACAATAGTTATGTACCAGTGGTAAAATCAAAAGAATGGTATATTTTGCCATCTTTCGTATTTACCACGATTGTTCTCTGTAGAAACATAAGTAACTTAAAACTGCTAATGTCACAAATTTGCAGTTGGCAAGTACTGATCATTTCCTTTGGGATAGTACCTAGAAATAAATCGATTTTGACCCTGACATCTCATTCAGACCTCAATTTGTACACAGTTTCCCATGTTTTCATGAGGTCTTTCATCCATGAATGGAGGTCGCGGTAGTCTAACTTTTTAAGAAGATTGGATGGGAAGTTGATGAAAGATGGGTGCCCCAGTCTGCCACTCTGATGTCGAAATGCTCGAAGTTGCATCAAGTCCTTGGTGACCTGTGCAACAGCAATTTCAGGGTTCCCTTGGGCTCGAAACCCAACTCTAGCACTGAGTCCACAGTCCTTGTCGATGCCATCCATGATCAGCTCCACAGGTTCTATAGTGTTGGCAACTCTTTCTGCTGATTTCTCATTGATATTGGAGCCCAGTGCTTTCCACATTGTCTTCACATCCTTGTTCATGTGCTCCATTCTTAAATCAAGAGGGATATTTCCACCTTTGATGCCGTGTTTATTATAGAACCTGTTCCACTTCAGATTGTGGGCTCCTTTTTCTGACAACAACCCCCCTAATTTCACCAGGTAAAGAAAAATGACATATGAATATTTAGATTTCCCATTTGCTTTGAAAATAAGAAGGGCAAACTTGTAGAGCTCATGAAGCCTTTCTCCATCACCCTCTTTGATGGTATCATCAAATTCAAATAATGTCAATCCAACTACCAGCTTTGATCTGTGGTAGTTGAACAGAAAATCTTCATTTGCACTGGTCGTGTCTGTGCTTTCTTGTTGGGCCAAAGTGAAGTGGGGATGTTCTTGGACTTCGTGCCTTAAAAAGATAAATGAAATTCAATTTCTTAGCGTGAACCGTACATGTAACATTTGGATTGTACAAAAGCCATGACTTGTATTTTTAGACCCAACAATTCTGAAAACTCCAAATAATGGGAACAAAAGCAAATTTTCCCCCAGTCAAACACAGCCTCTGCAAGTGTTTCTGTTTCCTTCCTGACTCCCCACTTTTATATCTTTCCTCTTTTGTGTAAGTCTCTGATCCTTCCAACTTGGCTAAAAGGAAACTGGGACTCCTGAGGCTTTTGAAAGTGTAAAAATTTACTCTACAAGTAATAACAGTTATGTAGCAGTGGTAAAATTGTGGTACTGTTATGCTAAAAAATTTCAACAATGGTTGCTAGTTGGTTGGCCTACCTATTACGTATTGCTCTAGTTGAGTATACAAGACCACATGCTGCACGGCAGAAGAAATAGCCATATGCGTCACGCTCATCAGTCTGATATGGACTGTGGACATGGGAGTGTCTTTGAACTTCATGCCTAAGGAAGAAAACATAGATGCATTTAATCATAAGCCACTGAAGAGGTTTTCAGTCAAGTGACAAGAGTACTACTGCGATATTAACCAACGTTTTTTGTTTAGAGTTCTGATTGGCTCACTGGATTGTCTGCATTTGCTGTGATTAGTTAGTCCAAAACAACTCTAATTCAATTAACAGGTGGGCACTTGGCAATGGAAGGAAGCCTTTCATGTTAAACACATTTGGCACAATTGATTTTATATACTTACCTAACCCTTGTTGAGTGCAGAGCGTAAGTCTTTTCACAGTTCTGGAGCCTGCATGGGAACCTTCCTTGACCACACTGTTCAAGTTCCTCGACTTGTTCCACCAATGGCTGGATTCCCTCTTGCTCCACTACATATTTCTGGACAAAGGCCACACACACATCTAAGATCCACCTCCGTCTTTCATCCCTTGGTTCATTCCTCTCTGGCACAGTGCAGCTTGGGACATCTATAGTACCAAATGACATCGTAGTTATAGGAAATCAAAATGAACTATTACTAAAATTAATGCCCCCTGCCCCCCTCCCCTCGCTCACTTTGTCAACCCTCAACTCGGCCCAGACTAAGCCGCTTGAATCCAACGTGGCGACGGCGTTACGAATTCCGGTTTTTTTCGACCATCCAACTGCCTGCGTGCAGGCTAATGTCAAGCTTTCAAAAAAGCACGTCCCTCAAATTATATTACCATACTTATAGCACATTCCCCTGCAATTGTGCAATACCTGCCCTCCCCAACACCCACACCAATCCTCCATAGGAAAAAAAATGGCGACTGGTACATTTACCCATAGTTCCTAGCACATGAAAACATTAAAAACGTTCATAAAAACATACAGAAGAGTTGTAAAATCTTCAAAACTAGGCTACACAATGTCCTTAGTACAGGGACAAATATTGTTGGCTTTCTTTGTGCCTTACAAGCTGTGTTAGGTTCGCAAGGTATTGTGGTAAAATGTACAGCCGACATCTTTTTTCCTATGGTGGATAAATTTTCGGTTAAACTAATGTATGTTTTAAAAATGATGATACAACTTGCACAAAGTAAAAAGTGGAATACTGTACCTTCCATGTTCCTCATGTCATACATTTCCATGAAGGCAGCACAAATGTGACCTTCTACTTCACATTTGTGGAAGTCTTTGTATTCATTGTAGTGGGATTCAACCCCCTTTCCAGCATTTGTTTTGGCAGTCCTATTAATACTTGCCCTAGTGGTTCCAAGCTCTTTGGAAGATGAGTCCTTCACAAACATGTGATACTCTAGCTAAAAATAATAGAAATGACAGAAAAAGGAAATCAACTTGTTTAATGAGGGTGACACTTGACTGTTGACTGACAGACCTGTGGCCCTTGGGATCCCGATCGAAATTGAAATTAGGAAAATTGCTTTTTCCAATTACTAACTCTATTGTATTAAAGGCTATACTTTCTTCTCCATGATTCAAATGCTCATTATAGTATTTTAATTATTATGTTATTCATATTGCATACTAGATGAAATTTAGGTAACTGTAGTTTCTAATAAATTGTGTAAGGCTGTCAGTAAGTCACTACTTATAATAATTATCATTTGGAAATCTCTGTTTTAAAAAGCTGTCAAGTATGCACATACCATGTACAAATTATACTTTGCATGCCAGTCTGCAAATTCTGTTTCAATACCATCGAGCCTATCAAATGCACTGTCTCCAAGCTGGTATGTCCACTGGGTATTCCTTGACCTTTCTTCAAACAACTGATCCCCATGCATGGGTATGGTAGCCAGGAGACACGACACGTCATCATTCACCTTGAGAACTGGGACATAGTTTTCTTGATTTTTCATCAGAAGTTGTGCCATGTCACCTGCTACATTGGGGTTGAGGAATTCCACACCAAGAGAACACTGAAAGCAGTAAAAATAGAATAAAAATCATTCCAGATATTATTTTAATTTAATAAGAAATATCTCCACATTTATGATTGGCTTTGACAGCCTGGCTAATTCTTCATAAGTAGTTAGTGTTAACCATAATTATTTGGAAGATGCCAGGGTATTATCACCACTGATGTCAATGGTGTGATAATAGCCTCATATTATTGCATCCATTGACATCATCCAATAACTGTACCAATGGCAGGCACAAGGGACAGAAGACATTGCAAATTTAGCCATTATTGAAAATATTAAAAATATTAGAATTGTCGCCGTGAGAGAGCACCTTTTATGTTGTTATCATATCATCAGAAAAAAATGTCATGAAAATAATATCCTACAAATGCCAAGGAGTCAGCTCCAACACAGATTGGTAGAAATGAAATAGGACAATTTTTAGGTGACAGGGTGGTGCTGGAAATATTTTGAATTAATAAAACAATTTAATTGGCTTTTGTGTGATATGAAGAATTATGTAAGTCTCAGAAGGCATTATCCGACCCCGCTATCGCCTTGTAGGCTAACACCCACCTTCATCTGCATAAGTGGTCATATCATACTCAGCTTCCTTCAAGAATTGCTCTAAATCACTGTTTCAACACTGCAGCAAAATTTCATTTTGGGTATTTTAAGAAAAAAAAAATATTGTATATACTGCCATAATGTTAGAAGGGAGAGGGTACATGTATCATGGAATCTAACTTACGCTTTGCGACTTTTCTGTCATGACTTTAGAATACTTGTGTGGGATGTGGTGAACTACAACATCTCGCATAGGCTTGAAACATTCAAGGTACTTGGTTACCACTCTGCTAACTAGGACAGCCCATCTGTTTACCAGGTTGTCCTGCACCACTTTTACAGGAAGAAGATCCTCCAGCTCAATGTCCTCCATAGGTCTCCGCGGGTGTGTTTCGTCAAGTTGTGGTTCATTCACTCTATTGACAACACCATATTGCTGGGTCCAGTGTAGAGATCGATTGGTGTATTCAGACGTCTGGATACGTGCATGCACCATCAGATCTATATTGTCACCCACAATCCTAAAATAGAAAGGAAATTATATAGAATGACTATCCTGGTTGACAACATATACCGTATTGCTGACTTTTTAGAACTTCAACCAAGGAAACAGTCCAATTTCTTGAGTTTCATGTTATACATACTTGACCAAATGAGACCTTAGACACTGAGACCTTAGACACACAGGTAGCAGTTTCCCTGGTAGCACTAGAGCAAAAGCCAGATTAATGCAGCTTTTGTTGCACCTTCAGTCTTCAAAGCAATAACCTGTGCAAATTTTAAGACAGCTCAAAACTGGACTCGGCAGGCTGTATCAGGCAAATTATAAAACAAGCTTTAAATCACACTTACTTATATTCTGGCAGCGTGGTGCCTCTCAGTTGCACTATTGCTGCATTTACAACTGAAAATGTCAAACCTCCATCTTGTGCAATGCTAGCAAGTAAATCCTTGCAGTCCTTGTGCACATCATCATCAAAGTATCTGTAATCTTTCACTGCTGACACTGACATGTCAGGAGCACTTCCCGTTCCTGCTTGATTTTCCATTACATTCTCCAAGAACAAGATGCTGTGCTTAACTCTTTCTATCTCTGACTTCCAAGTCAGGAGTTTACTTTTACAATTCTCTCCCATCTTTCGCTGGAATTCCACCGTCGATTCAGCTGACATAGAGACCCCTAACTTACCCATTCTGTCAATATCCACACTTTTCGCGCCACTATGGAAGAGTATTGTTGACATTCGGTAAGCAAGTGCTGACATCTTTGGATTTCTAACTCTAGCAACTGCAGCACTGGAGAGAGCCAAGGCATTTATTTTGCTCCCGCTTTCACTAGAACTCAGGTTTGCTACACCAGAAGCACCTTTAACAGCTGCTGCCCAATAAGGACACGAAAGTTGAACCTCTTCGAGGAATTTCTCACTGGAGAATTCTACAATTTCTTTCGGAGATTTCGCTAGCAAGATCGATTTCCTAGAGTCCTTGCAGTACTCTTTAAATTCTGCGCCTACAGCATGTCGCAACGGCTCCAAAAGTTTGCTTTTAACCTCCGGATGTCTAAACACAGTGTTGGCCACAGTTTGCCACTTCTTCCTGAAAATGTTCAGAATTAGAGACTTTGATTCATCGGAGAAATTGCTCTTTGTTTCGGTGCGTTGATTTGGGTTTAACACTAGTACCTTTATCTGTGTTGAGGGCTGTCCAACGAGTTCGTTTATACTTAAATCAGACAATGTCCGATCAAGAACGGCCTGGCTTGTTTCTCCAAAGCCCAGGGACTTCCTTGCAGGTACTCCAGCTCGTTCTACTTTCTTCCTCTGCGGACTTCTTCTCTCGGGAGAGATTGTTGTGGGCAATCCCCGTTTATACCGCAATTCCTTCGCTTGCGGATCTTCTGCTACTTGCGCCGACTCGTCTTCGTTCTCCTTGTCGCCTTCTTTCTCCAAAGCACTTTTAATTTGGTTGTAGAAGCTGTTAGTTCTTCTCAGATTTCTTCCACAAGCCTTGCAAATCCTTTCCGAAAATCTGGAAGACCTCGGAACTGAAAATCCCAATTCTTCGCAGAGTTCTGCCAAAGTCTTCGTGTCGTTGTACTCTTTGTTCGATGAGATTTTGTAAAGATTTTCTGAAGATGGCTTCACTAAATTGCCAAAGTTTCCGTATTTAACGGAGAACTGGAACGGACAAAACCGACATTTATCGTTTGTAGCAGCTTGTGTTGGCCTGACAATCTTTTCCACGGCTTTTTTCGGAGTAGCTATATGCTGCATTATTTCCCGTCGAGACCAATTTCACAAAGCGAACTACAAGCTACACGTGAGTTTGTTTTGAACTGCACGCTTTCAAAGTGATTGATAACTTGTCACAGGTCATTGATTTTAAAGGTCAATTAACAATGTGTGGCACGTGGGCGGAAGCGCTATGGTCGGTGGGCTACTACTCAGCGAAGGCTGGTTTTCGGGCAGGCGGTTTTTCTCCCCTCCCCCCGCCCCCCTCCCCTCGCTCGCTTTGTCAACCCTCAACTCGGCCCAGACTAAGCCGCGCGAATCCAAGATGGCGACGGCATTACGAATTACGGTTTTTTTTTCGACCATCCAACCGCCTGCGTGCAGGCTATGTGGGAGTCGAACCCACAACCTCTCTGATACCAGTGCAGTGCACTACCAACTGAGCTACAGTGTAATAAGCCAACTGGGAGCTGGTCATTTTGTTGGTTTGTAATATACCCATGATAATTAGTATTCATAACTGCAATGATCATTCACATGTGCAATATATACATGTGGGTTATAGATCTTCATTTGTGATTGTATATATATATATATATATATATATATATATATATATATATATATATAATTATATATATATATATATATACATATATATATATATATATATATATATATATATATATATATATATATACATATATTGAAAAGCGTGTCCTGAATCATCTTCGTGACAATGACCTTCTTGAACGTTTTCAATCAGCGTACAAAGAAAATCACAGCTGCGAGACTGCCCGGCTAGTGCAAGTACAGAATGACGTGTTGCAAGCGATTGATAGCAATTGCTGTGTGATTCTAATTTTACTAGACTTATTGGCTGCGTTTGATACCGTGGATCATGGCATTCTTTTAGGAAGACTTGAGTCATGCTTTGGTTTTTCGGGATACATTTTATCCTGGTTTGAATCATATCTAGCGAACCGCACCCAATTCATGAAGATTGACAGTGCTAAATCTTCTATCCATACACTGGACTGCGGTGTTCCTCAAGGTTCTGTGCTAGGTCCTTTGTTGTACCTCTTATACACTGCTCCTCTTGGTGATATTCTACGCAATCACAATTTGCCGTTTCACCTTTATGCTGATGATACTCAGACATATGCCACATTTAGCTACCAGGACAATGAAGAACTTGTTGCAGTCAAGAATTGCCTTGAGATATGCATGTCGGACATTAACAACTGGATGACGATTAACAAATTAAAACTAAACACTGACAAAACTGAGGTACTTTTGCTCCATTCTCAATTCCGCCCCTGCATTCCGCTCACATCCCTAACCATTGGGAGAGATGTCATCGAACCATCCAAGAATGCAAGTAACATTGGAGCAACCTTTGATAGTGCAATGACCCTTACCAAACATGTCAACACCACCGTCAAGGCAGCATTTTACAACCTACGGTGCATGGGTAAAATAAAACTCTGGTTTTGGCTCTTGTACTCTCAAAAACTGACAGTTTTAATGCTTTGCTTTGCTCGAGTTGTCGTTGGCACTCAAAAGAATGATCACATCACACCTATCCTCAAACATCTTCACTGGTTACCCGTTGAACAGAGAATTATATTCAAGATCAATCTCCTAACTTTTAAATGCCTCGATAACTCTGGACCCTCGTACCTTCAAGAACTTGCCAACATCTATAAACCTGTGAGAACTCTGCACTCCGCCGCTGATGGACTGAAACTTAAAACTGCCCTTACTCCCTTAAAAACTATGGCTTTAGATCTTTTTCAGTCTCTTCACCTTTACTTTGGAACAATCTGCCACATTTTGTTTGCTGTTCAGAAACTATTATATCAGTTTTTAAATCAAGGCTTAAGACATTCCTTTTTAGAAAATACTTTTATTAATAGTGTTCTTTTTGGGCATTTGTAAAGCACTTAGCCTTACAATAAGCACTATATAAATACGTATTTATTATTATTTATTATATTCATTCTTTAATCCGCAGTTCAAATAATGATTTTCATATATTCATTCTCACATGTACAATTTTATAGCAATTCAGCAATAAACAGTATTTTTTTTTCTTAACGGATCTGTATTTTACTATGCATTTTTATGGTATTTTTGCAGGTGCCTAGTGCTGTTACCCATGTTCTGTTCTGGCAGAGATATTTCTATAAAGTACATCAACTTGAGCAGGTTTGACACAAGCACCACCTTATCAAATTAATGTTAAACTGCAGTATTCAATTTGTTCAGAAGAAATCAAAGGATACTATTGCCAATTAAGCAAAATTTCAAGGATCCTGTTTCAAAGTTAGTATCCCAGGCAGTAAAATGTTTGGTTCCCAGTTTACAAGTATGTACTCTAAATTTATTCAATGGGTTTTCCTTCAGTGTTCTTGGATGACAGGTTCCTGTTGTGTAGCACCCTTCTTGAGAGATTGAATGAAAACATGACTACATACATGTAACTTTTATGTGTATTAAAAGTAGTACACACAATATTTCAAGTAAACCAAGTTAGCTGGTCTTTCAAAGGTTACTCTCAATTTTTTCTCTTTTAATTTTCCTTTATGTCTTTGTGTTGATTATGCACAGGTAACAGACTCAATCAATTTTCTTTTTGACGGAAAAAAATTCAACAATAACTATTGTTGCATTGTCTGACAGGAAGAAAAGAAAAGGGCAGCCCTGGTTGCTCGGGCAAACCAAGTACAATCTGATGAAGAACTCGGATGGGGAGATGATGGTTTGTAATTGTCATATATAGATTTTCAGTTACAGAACAAAAGTAAACAAGAATTTTTGCTGTGAGTCAAAAATTGAACATCCCACATTTCGTGACCCTTTCCTAGGGTGGGGTAGGGATGTTGGAGTACATTTGAGTAGACCTTCATCTGGAGCTGATGCCATTTTCATTTGCAGAGAATCACTTACACAGCCAAATTTTGCTTCTGAACTTGCTTCTGCTTAAAATCTTCAAGTAAGACTGTTCAGATATATTAAGCTATTGAACAATGCTTTCTTGTGAAATTGTTTGTTTTGCTTTATGAATGGATGAAGTTTTGGCCATTTATATATTAATTACTGTAGCACCTCTTGTGTAGTACCTTGACGCAGTGATGTTTGTATTTAATAATAATAATAATAATAATAATCACTTTATTTAAGTCTCAAATGTATTTAGCCGAGCACAGATGCTCTACTAATTGGGGAGACTAAATCAAATCAACTCTAAATAAATCAAATCAAATCAAATCAAATGTTGGTTTTTGGGGAGAGGGGAAAACCGGAGTACCTGGAGAAAAACCTCTCGGAGCAGAGTGCAGAACCAACAGACTCAGCCCACTTATGACGCTGAGTCCGGGAATCAAACCCGGGACACATTGGTGGAAGGTGAGCGCTCTCGCCACTGCACCAACTTTGCTGTGGAGCTTTTAAAATAGTCCTACAATTTTGTTCTTGCGCAGTCTTGTGAGTTACAGATTCACTGTACTATGTATTGATGGATCACCATTTAAATATTAATAGTTTCATTCCTTTCCTGGGTAGATTTATGGGATACTGAAGAGCCAGGGGTGGAGAGTGTAACAAGTGAACCTGCTGATAATGAACAACACAATGTTACTGCACCTGGTAATGGTGACTTGACAGGAAACAAAGACAAAGAATTGGTGAATAACGCTTCTGATGAAGTGAAGACAGAGCAGGGGGAGACAGCTAAACAGCCTTCTGCAACTGTGAGAGAACAAGATAATACCGTCTCCTCAACAGAAATGAACGAGGACCAGGGCACAAGTGAGAAATTGAGTGAAGGTGAATTTTTTGCTAAAAGCAAGCAGCACTTATTACAAGAACCAACAGAGTTGGCAGCTGAGAGAGCCGAACAAACATCAGACTCTCAACTGGAGAATTTGAATGCCTCCAATAAAGACCCTGAGGATGTTTTGCCATGTGAGATATCAAAAACATTAACAGACAAAGTATCTGAAGGTGATCTTCGAACAACTTCCCACAAACGTGACAACTCTAGTGGTTCTGTTGACAGCTCATGGTCCAAAGTTAGTGAGGAGGAGCTCAAAGCTTGCAGTGAAAGGGAAGGTATGAAGTTCACTAAATAATGAATTATGGTTTCAAATTTTTGGATAAGGAAACTGGAAGATATGCTGAATAGCTCCTCATGGTATTGGTGAATTGTTCAAATTGCTTACAATTCACATCTATTTTTAAGGGGGCAACATACCTGAATGTTTTGTTTTTCTCACTTTTATACCTCTTATCCTTATTATCTTGAGATTTCATGCAGGTCAAAAAAGCTATCATAGTTTTGTAGCACATAACCCCAAAATATTTCTCAGAATTTTGGGGTGATTTTTAGAGTGTTTATGAAGAAGAAGAAAAGGGGGTGGGGTGGGGTAGGGGAGAGTGATATGAAGGGAAGGTGAGAAAAATGAAGATTTTGAGGTGATTAAAAATTAAATTTGGAGGTTAAAAATTAATGGACGAATGCCTAACAGTCCGCCCTCAGCCTGACATGCACTTGCATTGTAGCGAGTGTTTGTCTGAGTGTTTGTGTATGCCTTATTTTCCCTTCTTAATTTCTTCATTAAATCACTTCTTATTTCATTAACATCAAGGTACATGTATAATGCCCCTTAATGTGTCCACCAAATCAGAATAAAAATTGTTCTGTTATAATTATAGTTATTGTTGTCGTAAATGTCATGTAATCAGGTCTTTACTCGCAAGCTTAAAGATCGACTGCCTCAATAAAGAATTAAAACAGGTTACATGTAACTTCCACTACTGTCAGCTAAATTAATTTTGCATTTTGTACTTAATCCAAATAGAGATGGGGAAATCTAACTTCCTTCCACAGTCACCCTGGGCTAATAATTTTGTCATGTTGTGTTCCTCTGGAATCCTGCTGTAGACGTGTTTGGTTGTTACACATGTCTCAAATTTCTGATAACTGGTTCCAAACAATGTAGACCGTCCCCCATAGCTTATGTGTACATGTAATTCAGCATCTAACTGTAACCCTAGTCATGTCATAATCCTTAATTTCTAATCTTGTCCGTTAGCTGTCTCCAAAGAGATAAGCACTGGGTCAGGTCACAGCTCCAGTTCATCCATTGGGGTCCTGGTGCCTAGTGTGGAAGATAAAGATGTGGACTGGGATGACGACTTGGACTTAAATGATGACGACATGTCTGGGGAGGAAGTGAAGAAGATCATGCAGAGCATGGCAGCTAATAAGCAAGCAGCAAACAATCAGGAGGATGGGGATCTTGATGTGAGTGTTGTGAATGTGTTCGTTGAGGGCCTCCACTGGGTTTAATATTTTTAATCCTATAGAATACTTAAGTACGGTAATATGCTAAAGCCAATTTAGGCTGTACATCTTTGTTTTCAGAACAGTACTCCCACACGGCAAATATCTAAAGCAGTTGTAGAAGATTTTTATATATGTTTTATGCAAAACTGATATTTTAACCTTGTTAAAGTTATCAGTCATTCATTCATGCTGCTCGCTAATTCTACAAAATATTTTCATTGACAATTTTGTGACTGAACTCTTCCTGTAGCTACGTTTGTTGTAAGCATGTGAAGCATGATTGAAACACTTACCATATTAATCTGTTATGCCATGAGTGACAATCATAAGCTAACTGTAGGGGAAACTGGACAAACTGTAGCAAAATGTGGGTTGAATTTGTTGTTGATTCTTGCCTTTCTCCCTTTCCTCTAAAAGGTTTTTCTCCAAGTACTCAGATTTTCACTTCTTCTCAAAACCAACTTTTCAAAATTCCAATCCAATCTGGATAGTGTCTACAGTTAGCACCTTGATGTGCTTGTTGCTCTATTGTTGGAAATAAGCAAATTTTCGATCGGCTGATTATTCAACTTGTGTGTTACACTGTATATTCTAAAACAATTATTCACCTCAGTGTCGGTGAAAGTGGTGGATAATCCACCACTATTCACCGCCACTTCGCTAAATGTTAATTATTTTATTACTTTATTTTTTTTGTACGTGAAACAATTCCTATTGTAGGGTTGCCCACATGTTGCATACAATGAAGTGATGCTGTGTCGATTAGCTTTTAAGATTGTACAAAATGAAATGTTTCACAAAGATTCTGTTGACAACATTTTTAGCTTTTGCTTTGGTTAAAATAATTGCCAGAAAATGTTTTTGAATAGTTAAGTTGAAAATATATATCTAACCTTGGAGAGCTGATGAGCATGGCTCAAAGTTGATGGGCTCTCGTTTTCAATTTTTGCAGTGAGGGTGTGGTCGTGATGAATGCTTTATTGAAGACTGACCAAACTAGTTAATTTCTCGTCTCTTCAGTGTTGAGAAATGCACTGAACTGTAATGTTCTCTTGACAGGATGATGACTGGGAGAACTGGGACTAGATGGAAGGAAACAGAACACAGGCTATTGGAATAGTCTGTGTGTAGGGGGAGTCTGTATGCAGGCTAATAAAGGAAGCATGCTGCCTTGAAACTAAGTTTTTCCATGGTTTATAAGCTCTTGGTCAGGCTAGTATTGTAGCAGATGAAAGCATATATCTTAAAATTGATTTCTTGGAAATTTAAACCTCTACAAGAGTGGTTTTAAGTTGGGGCTGCTTTTTTATCTCCTTTTGTGATTGGTCTTGTATTGTTTTAACACAAAGGCCTAGGCTTTGTGAGGATTTACCAAATGAAATTGAATTGTGGCTCTGGTTAGTGAAATTGTTTTTGTTCAGCTTTTGTGCTTAGTCTAGTAGTGCTCAAACACAAAGGCCTGGGGTAGTGATAACAGACAGTAACTGGGATTCATCTGTCATTATCCTAGCCCGTGAATCTTAAAATTATTGAAGAGGGGTCGCTAATTAGTCTAAAAAAATAGTGTGTTGCATTTACTGTACCTAATTTGTTTCTATATTTGCACCTATTATTCTAACTAAACACAGTTTTCTTCGGGTGTTTCATGGAGATTTTGGGCTTCATTGTATTGATATAAATGATATTATAGTATTTATGTCAATGATTCTGTTTGAAAATAAAACAATAAAGCAAACGGGAGTTATTTACGGTGCTCAATCATTAGCAGTTATCAAAAAGTCTCCTTCATTTGGGCAAACTGGGAAGCCATTGTTTTGGTATTTGGTGAGTAGCCATGACAAAAAGTAATGGCGTTGGAATGATTTCAAAAGCAAATTTTTAACTTCAAGTTGTCGTCCGCGTCCTTCGCGTAGTCCACGATCGTCTGAACTCAAGCTCCTTATAGGAAGGACAATATCAGTCATCATTTTTAACTCGGAAAATTGGCGAATTGCCAATTTGAGGGCTGAGGTTGAGGTTGATTTTGCTTCTTCGCTCCTTCAATTCCCATGAAACATTTTGTGAATCCGCTGACCAGTACATAACTCTTGGCATATACTCTTTGTATCAGAATTTTCCAAGTTTAAAAAAAATTGTAGGAGCAGATTCAAAGCTGAGTTTTGAAAATTTAAGGTGGGACTTCAGGTGAATTGGAGTGAAATTTAAAGGATTTTAAAGAAGGGATTAAAATGTACAAAAATGTTTTGAAACACCACCAGACAGTGGACACCCCACAAGGGCACTGAAGGTTTTTGGTGTCCATCTACTAATTTTCCACTTCAAATTCCAATTTAAAAAAATGATAAGAGATTCACTTGATTTAAAATGGGGTTTTAAGGCATTCCACAAAGTTACAGTTCTGTAATAAAAAGATATCTTTCCCGACTTGGTTTTAAAAAACGGTGTATTAAGCTGGGTAGATGATCTAGTCGCCCGACCGCTGATGTTCCCTCCAGAGATAAAATTTGAACTGAGGTAGTTTGGTACTTGGCCTGTCATAGATTTGAAGGCCAAAATGGCGTCTCTTACATGCAGGTAGGACGTAACTGGCACCATCTCAGCTTTTTCAGGGCTGGAGTTACATGATCGAACTTCCTTGTCCCAGAAACTATGCGAGAGGCGAAATTCTGTACTCCATGTAGTTTGCGTATAATGTATAGATTTAGCCAAGCCTAAAAGCGGAGCTCCACGATAGTTCTTTTTTACTGGTATTGATTACGTACGGTGGCCAAAACCAAATTTTCTGAAATAGATGGGTTACCATATTTTAACCATGCTGCTCCGCTTGGCGGCCCTTCGGGCCGCCGGAGCTCCGCTATTAACGTCAAATCCATGTTAAGCGACGCAAAAACGGTGTTTAAGTAAGTCCCGCCTCATGGTAGCTCTTAATCTGCCCCTACATTTTTAATTTTTCAAAAAGTTGTATTTAATTATGGTAATTATCTCTCCTTTCCAATGTAAATTCTCATTGTACCTGAAGAAGGCTGCTTTGGCCAGCTGCAATATAGTACACACCCTGGCCCGGAGCTTCACGGGCCCTTTTATGAATCACTGTTCCTCATGGTTAACACCACCGGTGGGAAGACACGCGCACACTGCAGTCAGAAGATTAGTCATAGTGTCCATGTTCGCATTAAGCTGCTGCAAGGTTGACTCGATATTTGTTTGGCAACCCGCTGGGTCAGGGTTTTCGCCCGGTGGGCCCTCAGGGGAATGTGCAATATCGATGTGTTCGGCCGCCATGGGGCGGTACTGGATCTGGCGGGAAAGAAAGTTAGACAAACGACGAGCGAAATCGTGCAAATTACTCACGTACGTCGATCTCTGCCAAGTGTGGTTATCAGACGGCCTGCTTAACCTTGAGCAGGTGTAAGTAGAGTGATGGTACGGTTGTGAAAAGGACAACAAAAATCGAATTCTGTTGTGTATCAACTCACTGCAATGACCAGATAAGCATGCGCATGCTCCTCATGGAACTCCATAGTGACTCGGACTGATGACGAGGTAGAATTTAGTATTATGCAAAGTGTCTAGAATCACGTGACGATTTACATTCTGATTCAATTGCATGACTGGCTCACTCGATCCGCCATGTTAGCCTTGCATACTTTTTATAGCGGAAGAGGAGAAAATGGCATGTTTCTTTGCAAACTGAGACGCATCAATGGTTAAAATGTCGCAGATAGAATACAATAACCTGCTTTTCGAAGTAAGCGAAAGCCTTGACGGACTAAACGTACGCAAACGCTTGCTTTTCTTGTGTAGAGAGAAGCTAGCGTCTGAGAGCGAGCTCGAGAACAGCATTCCAGATGTTCTTTCTTTGTTTAAAGAACTGGAGGCGCGCAACCATTTAGGTCTTGATCGACTTGGAATAATGAAGACCCTCCTGAAAGGTGTGAAAGGAATATGTGCTGCTCGGAAAAGTAAAAAAGTTCGAGAACGAAAGAAAGGAATACCTCGATTTGCTCGAAAAAATCATTCCTGCACTCGAAGAGCTCAATGATTTGGAACGACTGATCTCGATTTGCAGAACAGAGATTCCAGAAGATGACGAAGGCAGCATTCACGACGTTCGCTCATTGTTTACAGAACTCGAGAAACAAAGCTGTTTGGGGACTGATTCTCTGGGCGTCTTAAAGGGAATTTTAACCGAAACGGAGCAAAACAATCTTCTGAAGGAGCTGGAGAAGTTCGAAGAACGAAGGAATCGGATAGATCAGTTTGAAACAAGGAAAGGTATGTCTGTCATCGCCTGCGATTTTCTCTTTGCTCCGTCACCACTCAAATGTGATTGATTAGCCCACTCGCTTCCACACTAGAAAATAAAATTTGAACAGTTGTAGTGGTAGGTCTGTCAGTTGTCATAGCCATAGATTTCAAATTTGTCGATACTAGTAAGACCAGTAAGACCTAGTAATTGCATGCAACTCGCATATTACTGATATTAGAACTGTGATGATAACTGGTGTTATGCAGTAAACATAGTTCACAAAAGTATGTTATTTTCGATTTTAATTACATCTAGAGCCTCCGTAAAACCGCTTATGGCAGTTAGGAGGCTCTGTAGCGTGACTCCACCGGTATAAACATGTGGCCGAAAGACGGATTTGAGCGGTTACGTTAGATTGCCATTTATATTATGCTTCGAATCCATGCCGTAAAATGTAGGGTTTCAGGATTCTGCAAGATGTCTCTGAAGCATATCTGCTTTGATTCAGTTGTCTGTTTTTTTTTTGCAGCACAAGCATCTGCTTTTGTGTCGTCGGTCAGAAATAACCTGATCGGAGGTAAGTGAATAGAATTAAATGATTACCTCATCCCACTCATATGAGGAAGGTTTGCCTAGTAGGTGAATGCAGGTGGTTTATTGTGAGGTTAATGCAAATCGTTTATGTGGTCTATAAGTTCTTTCGCAAGAACTCCCATCCATGAGGTCAATAAGCTGACATGGGCATAAGAAGGTGCATAATTTCAAAGAACATCAAACTTTGTCCTGTTATCCTCAATATTAAAATTTTTATTAACAATTCGTAACTACTCTATGTCATGCAGAAGATCCACATTTTCTCTTCCCATCATCATACCCTGCACAATGCTGATTGCCTATGAATAAATATTTTTTATTCATGAGCCAAATTTTGGAGGAAGGTGTCTCTGAATTTTGTGGGTCGATTCTGCTGAAATTTGACAGGGATCTTGCGGGTGGATAACAGGCGAATCGGCGATTAGAACTGGGAAAAGCAATGTCTGTGTCCAAGTTTTCTTATCAAGAAGTGCAGTTAAGCAAACTCTTCTGTGATGTGACAGAAGCAGTTGTCTCAATTTCAAGACTCGTTGAAAGTTATTGGCTTCCATAGGATTAAAACTGTGAAACTTAGACTTTGAAGCGTCTGATCTTCTTTGTGAAGTTTGTTTTTGCAGTTTTGGTTCTCATCACAGTACACCCTGCTCAGTTTATCTCCCTGGTCTATCAGGTAGTTCCTGAAGTTCCTTATCCGTGATGAAAACTTGGACACAAAATTGCAATATTTTCCGCCTCCTAATATAATTATGATAATTTGGCGTACCAGTGCACGTGTCAAAGAGCTGTGAATGATAACGTAATTTATGACACACCCTTGCAGTTGCTGTTGTGTTGTTGCTGTTTTCTAACGATAATCGCTAAGTTTGTGCAAAACGCTATTGTAATTTACATTGCAATTTCTTCTCAAGAAGCTTACATCGAAACAGAAGTCAATGCAAACTCACAAAAATATACACCTTTTTCAGTTGAAGCAGTAGCGATGGGCACCAACGGTAGGAGATAGTTTTTAATTTCAATCAATCATCACAAACGGTTCGTGCATAAATACATACGTAACAAATTTAAGTGTCCCGTGCGGCCTTAAATAACCTTATTGCTGTCATAATTGTTTAGGGAAGGAAAGTTGCTCAAATAGCGGCACGATATTAACCAAAAAAGGTATTCCTAGCACAAAAGAATTGTTTAATTATACATTCACAATTTTTGCATTAAATGATCAACCTTGAGTTGTCTTCCTAAATAGTTTGACATTTGCGTAATCAATCTGAGTTTCAATCCAAGTTGAAAATACATTTTGGTTCTCATTTTCCTGAGGGCAAACGAGTTTCCTGACTGACAGAGTCGCAAAGAGGGCAGGCGAGGCTAAAATGTGTCATGTTATTTATATTTTTCAAATGTGAGGTCTCATATAAAGTGTGGCCAGATGCACTTCTGATCGGGCTCAAACTAGAAAATATTGTTTGCCTACCTAAAAGAAAATAACGTAGAGAAAAGAAATGGATTACTGTTGTTTGTAGGTAACGGCCATGCGAAACTTTTTGTGGTGGTTTAGAAATACATGTATTTTACTCCCGAGTTATGTTTACTTTTAATTATATCTAAGCGTTCCCGCAATGAGAATACTGTAGGGAGTTTTATTCTCTAAGAATCTATCATATCGCCCCCAGGTGTTGCCTTTCTGTTTTGGCATTTTTAAGGTTACCTTGTTCTCACTATTTAAGTGGAAGAAGATGGTTTCTAACGGGGAGAGGGGAGGGTCATAGATGCCCTCAAATTGTTGGACCCCAAATAGGTGCAGCTTGACAACAGCTGGATAAAAATACGCCAACGTCCGAACCTAACCTGGAATTAGTCCTTATATTAAAAGAAAAAAGTCCACCTTTCTTTAACTTTCATTCACCTGCCATAAAATCCACCAGAAAATTTCGTCTTCCAAGAAAGTTCAACGGGGGGAATTTCAACCCCCGACCCGGCCTTTCCAAACGTCCACCCTTGAATTTTTTTTCCTGCAAATTATAGTCACCGGCAAACGATAACTTTACCTGCTCGGTATACAATAGAGCGAATCCATTCGCCTGTATCAGAACACCAACAAACACAATGCGTACAACCCACATTTTTGTTGGTCATAGAGGCCCAGAAAACGCTCTCAGCTTGAATTCTCTACCAAAAGAGTTCATTTTGCTCTCATCTGAACAGTACATTTGACGTTAAAACTCCCCAGGCGGCCACCGTTTAATCTATCAATAGATATGAATGGAAAGGGGTTTTTTATGTAATACATAAAATATGAGCGGGAGACCTTTAAGCCGCGGCTACATGAGCGATTTTTCGCTCGCGCCGGTGATGCGATTTTTTCAATTTTGTCGCGTCACTAGCGCGCAATGAAAATCGCAAGTGTAGCCACCCTTGAACTGGCAACGCAACAGGTAAAAAGTCGCAAGAAAAAAATCGCGAGAAATTGAATGAGCTTAATTTTTCTCGATTCTTTTTCTGCGATTTTTTGAGCTGTCGTATCACCTGTGCGAGGGTGGCTACACGGGTGATTTTCACTGCGCGCTGGTGACACGACAATTAAAAAAAAATCGCATCACCATCGCAAGCAAGAAATCGCTCGTGTAGCCGCGGCTTTATGGGCATTTAAAACGGCGAGCCGCAGGCGAGCCGTTTTAAAGCCCATAAAGGTCAGACGCGAATATTTTATGTTACTTGTGAAATGAAACAATAGATTCTGTTTGTCGTGTTTGTAATGTTAATCAGTAGAGATCTGTATGAAAGTTAATGCATACTAATTAGCGGAGCAGGACACTTTTATGAAAGTTAATGATTTTTATTGGGGTTTAGAGAGGTATACATGTGACTCAAATACTACCCGTTGATTGGTCGTTAGTCTTATGAATTATTGATGAATTTTAGAAGTTCTCTAAACAAGTAAGAGCGTATTATCAGTTTCCGTGGATTTGAATGTTACCAAATGGTTCCATAACCCAGAATCATCCAGATTGAAAGAAATTGTAAAGGGCTAATTGGCCAAAGGGCCTTAACTCCAAGCTGTCCCGTAAATCCTTGGGTAACCCTTTTGGGGAAAAGTTTCCCGGCATGAAAGAAGGAATACTCTCTGACCATTGCCATATGCCAATTGCTACATTTTTTTATTTCGACTGCGGTTTTCTGTTCTTCTCTCATTAGCCCTAAACATAAAGACTGTATTTAAGGTGGTCGCAGGTGGCTTAATAACCGCTTCTACCTTGGATGTCTGGAGTCGAGGGTCTTCATTTGATGAGCTCGTCACTGCCGTTAATCAGTGTGTTCTTCCTGCTGGCACGAGGCTCATTCAAATTACTGAGGGTTGTGTGCGCCTCACAATTCAAGCGGAAAAGCTGTCAGCTCTGGACACATTGTGGAGTTTGTACCAGGATGGAACTCTCAAGAAACGCCTGGAAACATTTTTTGTCAACGACGAGCTAAGAGAACTTGCCGGAGGAGAGCAGGTGGAAGCGATTGTTACCATCGAAGACCAAGAATACCACAGAGCCCGTGCTACATTAACCAAGAAAACGCAAGGTACTAGTTACTAGAACGGAACTTTCTTCTTTAGCATAGGGTATCTGGCAATAATATGATACAATGTGAAATGAAATTGAATACGTTAAGGTAAGTACAACGCTACGAGTGCTATATGAAAGGTGAAATTATTATAAGACCCCCTGTACTAAAAGTCATCCGGCCAAAGCTCCCAGGATTCCGCGGGTTAAACCTGTAAGGGTTATTTTGTTCGAATCATGATTGTTGCTAATCCGGGCTAACTTCTGTGTTAACCTACAGGGTTTGATCATAGATAATGCAGGGTTAGTGCCAATAGGGTTTCGAGCATCTCGTCTGTGGAGCGAGGGGATATGTGATATATTTAGCCTGTTTCCGCGCATGAGGGCGCAACTCGAAGTGTGTGCATGAGGGAAAGGACCAGTCAATAAAAGAGACATTCTTTATTAGTGTTGAACTACCCCGAGCCAAAGATGAAATTTATTCTACAATGTCACACGCAAACTCGGAGAAACAAACCCGAGTTCTGCCAACAGGAATCAAACCTGTGACTTTCCGATTTCTGGTTCAGATGCTCTACCACTGAGCTACAGGAGGCTCAACTGTTCAGCTTAAGGGACTGATTTAACTCAGTAGTTCCATGTGACAAACGTCCCGCATACTGCTAGGAAAAGAATGTCGATAGGTGGAATATTGGTGAGTGAGAGTGAGTGAGATGGTAAGTTTTCCTCTTACTGTTTTTACCCTACACATGTCACTTTTGCAGACAAAATCCTGAAGAGCTGAATAACAAAATAGAGTTCTCGTAGCTCTTCTAGGACTCAAAACCTTTGTATTGGCCTCTCCGAGGTAGTTTACCTGTGTGCAGTTTTTAATTCTTCATGCTGACTGCGAAAGGTAGCCATTGTCACAAGCCATCACCTGAGACAACATTCATATCGTGTCAGCTGTGGGAGCACAAATCATTTGTAGCCATTGTTACCACCCGTAATATTTCTTATGGCTTTTAAACCTATTGAGAAAAAGCAATTTGCATTTACTCATTCTTTTCGTTTTGTTTTGTTTTGTTTTGTTTTGTTTTATTTTTTCGCTGTGGATCCTGGAACACAAGAAGAGGAGTGGACCATGATACGGCAGCGGAGAAATTCTGATTCTGACCTTTACTGCAAAGCTCGGTATCACGAGGAAGTGGCATCAAAAGAAAGAACCATCCAAGCAAAGAAATCTGTTTCAACTATGATTAATCGCCTGGATGAAGGACCTGACTCCCAGCAAGAAGAGCGGTCCAAATACTTAGATGAAGAGAGACTCGCTTTCGTTCAGAATTACTTGGAGAAAATTGACGATGCAGGCAGTATGACGACAGAAGCAAGCGACAGCGGAATGCCGGGAACTCATAGCGCACCATCTGAATTTGGAATAGCAGAAACAAGCGGTAACCGGCAATCCATTTCTTTTGTAGTTACCATTAGGCGTTTTCACTTTCCTCTTTATTTGTCACAGGCACTATGCTCTGTGGTGTTGGCTAGTTCTACTCTCCTACCGAAGCATTTATTGTCAGCATTCGCGCCTTAGTTGGTTGTGTGGCATTCAACTGACAAACTGTCGTAACATGCAGCTGTCCTCTCCAAAGTGCGACGTAAGCAGGAGAGCAGTAGTTCACATGTGTAAGCCGGTGACCAAAGTAAGCAGCACAAGCAAAAGAAATGGAAATTTTCCCCTTTTCCTTCGTACTTGCTCTTTGTATTTACCTCGTTGAGCCACTCGTGTAAACAAGTCTAACGCAAGGTCAAAAGTAAACAGCTTTCATTATGAAACTGGACCCGCTTGTTAAGACAGTCCATTTTGTACCCCAAAGCTCTTCCCTTCTGCGCGTCTTCGATACAGGGAACGCGCAGAGGGAGGGGTTGGGGGGGCCATCCCCACTTTTTTGCAAAAATAAAAGCAAAAAACATTTTAACAAAAATAACGGAAACAAAAATAGCAAAACATCGCTTATTCCAAAGTGACCAGAGTTACTGGTAAAGACAAAAGCGCAGATAAATAGACAGAATTAAGTATTAGTCGTTACAATTATGAAATACGAGCTTCAGATCATTTTACGATGTAGTTTTACTGAAAAGTAAAAGCTATCCGTCCATGACAGGACCGATGTTACCAAGGACAACTCGCGGGCCGAGAAGAATTGAAATTGGCACTCGAGAGCTAACATATCCTGTGACCGCACAAGACTATTACAGGCGAATATACTTTGAAGCTATTGACTTGATGATGAACGCTATGGACCAACGTTTTGACCAGCCAAGCTTTGATACGTATGCGAAGATGGAGTCTCTCTTAATTAAGACCCTCAATTCGCAGGACAAATCCGGAGAGCTAAAGTTTATGGGAAAACTGTACAGCGATGTTAATATTTCAATGTTAACTGCCCAGATGGAAATTTTACAAGTGCTGCTGAAGGACGGTGATTATTCGTGTTTTGACGACATCATAGTAAAAATTAAAGAGCCACCCAACCCAGAACGGAAAATGATAAAAGAAGTTATTACGTTATGCGAGCTCTCCTCGTAAATCCGGCAACCAGTGCAGCCAGTGAAAGATCGTTTTCGACTGCCCGGAGGCTAAAAACATGGCTCTGTTCAAGGATGAACCAGGAACGATTTAGTAACCTGACAGTTTTGAACATACACAAAGAACTGACAGGCTTTCCACCATTGATATCGCAAACGAATTTACCGACCGCAACACAAACAGAAAGCGTAATTTTGGCACTTTTCATGTATATGATGTACAGTAACTTTAATATCATTCACTTAGTTATTTTCAGTTACCGTTTTGTTAAATTTCAGAGCCGTGGACATATTTTGAATGAATAATTAAACAATTATTGAACTCGGCTTTTGTATGACATGAAGATATGCGGATCTTGGAGGGTGTTATCTTCCTCAAGCCTTCGGCCGATAACACACTCCTCGATCTGCATAATTCTTCATATCATACTCAGCCTCGTCCAATAATTGCTAATTATACAGCGTTGAGTTCAGGGCAGCTCAAGCAAAATCGTTGGATTTCTGGATTATTTGTAGTAATTAAAGGTTGCTATCAGTAGTATAACAGTCTATGATATATCAATTTAGTGATGGTGAATTTTGAGACCCGATAGCAACATCGCTGAAGATGTGAAAAAATGCCCCCCTCCCCCCCCCCCCCATAAATTTTGTCCACGCGCTCTTCTTTAGCCCCCCACTCAAAAACGTGCTACGCGGTCCCTGCGATAAAAAGCTCTAGGGAGTTCTGGGAACGTTCGAGCTCTCATTTTTACTTTTCCGTTGCACTTTTAAACATCTTCGCCTTTAGGTCCTGCCGTTTCTTCCTGACTCTTGCTTACCCCGCATATAAAGTAATTAATAAGCACAGTTTTTTTCTTAGGTGAACCTGTGTTGGATAACTTTTAAGAAAATACACAACGTTTTTGATTTTTAAAAAACATGTTTCAACAGTTCTGTCATCTTCAGTTCAAATTTACAGTGTATTTATAGTGTACGCAGAATGCTAATTACGGAAACATGACAATGTATGCCATTACAAAGAAAGTTTTAAATTAGCATGATAAAGTTGATGATCTATATATAATGTAGGTTGCTCCCAATGAATACGAATAGCTTTTTGGATCTTAAGTTGGAAGGTGGTGGAAGCGTGATCTAAAACACTAAAACAATCATTAGAACATAAAGTGCAGCACTGCTGAGAATTTTGTAAATGTTTAATTTCTTAACTCACATGCAGGTTGTATCGGCAACCCCAAAGTCTCTTATTGATAGGGCAAGAGCAAAACTAAAAGACAAATCCACCTTTTTTGCAGCGAGCGAGTTCCAACTAACTACTGATATTACGATAAATTTGCTTAAAATGAGAAATAGTGATTATTACTGGCTTCTGATAAAAAATTTAAAGCACAAACACACATTGAAGGGGTTGAAAAATGGCAGAGAGATTTACAGTCACATGCCACCGTTATTGATTCTTTTTTCAGCAGTGTAAAGTATATGTCAAGCGATAATAAACTAAGAGAATTTTATTTCAAGCTCCTGCACCGAATAGTTGTTACAAAAAGAGAATTTCCTTTGGTCTCGTAAATGGCACGCTTTGCATCTACTGCCGGGAGAAGGATTCTATTATCTATACCTGGTACTGTCACTGGTCTAAAGAATTTTATTCGGAAGTTATTAAATGGTTTAATGCAGAGAATGTTGCCTCTCTCTCGCTATCTCCAACTGAAATTCTCTGCGGCAAAGCACCCTTCAAGACCGATCCAATAATACGGGAATTAAATTGTACCCTCCTCTTTGCTAAATATTATCTGTACACGCAAAAATTAGCACAAAATAAGATATCTTTAGAAGAATTTAAAGTGAAGTTTTATTCTAGATTCCATCCTGAAAAGTTGCTTCGGTAATACTTACTTAATTTATAAGAATAAGTTACAAGTAAAATATTATAACGAATAAGAGATCGTGCAGTCAAGATGTCTTAATATATATATATATTTTTGTAAATAGAACACCTTGAATCATTAACCTTAGCCCCACTTCAGTGTAGCTTGAGCGTAGTCCTTAGTATGTGATATTTGTAATTCTCTGTATTGTAATCTATATTGTGTGTCCAGGGAAAAAAAAAATGTGAGAGGTCCTGTCACTGACCAGGTGCTCACGCACCGCGTGTGGAAGAATGCCGAGTGGTTTCGCCGACATAGCAGGAATTACAGCCCGCACACAAAAACGTGTATACCACATACGCACGGGTCTTTCACGCCAAACATATTACCGATTTTAAAAGATGAAAAAACTAACTTTATATCTACGTTATTAACATAAGTAACGCTCAACAAAGTTGCGTGACAACAGAAAAAGGGCGAATGTATAAGGTAATTTGAAGTTGTCACGCTCAAAAGGGTTCGTTACTTTGTTACACGCTATTGTAATAACATAGGTGTTAAGTTAGTTTTTTTTCTGAATTTGAACTGAAGATACAGAAGAACTGTCGAGACATGTTTTTAAAAATCAGAAACGTTGTGTATTTCCTTAAAATCATAACATGTCTGCTACTTTTTAGACCTGTTGGATAACTCTGATTAAAGCAAATAGTTCATATCTGTTCTAAGGTGTATTGTACATGAAGTAGTGCGTTCTGATTGGAAGTCGGGATTGGACTGGTTGCAGAACGTTATTTTTATGAAGAAACGAATTAAAATGTATTAATAGAAAAAGTCCAATTGATTTATTAATAATTACATTTGTTTAAATAGCAGATCGTGAATCGTGGCTTGTCAAGCATTGTATTAAGAAACTTTTTATCCCCTCAGTATTCACCTGATTTTTTTGGAAACCTTTTTACCACTCTTTACTATTTATTGACTATTGCTGCTATGTTTGCCCCCAGATTCCACTTACAGACTTTGCCTGAGAGACTTAAGAAGAGAAATGGTCGTCGAGCTGACGAGTAGACTTATGAGTGATCCAATCGCTCTAGAGCTATTTCGTCAATCGTTCGGGCTACCTAAAACGCATGACCCCGCGAGAGTACTGAGAGATATAACAGAACTGTTCCCTGACACTCCTGTTATATTGCTGAAAGAAGTTTTTGAGGCCTTACAGTTACAGGATCTCGTAGAGTTGTTGGAGAAAGCGAAACCCCAAACTCTTCGTCCTGCTTTTCCGTTCAAAGAAATAGGAAAGCTACCGAATGCCAGTAATCGCCACACAACGTATTACAGTAAAACGGCAGTTTTGATTATCGATAACAAAGAAAATGCTTCTAGCGATATTTCCAGGAAAATTGAATCGTTTTTTACATCTGTCAATTCACAGAGTCAGGTCACTACAATAACAGTCGGCCCATTATTAAGCATTCTTTACAACCTCGAACAGTTAGTGAACGAGATGGAAGCCGAAAGACGGGAGATAGAATGGCAGAGAGTGAGAAAGGAGCGTTTTGATGAAGAGCTTCAGATGTATAAAGATGGTAAGGAGTTTAGACAAAGTAGAAGGAAGCGTGCTGAGAACCAGAGGTGGTTGGCGATTGAAAGCGGATACACAACGAGACAAGACTTACAGGAGGCACTGATGGAGGAAGAATTTTGGCAGACGAAAATGAAACCAGAGCGAGCTGAGAACCTGAGGTGGTTGGCGATTTCGCCGGAAAGCGAATACACAACGAGACAAGACTTACAGGCGGCACTGATGGCAAAGGAAGAATTGTGGCAGACGAAAATGAAACCAGAGATGGAGTACAAAAAAAAACAACTCCAGAAAGAGCTACAAAAAGAAACTGAGAAATTTCAAACGGTTGTTTCAGCAGTTGTAGACAAATGGATAAACAGTGAAGGTTGGTGAAAACTTAATAAACTTAAATACCTACCCCATAAAGGACAACGTCTTCTATTTTAAAAACAATAGCGCTAGTATCTAGTCCTGAAAATGATCTAATGTCGACTGATGACCTGGTGCCGGTTCCTGAAAGGTGTAATAACTCTATTCCAGGGATAAATCTGCCATATTCCAACAGGTATTCCTGGAACAAGGCAGATTTATCCCTGGAATAGAGTTGTTACACCTTTCAGGAACCGGTCCCTGTTAAATAAATACAATGATAAACGTGTCTGATTTCGGGTCGACGGCAGTCTTGCAGCATACCCTGTCTAGAACAGGTCCATACCATGATTTGGACAGACTCGCTTGAAGTTATACACAGTTCAGGGCAGAGGGACCAAAAACTATACCCTCTCCAGCGACACGTCCCCGTATAGGTCATATAGGGGAGAACCCAACTCCGCACCCCCCGGATGCAGAGTACCAGGAACGACAAAAATGTGCGTACGGTATCCGGTAAAAGATGTGTGAACATAATTTTCGTCGATGAAGAAGAAAAGGAGGCTTTCATTAAACCGCCACGCTCGTATGACAGTGGACACATTCTGATAACTTTTAGCTGACTATAGTCTTCGTGAGCTGGAAATAGTAAGCTCTTAATACCTGTGAGAATTCTCTTCTTCTCTACTCTACTGGAATTCTACACGTAAACAATTTGGTCATGTTGCCGAGCCTTAGAGAACCTGAGCACCCAACTTTTATACTGCTTTAAGTAACTTAGTAATTTGCTGTAGTACCAAACTTTGTTCAGGTTGGGCTCCTTACCTCTTAGGATTTGGCATTGTAGGCTCTTCCACATTTTTCTCAGGCAAAAGCTTTTTTTGTGGGTTGACTTCTTTACTCACAGACCCTCGTACCTTGTTCACGCATCGTTCAAAAGATACCGTTTGCAAAATTGAAATTCTGTTGCTGAATTCATTTTGACTGGGATTGTGTTTTCAGTGCTCCTCTGAGTTGTAGACAGCTATTTCAATTAACGTTGTCGAAGGACCAACGCGATTAGCCCGTTTGACGATCTGGGTAATTTATCTATAAACGTTCAAACTCAGTTTAACTCACCACTGCAGATAAATGACATGAGAAAACGTTTGTGAATGTTCCTTGCACTGACCTACGGTGCTGATAGCGCGGCGAAAATGTAGCCGAATGGTAATGATTTACAACTACCCATGTCCACTTTTGGTCTTGTCGCGTAAGCTTCTACGCTTTAACATCCGACAACGTCAATTGAAAAAGCTACATCTGGGCCCAGTTGCTCCAAGCACGATTAAGCTAACCACAGGTTAGAGTGAACTTTGAGTCCAGTTTAGTTACTGCTCAATAAAACACTCAGGTCCAAAAGATTTTACTGGAATTTAACTTAACTTAAAGCGTAATATTTGATAGCCTCCTTCGCAGACGTCTTTGGGCTCGTCACGCGTTACTTGCCCTCGAACGTCTGCTGAACTAAACTACCACTTCCGTTTGCGGCGGTTAGCCAATCATAGTTCGTTTTCCAATTTGTGGAAAGTAGGACTTCGACCCCTGGATTATTTTCACAGACGATGCACGTGAATCGGGTGTCGATTTCCATTCTTACGCAGCTCGTTATTGGTTTCTTCAAAACAAAGGCTAACCGCCGACGAACGGAAGTGGCAGTTCAGTTCAGCAGACATTCGTGGGCAAGGAACGCGTTACGAGCCAAAAGACGTCTGCGAAGGAGGCTAAATATTTGATTGACAAAACCTTCTCAACGAGCGACATGAAAACTTCGGTTAACTGGTGGTGGTGGTCAACTTTAATGGGCGCTCTGTTTCCTCTATAGATAAAAATGCTACCCTTTATTGTGTCCTCGACATCAGTGATGACACCGTGTACGACAAAAAAGATGAAACGACCCGCAGCTGCTTGAGAGAGAACTTGGCACTGATTCCCGATCAAGCGAAGCTGTTAATTACTCCTGAAGACACTTACGGGGATTTATTGGAGAAAGTCAGTCCCGAAACTCTTCATGTTACGTTTTCTTTTCCATGTGTGGAGTTTGTAACCACTATGCTGGCGATCCTTTCCAAACGCTGGCAGACATCGGATCTCATTTCAATGCTGCGAGAGGTACAAAGGACTATACTTTTCAAGAGATTTTCCCACCCATATTATGGAAGGTTGATACATCGATCAGTGACAATAAAAGATACTTTGTCATCCATTCCAAGACTGCATAAGAATGAGACTGACAGCAGTTCAATTTAAGTACGATTTACACAAATAATAATAATAATCTTTATTTGCTTTTTATCAATGTATACATTGTAAACTAAATAAAAACAATGGACAAGTTAGGAAGCTAAATAAACCAGTAGGTTTTCTTGTTAGCTCCCTGAACAATTTAGGTTCTAAGTAGCAGGTAAAATAAAATAAAAGAAAAGTAAAATAAAAAGAAATGCAAGGAAGGGTGAACTTATTTACATGAAGTATGTTGCTTCATCAGTAAAACAAAACTTTATTTTATTTGTTGTTCAGAGAGTAGATAGCGTTTAATTTTCTTAGGAAATGTGAACACACTTGAGTTTTTTTAAATGAGTTGGGATGTCTTTCCAAATGTCCGTAGCCATAAAAGAGATTGATTGTTTACCTACGTTCGTACACTCGGCTTATAAAGATTTTTCTTAGCTGTATATCTCGTGTTGTAGTGGTGTGTATTACTAGCATATTGAAACATGTTGTCGAAAAGTTCAGGCAGGCAGCCTTTATGCCATGAATGCACAAATTTTGAGACTTGTAGACGATAGATATTAACTGTTAAGAGGCGTATTAAATTCAGCAAAGGTTTAGCGTTCTCTGTTTCACTTCCAAATGCTGTGGCAAAAAATATTAATCTTACAATATGGTTTTGTTTTACTTGAATTTTACTAATATGTGTTTTATATACACTTCCCCAAGCTAATATGCCATAAGAAATATAAGGATAGATTAAATTATAATAAATTTGTGTAAGTTGTTCAACTGAGAGGTAATGTCTCAATTTCGATACTATTCCAGTGTTTCGAGATATACGGGAACAGACAAAAGAGATGTGATATTTCCAGCTCAAAGATTCGTCAATCATAACACCTAAGTACTTTATACATAGCTTTCGTTCTAATGAATAAGAAGACCCATCGCTATTAATTATGTTAAGACTGACTGGGATATCCTTTTTTCTTGCCGATTTAACTATCATGAAGTTTGTTTTACTCATGTTTATAGACAGCTTGTTAATATCACACCATCTTTTCACTTTGGCTAGTTCAGAGTTCATCAAGTGTACACGCATGTAAAGTGAGGGTTCTGGCACAGTTTGCACTCGCAACCTACCATCAACCCAATCGCCTCGTCGCGCCGCTTCTCGGCGATTGGGTTGATGGTGGGTTGCTCGTGCAAACTGTGACCAGAACCCTCACTTTACATGTGTGTGTCCATATACAGCTAAGCGCCGCAAAACACGTTTTCCATTACACCCCACGCGCCTGTGCCACCCACACACCCCATTTAGAGAAAAGCGCGCACAGTATACACAAAGGGTGGCCGCAGCACGAATTGGGGAAGAGGCCCTCAACGAGTACTACGGTGAAGCCGCCCCAGCGGGAGGAAACAACCGCCCGCCCGCCCAAGCCCCCTTGTATGACACTTTTAGTGTTTCACAAACCAATTTTAATGATTGGTTGAATATTTTCAGGATGAGCGTTGATCCCGAAAACCGCTATAGACAAAGTCTTATTAATTTTACCGAATACGTAATGCGCGATCAAGCCTTTGATGTTATAAAGAACGGAATTGATAAACACGGAAGCCTTAAAACACAGTTTGGTATGGAGGTATACTTTAAAAGGGAAAGGCAAAATGAAAATGGGGAAATGGTAGAAGAAACTCGAAGACATTACTTTCAAAACGGACCGGTTGTTTTTACAAAAGCAAACCTTAACGAACGATTCGATTTAAGATTTGACGAATTTATAGAACAGATAAATGGTGAAATAGATAATTGGTCAAAGCGTGGATCAGGATGGGCTATTAAGAGAATTTCAATTGCATATGTAAATCTTGCAAAATATCAACCCTTGAGAGGTGGCACTTACATTCCGACACCCAAAAAATTAGCCAGCAAAAACGCAACCGTTAACGTGAAAAACAGAGATAATGAATGTTTGAAATGGGCCCTGACAGCGGCTTTGTTTCCAGCCGATAGAAACCCACAAAGACCCAGCAAGTATCCAACAGAAGACGGCATCAACTGGGACGGTGTCATATTTCCCACACCGTTGAAACAACTTGACAAGCTTGAGAAGCAAAATCCCTACATTGCTATTAACGTTTTCGGGTGGGAAAATGATCTTGTTATTGTTCATAGGATAAGCACAAAAGACAAAAGCGTCCCAAGAATCAACCTGTTGCTTCTTAATAACGGGGAAAACAACCATTATTGCTTCGTGAAGAGATTGTCTCCTCTGCTTTATGACCAGACCAAACACACTAATAAAAAACACTTCTGCGTAATGTGCCTTATCGGGTTCGCAACAGAAAAGATTCTTGCCAACCACCAAAAACACTGCAAAGGTGTGAACGGAACTCCAACAAGAATTGAAATGCCAGAAGGAGGCAAAAACACACTGAAATACCAAAACTACAATACGCCGACTTTGAAGCTTTGATTGAAAACATTCCCGAAGACCAACGCGAAAGAACAGCCTGCACAGGAAAAACAAACAAGCGCACAGCCTGTGGGTTTGCAGTAACATGTGTGAGAAGCGACGGGCAAAGCTGCCAAGTAGCGAAATACAGACAGGGCTGTGATGGAGACAGAAACGCAGTGGAGGAGTTTCTAAACAGAATTCTTCGCCTGGAAAAGAAACTACGCGAAATCTTGGTAAAACCGGCGCCGATCAAAATGACACCCAACGACTGTTACAAATTCAAAATCGCCAAAAACTGCCACATCTGCAGCGAAGGACTTGTTGTAAAAGAAGAAATTCTTAACTCAATGCCAGTGTGGAACAACAACACAGGAAAGTACTGCGGGCAAAGCCACAGAGGCTGCTTTTACAAAGCTTTGAAAGAAATTGTGTTCGAGGAACCCAAAGCACAGAGAAAACCAAACGACGGCTTTGATAAATGGATCGAGAAAAATCAAGAAGATGGTATTTTCTGCGGAACGCCACTTCTTTGCAAAGACTTCAGAGACGCTGTGAAAGATCATTGTCACATCACAGGCAAATTTCGCGGCGCCGCACATGACGCGTGCAACAAAAAACTGCGCATAAACCCCAAAACAATTCCCATTCCTGTCGTGTTCCACAACCTGAAAGGCTACGACGCTCACCACCTGATGCAGGCGATGTCAAAAGTGGAAGGAGTCGGGGAGCTGAACTGCATCGCCAAAAACATGGAGAAATACATCTCATTCTCTTTGGGCAACCTGCGATTCATTGACAGCAACGCCTTTCTGCTTTCCAGCCTCGACGCACTTGTGAAAGCCACACCGAAAGAGGCGCTGCAAATAACGAAAAGACTTTGCCCCGAATCAGCAAAACTCGATTTGTTGTGCAAAAAAGGAATTTACCCCTACGAGTACATGGATTCGTGGGAAAAATTCGGGGAAACGCGTCTCCCCGCCAAAGAACTTTTCTTTAGCAACCTTTCCGGCGAGCACATTTCAGACGGCAATTACCAACACGCACAAAAGGTTTGGGAAACATTCAAATGCAAAACCCTCGGAGACTACCACGACCTTTATGTTAAAACAGACGTTGCACTTTTGGCTGATGTGTTTGAAAACTTCCGCGATCTCTGTCAAAAGCAGTACGGCTTGGATCCAGCCCACTATTACACATCCCCTGGCCTGTCGTGGGACGCACTCCTGAAAAAGACAGGTGTCGAGCTGGAACTCCTGACAGACATTGACATGCATCTGTTTATTGAGCGCGCACTGCGCGGGGGCATCTCAATGGTCAGCAAGAGGTACGCCAAAGCAAACAACCCACTGGTGCCGGGTTATGACGAAAGCAAAACAAACACCTTTATCATGGATTTTGACGCCAACAGCCTTTATGGCTGGGCAATGAGCAAAGCCCTTCCAGTGGGAAAATTCAAATGGAATGCTTGGGCCCCCACAGAGGACGAAATTCTTGAGATTGAGGAAAATGACAAAAAGGGTTATTTCCTTGAAGTCGACCTCGAGTATCCCCCGAGCTCCACGAAGCGCACAACAGCTATCCTCTTGCACCTGAGAAAAAGACCGCAAAAAAAAAAAGAATGGCCGTTCCCATACCAAAAGAAAATGATAAAAGACCTCCGGTTCAATCCACCGGACTGCCCCTAGCTTTTGCTGACGTTGCAGGACAAAAAAAACTACGTCGCAACCTGCAGTTCTACCTGAAACAGGGCATGATGCTGACGAAAGTCCACAGAGTGCTGAAGTTCGAACAAAAACGCTGGATGGAGCCATACATAAGGATGAACACCGATTTCAGGAAAAAAGCCCAAAGCACGTTCGAAAAAGATTTCTACAAGCTGATGAACAACTCTGTTTTTGGGAAAACCATGGAAAACCTGCGCAACCGAACAGATGTGAAACTGGTGCGCCCCACGAGACAACCAGGCTCAGGAAACTGATTGCAAACCCCCTGTACTCAAGGCACGAGTTCTTTCCAAACGATCTCGCAGGGATAAGCATGCGCAAAAACAAGCTCTGCCTCAACAAACCGGTTTACACTGGAGTGACAATTCATGAAAGCAGTAAACTGCTGATGTATGAATTTTTCTACAACATCTTGAAAAAGCAGTATGGGCAGAAATGCGAACTTCTGTACACAGAAACGGATAGCTTCCTGCTCGAAATCCAAACAGAAGACATTTACAAAGACATGGGGCCCGAAGGTTGCCTCGGCCAACATCTCTTTGACACAAGCGACTACCCGAAAAACCACCCGCTGTTTTCAGAAACCAACAAAAAGGTTTGGGGCAAAATGAAAGACGAGTGTGCAGGGACCCCAATCGCCGAGTGTGTGTGTCTGCGGCCAAAGATGTACTCCATCATCAGAGCCGACGAAAAAAAACATTAAAAGGGCCAAAGGCGTGAAAAAGAACGTGGTCAGAAAGGAAATCCTGCACGAAAATTACGAAGAAACCCTCTTCTGCAAGAAGCAGCTGGCACACGGAATGAACATTCTCCGGAGCGAAGGGCACCACATTTTTGGCATGAACGTGAACAAGACCTCTATTTCCCCATTTGATTCGAAAAGATGGATAACAGAGGATGGAGTCAACACACGCGCCTTTGGGTACAATCCTCCGCCGACTGATGCAGAAATGGACGGAATCATGGGGCCGTTAGATGATATTTTCGGGTACAACCCCCCACCAACTGATGACGCAGAAATGGAAGGCATTAACGCATGGTTAGATGAGGTTTTCGGGGGGTAGCTCCGTATTTGGGGGAATAACCAACAACTCTTCGCGCACGAAACTGCGTTGGGGTCCGTCATGCAAATAGTACAAAACAGGCGTGTCTGGTTTCACGACAGTTCTTTCAATTTTGAATACTTTCAAAGACCAGACAGGATCTGTGGCTCTTTTTTTGCCGCCCTCCAACTCGCCCGGTTGGTAAAGATGGCGGACATTGACAAGATGGGGGAGCTGTTTTTTCCCACAGGTCTTTGATATGTCGTTGAAGGTTTGGAAACGACCGCCTTTTCTTTTATCGCAACCGCCGGCTTCTTCCCAGTCAGGCTTGTTTCCTCGTTGTTCAAGGCTGCAACAACTTCTGGAAGCCGTTTCACCCACGGACAGATCGCTGGCCTTCCTGCAAACGCATTTCCACAGCATACTGGTAACCAAACAGGCGCTCAGCCAGGGTGCGGTTAAAACGCTCGACAATGGCCTGGTCGCGGTGAATTTCGGGTTGCTCGCGCCGGATATACGTTTTGTGGTTTTCCATCTCTTTCGTTACAGCGCCCATAAAATCCACGCCCAGGATCCACCTGCAGCATTTCCGGCCATTTCAGAGGCGAGCCTTTGTAAATTTTGCGAAACGCCTCGGCTACCTCGTCAGAGTTTTTCGAGGTCAAAGGTTCGGCCTCTTTGTATCGGCTGGCGACGTCGACAAGTGTCAGCGCGTACTTGTACACCTTGCGTCCGCGGGGGAGATTGTCATGCGGCAAAAAACGAAGGTCCGCTTGGTGCACCTTGTTGGGAGTGAAAGCATCGAACTTCGGCCGAGGAATGCGGCGGGGCGCCGGAAGATAAATTTGCCAAAGCGCCTGCTCGATCAACCATCTTTTTGCCACGTCCTCAGAGACCTTTGCAGCTTCAGCCAGTTTTTTGATAGCGACCAACCCTTTCCAGTAGCCCCCGGGGCTGTAATAAACCTTTGCGAGTTTGGCGTCCATTACAAAAGCATTCATAAAACTTCAAAGGAAACGAAAAGCAGCATATCCCAAAGCGAGCGTCCCAGGGCCCCAAAAAACGAGCTCGCCCTTTTTTTTGCTGCTCGCTCGGCTGGTAGAAATCTGAGAATTTTGGCTCTGTCAGTGGAGTAAGAATTCGGTTGGGATGTGCCTGGTTATAAAGTTTGAAAGCGTAGTCGGTGTTGGTGAAGTTCTGCTTGGCCTGCGCTTTAATTTGCGCATTTGTTTGGATCCAGTCAAGGAGCTGGGTGCGCTGGCGCTTGTATTTCGCGTAAGCCGCCTGGTAATCCTCGAGAGCCTTGTCGTGGCGTTTTTTTTCGTCAAGCGCGGCGTCATCGCCGCCGCCAAGTGCCTTCGCGAGATAATTTCTAACCGATGAAAGTGGCGTCGTTTAGCATCGCTCCGCCAACCATGATCGCGACGGTTGCCATGTGTATATTACAATTCTTTTTTGAAATCATCAAACGTTGGTGGGGAGAATTTTTTGGTCCTCGAGATACCCTTTTAATGCGATACCGTCCGCCATGACGGGAATAAACTTTAAACCGTTCATAAAACTGCTGCTGGGGTTGGGTGTGAAATTTTCTTTCACAATCTTTCTCGCGCCCCAACCAATTATTCAATTAATCCAGCTATGGCGGTAAGAACCGTTGCATCCATGAACGTTTTGACAAGCTTGTTGTCAGGCATGCCAATATAAAAAAAGGTGAAAAGTTCAAATGAAAAATTATTTTATCGCCTCCCTATCTTCTTCATTCTCAGTCTCTTCACACACAAGTCTGAAGGGTGGGAATCCAAGAATATAAAAAGCTTCAAGAGCTATCTGTCTGTTTATTTCAATAAAAAAGGCCATTAGACCGGCAAGGCAGGCCGCCTTGACTAAGGTTTGAGAAATTCCTTTAACCTCCATGGTACACACCGCTTGCAAACCTTCAATAGAAAATTCATCCATGCTCCTGATACCCCTTTTCCTCTGCGGCATTTCAGGAGCGGGCTCGCTGGGAACAGGAGCGTTTTCCTTATTTCCCGGAGCCAAAGTCTGAAGCCTTGCTTGTATCGCTTCACGCTGATAATAAACGCCGGCCGCCCCAACAAGAAGAGAACCCACACCCAAAACGGTACCAAAAGAAATTCTGCTTGTGATTTTGGGATCAGCTTCCTGCTTCAAGGTGGTGGGAGCAGCGGGAGTAGCGGGAGCAGCGGAAGCAGCAGCCGCCGCAGCTTCCTTTTCTTTATATTTTGCAATTAAGGCCTTGGAATCTTCCAATTCCTTTTTATTTTTTTGCGCTTCTCGGGCTAGCCTCCCACGCAGTCGTTTTTAGGGGACTCGTATTTTACCTCCTCCCCACTAACGCCTGCTTACCCGAAGCCAACATTCCTTTCCCATTGTTTGAATCGCGGGCATCCTAGCCAATCACGATCGAGTGACTGTCCAGCGATGACAAGTAAAATTAATTCTTGTGCGTGCTTCTTTCTCTCGCGAATTTGTAAATGTATCAAAGCGCTGGAGCCAATTTGTTTTTTAGTGATACGATGTGTTACAAGAGACTAAAGCAAATAAGAATTTAGACGCGACCAAGTTAGAAATCTGAAGCATTTATCAGTCGATCAAACACAGAGTAAACCGACGTGGAATTATCACACAAGGTACAACAACAAAGCTCGATCTCTCATGGTCTTGCATTAAATCAGATGAAATTCGCCCACGCAGCGATCCAAAAACGTCCCGGAGAAACGGTCAGAAGTTATCAAACACCGATGGCATAGACTGTGCCAACTAGTAGCTTTTTCTTCAGTTCACGAGATGCGGACTGCAAAATTATGCAGCTTATTACCTAGCAGCTCGCTCGATCCACTGCGCGCTATGGTCTACCGATGGCAAAGTTTCCTTCCTCCAAATCACTCAGACTAACCCGAAGATACGCCAATACTTCTTAAATAACTGACTTGGCCCTTCATCAAATTCACGAGAAGTGACACAACAGCTACAACATGACAAGCTGCGAGGAAATCGAAGATTGAAGGCGAAGCTTGCATGATACTGAAATAAGCGTCTTTCCGTAACTAGTCGGTATATTACGGAAATATTATTGCTATTTCCTCTCACAAATTCTTAAATTGAAGCCAGTTGATATGCATTTAAACAGGAAATTTTGAACGTAGAGCACACGGTGATCAAAGCTTAGTCAAGCTTTGTCTCCGCTATGTTGAACTATCCCGCGAAAAGTGTCCTGAGGTCAAGGTCAGCCTTCCAGAATTTGGTAGGTAAAATGTGATTGGCTAAGCGGCGGGAAAGGAATGTTGGCTTCGGGTAAGCAGGCGTTAGTGGGGAGGAGGTGAAATACGAGTCCCCTAAAAACGACTGCGTGGGAGGCTATTCTCGGGCCCGCCTTGTTTTTTCAGCCACCAACTTGGCCGCAGCAGACCGTTTGGGTTTTTTTTTTCTTTTTTTGGCTGTGTGGTTGGAGAGGGCGAAGTAATTTGTCCATTGGACGTCTGCTTCCGACATTGCGAAGATATTATACAGAAGAAAAGTTCAATTGTCCAGCAAAATGCTGAGCAAAAACAAATAGTCAGCATTTGCTTAGTAATTGTCAGCAATTATTCAGCAGTTGCTGAGGATTGCTCAGTAATTTGTTCAGCAATAGTCGCTGGCTTACCAGAAATAGGCGGATTTATTTCTTCGTAAACGCGGCGTTTACAATCGTCACACAAAGAAGAACAATCACAAGACCCAAAAGATTTTAATTTTTTGTTAATGTGATGGTTACAGTCGTCACAAAGAAAATCATAAAAAGCTTCCTCTGGAATTTTACAAAACCAGTTGCCCAAGACAAAAATGGTGGCGCCGGCAATAAGCCCCGCGAAAATAGAAACAATATGAAGACCTTTGTCAATCATACTTTTTAAAAATACATTCCTTCAAAATGAAAACCCGCCCTTTGAAAAAAGAGAGCAGAGCAATAATGGCGGCCCAAGAGATCGACCCACATCTGAGCAAGGCGCTCGGAGAAATTGACACTTTCGGCTCCGAGATTTACCGTTTTATTGATGTAGTTTTCAGAGAAGAGGAAGACGTATTGAAATGGGCAAAAAGCGACTTTAAAAAAATAGTAAACAATAGGGACTTTTTCAATTAAAACGCAACAAAAGAAGATAAAAAAACATTTCTCCACCATTTAAGACAAATACCAAAAAAATACCATCTCTTTTATGTAAAGCGGTGTTTTTGGCAAAAGCATCACGTAACTACAGATGTACCTAGAGTAGTTTTATTCTGTAGTTGTTGGGGGTTTCTCAGAGACTTGTTCAGTTACCACCGGCTCATGTTGCACTTCCTTTGGGCTGGTAAAATCAATGTGTTTTGTGGTGATCAGCGCTGTGTTGGCGACAGCAAGCCACCTCCTGAACCTCAAAGCAAGGTTGCCAGCCAAGCTGTAGAGCTCTTTTCCGATAATGTAGTCTTCTTTTATCTCTTTTTGGTAAGCCTAAATGTCTTTGATTTTGACAAACGTCCCGGCGGCCCTGGTCACAAGAAAAATGAAGCTGTCGATCAAGCTCTCGGTTGTTTTCGAGCCCACGTAAGATTCATACATTTTGCAATACTTCACAACCTCTTTGTCGGTGAGACGCTTCACCTGCTCGTGTGACATTTGAACGCCGATGGCCTCCTTGGCCTTCCCCGTCGACACCAGCACGGCCAGATGCTCGCGGAGAGCAGGAATGTCAGGGCCCTGGGCGGCCAAAGTCATAACACCACCAGCCGGCGCGCCCGTTGCTTCTGCTTCCAGCATGTTCATAACTTCTGCTACAGCCAGCTCCTCTTCAGCCATCTATACTTCTACTTTTTTTTTAATTGGGGGGTTCATGTTTGCGGTCAATCTCTATAAACCAATCTTCTTTCGTTATGTCAATATCTTCATCGGTTGTTAGGATCTTTAGAATGGTTTTCAACATCCCCATTCTTAAATTTTCATCATCGTGATAAGTAAATTTTTCGAGAATTATTATGATTTTTATAAAATTGTTTAATTGGTATGGTTTTTCGAGAATTTCAAGAACGCTTCTGTTGTCCCACTCTGAATGAGAAAAACTTTCCCCCAAGTGTTCCTGAAAGGATTGCGCTAAATTTTGCGCGATTAAACTGGCTTCTTCTTTTCGGTAAAAGATGTAGCGTTCGACCAACTCCATTGTAACACTATATGTTGTTTTTTCAATTCAACCGTACACCGAAGGGGTGCCGCAGCGAGAAGACAAGGAAAGAAAACTTTCGCTCTTTCAGCTTTGAAATCATGCTTTTGTACTCCTCAAGGGGCAAATCTCCCGCATAATCCTCAAAGATGGCCTTCATTGTCTTCAGTGGCCGAGGGGTTGTAAAAAAGAACGACCGCCGCAATGTTTTCCCGAAAAGACGCGGTGATGCTGGTGTAGTTCTGGGTCAGCACCCACACGCTGATGCCGATGTGCCTTGCTGAAAAGGCGAGATGTACCAGCTGGCCTGTCCACTTTTTTATATCTTTCGAGGCGGCGCAGTCGTCAAGGATTATGAGGGTGTTGGTTCCCTCAAAAGCAGAAGTTACGATCTTCAACCAAAGTTCCACCTCGTGCTGCTCGCAAATTATCACATACACCCGCGGATCGTTTTCCCAAAACCGGAAGAGGGTCTTGTTGTGAGCGAATGTCGGGCAAATAAGCACGATGAAGTCGAATTTGCCGCGGAGAGGTCCTTTGAGCTGGTCAACCATAAACCTTGTTTTGCCTGAGTTTGTCGTCTTCACGATGAGAGCGTTAAAAGGGATGTTATCCGGGTTCATATATTAGTATTACACAGAATCCAATTGCTTGTCCAATACGTTAAACTGCGAGTCGCTGATTGTAAAAACATGGCAATTGACGTTTCCAGATCCGCTGGCGGTCCGCTCGATCTCAAGCTGGACCCCATCCTTCGTATTGACAAGCATCACCCCGCTTCCGTGCATTTCCTGGGATGCCATTGATCGTAGGTCAATGAGAAGCCCGAAGCGTTCACTTGTGTAAAACTTTGTTAAATTCATGTGTTGTGTTTTGTTCGTCTTTTTCATGAAAAAGCGGCTGACTTCCTCCCAAATCTCCTTGCCGTCGATGCCGTTGTTGTACAGTTGGTTGGGCGAGCAGTTGACCGTGACGCTTACTTTTTTGACGTCGGGATTGAAAAACTTTTCCGAGTTCCTGGCGCCCGCTGTGTAAGGTTCAATGAAAAGGAGAAGCATCCCTTTCAAAGACCTTCTTTGTGGGTTGACACGGAGGTTTATACGCGTTGCGGATCCTTTTGCAAATGTGACAATTTCTTCCCAATGTACATGGTCATACAGGAACTCTTTTCCCCCTATATAAACTTTTTCCGCCTCCGTTCCCAAAGTTTCGCTTCGAATCATTTCGTACTCGATCCGGATGTTTGTCAGCTTGTACTTTAGTTTTGTGCTGTCAGAGCCTTTAACGACATTATCAGCATTTGCGAGGGTAAGTTCAAACACAAGGTTGTTGTAAAGCGCTTGGGGGTAAAAGACCCCGTGGTCAGACAGGATCTGGTGGTCGAGTCGGATGCGGTATTTGTTCTTGTAAATGCTCTCCAGCTTGGTTTCTGCAGCGACTCCTGAGGTGGACTTGTCGCCGGCGTTTGAGCGAATCTTGTTGAGGTTGTCGCTCTGGATGCCCTCGAGCAGCATGTTGTCCCGCTCCTCCTGGGAAAGGAAAAAGTCCTCCCAAATTTTGAAAATG
>JAEMWC010000134.1:1107500-1112500 GCA_016490735.1 Pachyseris speciosa | reverse complement strand
ACTATTTTGTTAACGTTGTGGGCGTCGTTTCCTGAACCCGCCGGCGGGGTTGGTTCATTACATAACATAACATAACATAACATAACATAAAATAACATAACATAACGTATTTATTCAAGATGGGGGAGCTAAAAATTATAAAACATCTTGAAAAGGAAAACTAGAGGTTGACCCTATAATGTTTCCCTAAATAAAAAGATAAACTATATAATATAAACTATAAACTATGTACAATGTAAATTCTTTAAGAACTATTTACAAGAGGTAAATTAGATAACTAATGATCAATAATTACAATAAATAATAGATATTCATTTTCCAGTTTTGTGTTTTCCTGTTGTTGTGGCTGTGAAGTTGCAGCTTTTTGGTTTTCTTTTGCTGCCGCCTTGTGAATTGGATTTGAAGGATGGCTGTTTGGCTGGTTTACCTTTGAAGGCCCACCCGCCATCAAGTGAAGGGCCACTTTTTATGTGCCCTGGTTTACGTCATTGTTTATCTCAAGTTTCATTTCATTTGTTGACTGTTTCAGTTTGTTGTTGTAGCCAACGACGCTTCCTGAGTTTATTATCATGTTCCCGGGCATAAGCCAGGTGCCGGGGCAAACAACCAAATTCAGTCTGACCTTGGCCTCATCAACAGCCAACTGATAGCGCTGCACGCTTTTGACCAGGTCTGGTTGCCTCATCGCATCTTCCATCAAAACAAGGAACTCATTTCGCACCTCCACCTACTTCGAACGTTAACCTGGGCGCCCAAAATGCAGTAAACGATGGCCTCTATTGACTGGTTTATTCTTCACAAACCTGCGGGTGTAAGACCGCTGGATTCGTTGGGGCAAAACCAATCAAATTGTCTTTCGGCGACGCTGTCGGGTTTTATGTACAGAATCGCGTTCCCTTTGCTTGCGGAACCGCCTTCGTCGCTGAATTTGTCGTAACCGGGGTATGCTGTCCCGGTTTTGTATGGGCCTCGAACCCAAATATAGATGCTGCCCAGCCCGTGATTGGCGCCCTTGTTAAAACGGAAATCGGTTGAAGGATCAATCCCGAACTCGTTACAAATTCTTTTGTACGTAGCCACATCATACTTGTTGTTTATCAGATTAAAGTTGGGTCGTCTGGTAAAGCGCTCATGTTTTGAATCCTCCCCATTTGAAACAAGATCCGCCTGATAGTAAAATAGACGTGCAATTGATAAAAAGATTTGGTATCTTTATCAAAAATTGTATTATATTGTTTTGTATTGTATTGTATTGTAAAAATCTCACGACCAATTCCGCTGCCGGTTGTGGCGCACCACACTGCAAAGTTCAACTGTTGGTGCCAATACGACATATTTGGGCCGGCTAGTCATGTATTTGCCTCTTTTCCTGAATGATGCGTCAGATCGAGGCTTTGAAATATGTTCGTTAATTTTGTTTTAAAACGATCTGTTGGCGTTACAAATCTTTCTATTGGGGCGCTGAACAGGTTTTGCAAACTACTGTTTGGGGCTTCAGAAAAGGCTACTGCCGGGGTTGGAAGCTTTAAGTTTTTAAAATCGGGTCTTATCATGAGCTGGTGTGGAAACCCCCCAATCTTTCCCAGCCCCAGAGCCTTTTTTATCGCCTCGGGCTAATATTTTTTGTCTGACCGGAAAACGCTTTTCAGATAGTCGGGCCCCGCTTTGTACATAATTTCAGCCGTTGCCTTGTAATCCTCCGTGAAATTAACGCTGGCTGCAAATTTGCTCTTGTCGGCATATGGGTATTTTGCCAAAAAGGGGCCCCATGCCTTGTCTTGCGCGTTTTTTGCAATTCGGGTGGCCTCTGGCGTTTGCATCCACTGCAAGATATTTGCCATCTTATGGGGAGGGGTGATATTTTCAATTGAATTTTAATTTGCGCTTAAATAAATGGTTGCGGATCACAATCGACACGGCTTCGAATGGGGACACTGTTTACTTTAAGTGTTCTATTCAGAACCCTCAGTTTGTCCGTCTCCTCTCTTGCTCGCTTTTCAATACAAGGAACAATTTGGAAAATGGAGGGGAAATTTTTTACAGAGACAGAAATCAAACAATTGCACATAAATTTCCCCCTGGATTCTACAATTTTAAAATTTTGTGGAAATTTTGAAAAAAGCCTTTACAAAAAAAGATTATGGCAAACCTTTGTCTATTGAAAATAATACACCTTCACATGCATTGATAATTGAGAAAAATAAACACACTAATGGTTTTTGGGTTAATGAGCCTCTTTCAAAAATTCTCCGAATTTCCTCCAATCAACCAATTGTTTAAAGTTATACCGTTTTGCTCGGCATTCCAAACAACTATAACATACATTGTGACCTTGTCAGCACAAAAGACAATTTGCTTGACGGCCAGCAGAGTGATGTTCTGGCTTGTATTCCAATCTCTGGAAATCCGCAAGAACGAGTAACTTATCCTCAAAATTTCCAAAACACTCCACGCCATACAAAACAAACTCAATATGTAAACAGCATAACGTTGTCCGTAAAAGATAAGGCAGGCAACATGTTAGACTTCAGAGGAGCACAACTTAATTTTGTATTAGAGACTTTTTAAATATTTGTAATACAATGTGTATACGTCATTAATTTAAAGAAAAAATTTGACTATTTATACGCCATGCCGGATGAGGATGTGTTGCCATTTGCCCCTGAGGCGTCTGTTCCACCCGAAAGTGTGGCAGAACAGCAGTATACACCGCTATATCCCATTCTTCCCAATGCTGAAACTTTCCGGCTGACTGAGCTCAGCAAAATTGAAAAACAAATTTCTAATGAGGCGGAGCATTACAGAGTTGTTCTAAAAAATTACAAAAAGGCTCAAAAAGCCTGCAGCTATGCTGTTGCTGGTCTTGGCATTGCAAAAACGGCTCTGTCTTCGGGGGCTGTCGCCTCTGCACTGACTGGCGTTGGAATTGTGGTCAGTGTTCCTCTCGGTATTGTGGGGGGTGTTTGCGGTGCTTTTTCCACCGTTTTGACCAGCGTAAACAAAAAACTTGAAGCGAAAGTTAACAACCACAACAGACTGAGTGCTTTGGCCGTTGCAAAGCATGACACAATAAATGCTTTTGTTTCCAAGGCGCTCGATGATAATCGGGTAACGGATATTGAGTTCAAGCATGCAACACATGAAATGAAAAGCTATGCCCAAATGAAAGAGGCTGTGCGTGCAAGATTCGCAAAAAAAAAACAACCCGATTCTAGCCCTCCAGATCTTAAAAAAATTAGGGAAGAGGTTCGCGAGGAGTTCAGAAAAAAGCTCGCGGCGAGCGCAGCTTTGAACCAAAATTTGAAGGAAGAAACGTAAAATTCTATATAACTATCTTGAAAAACTAAAATTGAACAAACGGCCAATGTATATATTCTGGGACAGAATGATTGCTCTGTTCCATGCTGTTGTATGTTTTTACCTTGAGCTTTCAACGCCTGTTTGGCAAAAAGAGGTAAGACAAATTACCTCTGAATATATTGAAGCGATGAAAGATGCTGAAAAAAATAGCAAAACTGGTGGCCACCAGAACCTCTCATGAGGGACTTTATTTGGAATTTGGATTACCACCCGTCCCTCATGAGAGCTTTTTTTTTTTTAATTTCCCACCACCACACCACCAGAGCACTATCCATTTTGTTTTTCCCACCTCCACTCCGCTCGGGGACTATCAGACCCTCTTAGGGTCAAGTATTTGTTTGATTGTTTTTTGCACCCTCCGGATTGAGGTTAAACCGGCACTTCCGTCAGGGGCAAAGGCCCAACCATAGCTCTACCCAACAACCCGACACCATCTCAGGGTGATTTTTCTTTTAACCCATGGAATAACGGCGGGGGTTTTTCGTTATTCCATGGGGTGGCTTGTATACATTTCACTAACGAAAGGCCCCCGCTTTTGCCAATCGTTAGATACTTTGTATACAAGCCACAATTTATCTATGTAAAAAAAACCTTTAATATGCGTTTCTATTTTCATTTTTACGCTTGTAGTACATAAATGAAATTTCAAAGATAAAAATTAATACGCATGTGTAAAAAGTGAAAAATCTAGAATCCCCAAAACATAATGACGTAGTTTGATGACTCATTCGAAAGGGAAACCCCCAAACAAAGGTTCCTGTCTCATATGCTAATTCATCGGGTAAAGGGTCAGACAGAGGGCAGTATTTTAAATTAAATATATAATAAACCTCAAAATATATAATGGAGGATCTTTACTGTGTGAAGGAAGGGAAGAAAACCCCCAATGTTCGGGGCACAATAAAATTTAAAATAACAAAAAATGGAAGGAAAATTTAGAGCGGCTAAATGTAAAAGCTGTGGGATAACAAAAACCAGCTTGGTGTGAGCCGCCGCCTCTTTACAAAATATTTTGAAGTCTCTCACCAGAATTTCAAAAATTCTTCTTCATAGTCTTCGGGGCCAAACCAAGGTGGTTCGATATAGTGTTTTTTGTCTCCCTTTTGGGAGCATAAGTCACAAAGCCCATTAAAGTCACAAGGTCTATATTTACTTGAAACTAATATTCTCGTAATTCGTTGCCTTCTGTCACACACGGGGGCCTCTCGGATAATTTGATTAACTGAATCCCAACCCATTTCTTCCCGTTCTTTGATATTGTTTTTTATTAGCCTTTTTATGATGAGCTCACAAAGCGAGTGGTTGCTTGTGATCTCTGGTGGAAGTTTTTCAATAAAATCCGATTGACATATATTACTAATACGGGCTTGGCCGTAGTAGTTGTTGAGGAACTCTTCCCCGATGCGTGTGGCTGCCATTGCTGTGTATACCCATACGCGCTTTTCTCAAAAAGGGTTTGTGTTGTGGCACAGAAGATATTGGGCTGCTTGGTGCCCTAATATGTGAAGCAAAAGTTATTCCCCAAAGTTCTACAAATGTTCAATAATAGACAATATTTCACGTAATTGCGGTTGTATGTCTTCATTTGTCTTTCTCAATCGCCGAAATGCTTTTGAATGTTTGCATTGATCTACTAAAGA
>JAEMWC010000134.1:1092500-1102500 GCA_016490735.1 Pachyseris speciosa | reverse complement strand
CGTCTGATATACTGGTTAGGGCAATCATCACAATTATTGGAAGGGAGCTTGTCAGCAAGCTCATGGCCAATGTTAATAAAATGCGTATTAAGCTTATGTGCAATATTAGCTTTATCGGTGTAACATCTATTTTTGTAAATCAGTTTTGTAATTGGCGGTTTTCCACAGCCTTTCGTCCTGTTTACTATTGTACCGATCAGTTTCCATGTCGTTTTAAGATTTTCACTGTTTAGTCTAAATTGTTCTTGAAAGTATCTTTTTTTCGCTACGTCTTTAATTCTATTTAATTTGTTGTTATATGATTTATAATAGGTTACTTTATCTGGATCGTTACGAAGGAAATGACTTTTAAAGAGTTTTTGTCTTTGTTTAACAGATTTCAGAATGGCATTAGATATCCAAGGTTTAGCTGACTGTTTTCTTTTTTTGTTCGATAATTTTCGGATAGGTGCATGCTTGTCAGATAAGGACTGTAGCGCATTGATTACGTTATTCATACTTTGGTTAACTTCTTCATCGACTAGGTTGTTAAAGTCAATAGTCTCAAGGTCACTTAAAAATAAGTCCTTATTAAAATGAGAAAAATCTCTGAAATGTTTTGTTTCATGGGATAAAGGAGGCCGGTTAGCCACTGTACAGAAAACGGGTAAGTGATCTGTTATATCGGCTAAACATATTCCTGCTTTTGTTATTTTTTGAGGCACGTTTGTGTAGATGTGATCAATCAGCGTTGCAGTGTGGTCTGTTATACGCGTGGCTTTGATGATCAGTGGCATGTAACCCAAGCCTAATAACATGTCAAGATAATCAGATGTTTGGTTATCCCTATTGTAATTTAGGAAGTTTATGTTTATGTAACCTAAAACAAAAACCTCTTTGCCTTTATTGTTAAGACTACATAACTGATCTTTAAGTGCATCATGTAAATTAGCACAATGTTTGGATGGGTGCCTATAAATGCAACCGACAACTACATTCTTTTGTTTTTTCCGCATACTTTCAATCCAGCACGATTCTATTCCATCATCAGATAGTTCCAAGTCCCGCCGCCTGATGAAGCTTAATTCTTGAGAAATGTAAAGGCCAACACCTCCTGCACTTGTTGGTGAATTAGTATTCAGAAAGACATAACCTGGTATGCTGATATTATAAATGTTTTTTCCTGTAGTTTTGTTTCGGATATTGCTATAATTTCCGGGCTCTCTTTTACTGTCCAGATATTATATTCCACACTCTTAAATAAGGTGTGTTACCGCAACACACCTTTTTTGTCCTCAAAACAACACACATAGAGTTGTGTATAAATACACACCTTTTCATGTGTTACCGGAACACACCTTGGTGAGCTATCTAAACACACCTTGGTGTGTTCCCAAAACACACCTTAAGTTGTGTTTCATGCTTGTCCTAAATTTGACACACTTTCAGGTGTGTTCTACAGAAAGATGTGTTTTGTGACACTTCTTGATGTGTAACAAAGCACACCTTTAGTCGTGTTCTCAGAACACACCTTGCCAGGCAACCCAAACTATAACATTAACACAATTATTTACACAAAACATGCAGTTGTCCACAAATAGTTTATTGACGTTCTAAAAACACTTTATATACAAAAATTTTAAAACAACAATTCTGTATAAATGAGAATGAATATATGACAACCACATATTTCAACTTCGGATTAGTGATCATAACTGCGATGATCAGTCACATATTTAATTCTGTATAACTTCACAAAATTTGACTTGCACCTAAGTTAACTTCTTTGGGAAAGCAAAGAAAATTTATTTGACCATTCTTAAATTAAAAAAAACAGTCATGCAGTATCTCCATTCGAAACATTTCAATTGTTAATACACCACTTTAACTAGAAGAAAAAACTATAATCTTTTATGCCACTCTCATACTTGGCAGCAATTTGTAGATGTTCACTTAATACTAACTCAACATTCAATACCCATGCATTCTGGATGCACAAGGGCCTTTACTAAATTAGTTCCCACAGAATAGAATATGATGCATGCTAGCATACAACTACCAAAATTGCATATTAAAAAAAAAAGCTCAAAGAGCTACATGTAAGTCAGACTTTTTTCCCTTAATATGCATGTGAAGTCAAAACCTACTTCCATCTATAAAACTCAAAAGTAAAAAATAAAAAATAAACAGCTCAAAAGTATCTCCTTTGGTGAGAAACAATGAACAGACAAAAATGTGTTTAAGTTTTGTAAGGATTGCATGTTAACTAAATAATTATATGCGAACTTAACTTCTCAAGATGGTAATAGTGCAAAATGCATGCAGCTCATAACAGCAAGTTGAACTTACTGTATAGTAACTTACTTAAAGCTCCCCTTTTTAAACTCTGCCATAAAGCTGGCAAACTTGGTTCCTTTGAATTCATTGTCACTTTGTACCGTAGCAAAAAGTGAAGAACGCCTGAAATACTATGGGGTTATTTAAAATAAAATAAAAAAAAAACATAAGAAGAAATAAAATCAACCAATGCTTTTATAAGGTCACAACCACTTTCAAAAAAGGCTTGGTCTTCTCCAGAGACAAAAACTTGGTCAACTTCCTTGCTAGTTCCTATGCAGGCAAAGAAAAATTCCACATGCTTGTCCTTAAACAGCTTGTCTGGTGGTGTTGTCGGCTGAAAAGAAGACAGAAGAGATACATTAGTTATCAAAATAAAAATACCAAGACATTGTTCCAATCATTGCCAACATACATGTAATAAATTACACCATGGTTGGAAAACAGTGTCTTGAGAAGACAACCACAAGCTGTGACATGCATGCATGGAAACAATAAAATAAGCCATTATGAATAATTTTGAGCTTGCCAAGTTCTGCCATACAATTATGGTCGAATGAAAATGACAATAAATAATAATAATAATAATAATAATAATAATAATAATAATAATAATAATAATAAGAACACCAGACTGTGATAAAAGAGACAATAATAATATTAAGGAGAACAAAATTAATGTGTAATTGTGGACATCATCATTCCTGGGAAACAGTGAGGTACATGAAAAGGAATTTGAAAAAGTTGAAAAATATCAGGATTTGAAGGGAGAAAGTAGAAGAATGTGGGGTATGAAAAACATGGACGTGGTACTGATTGTTGTAGGGGCCCTTGGAAGTGTTAAAAGAAACTTAAACAATGGATTGAAAAACTGGCGATTAGGGTTAGAATTGGACTGTTACAGAAAACTACGCTATTAGGAATGGCCAGGATAATAATAATAAGCTTTCAAAATACATAGACCTGGAAATAGAAGTATCTAGAATGTGGGAGATGAAAACTACAACTGTACCAGTGGTAACTGGAGCACTTGGGGTGTTCAAAAAGGGGGGCGAGCAAGTACCTTAAGATACTTCAGAAAATAGCATTGTTGGGAACTGAACATATTTTGCAGAAAATGGAAGATGCCTCAATTCCATTACATGACTGCACTGCAAAAAGTATATCTCTTATTGAAGAGAAAAACTCTTAATTTTTAAGAGGAAATCTCTTAAATTGCTGTCCGTGGGGTAAGAGTTAAATTCACTTAAGATCAGTGTCAAATCTCTAAGTTAAGGGCAAGCAAATCCCTTTGCTAAGGGTTTTAGATATTACCCTAGGAGTATATCCCCTCTTAAGAAAAGGAGTGTACACTTAACTAAGTACCACTTCCTTTATTAGAGAAGGGAAGGAATACACTTGTTTAAGAGTGTGATAGTTCCTATTTTTGGGAACTACACTTAAAGTAGTGAAGAAGGGATTTTTTAGAGTAAATTTTACTGTTATTTGTGTTCTTTTCCATTCCCAAGTGAATATGAATTATTATCAAAGGACCATGATTACACTAGTTTAAGGTTCATTTACTCTAAATTACTGAGCATTTTCCACAACTCTAAAGAGCAAAACCAAGTCATTATGAACAAACCAAAAGAAATTGAGACGTCATATCCTCACAGTCACTGTATGTGAAAGTGTTTTTATTCCTTCAATCTGTTGAAGTACAGTATTTCAACAATATGGCAGCCACATGCTGACTCTTCTCTTAATTATTATCAAGTAATCTCAACAAGAAAAATAACAAAACCAGGACTGTACCAAATTCACTGTCACACAAGCCTCCCAGATGCAAAGAACAAGATTGTTAGTAAAATCTCATCATATATGTGGTATTCTTAACTCACAGCACACTCCTAGTGCTTTCTTACACCGAAAACTACATGTAGGTATTTTTTAATGCATTCATGATGACTGTTGATCACACAAGCATTAACTTCGAGTCCATGATTACAAGAAATAAACTGTTGTAGGAAAAGAAACACATTCCTGAGTATTTGAAGCTATTCAAAGTGAAAAACATAGTAGAAGGCCATCAGTAGAATAACTGCATGTCCAAGTGTATTATCACTTTTCCCTAGGCTACAATACTTCTGTTCTCCAATCATAAGAGAAAAGGGATTATCATCACCTTTGGCTTGCATCAGAATGTATGGTTCATTCCTTTCCTTTGCAGGATGTTATGTTAAGCACTCCTGAAAAGTAATTGAATAAGAGCAATAATATAAGCAAACAAATTGCTTCAAGCTACGATCTTGAACAAATTTTGAGGGGAAAGGAGGGGTTATGTTTCCATTTTATTCTGTCCAAAGTTATAGGTATTCTCATTCAGCTTGGGGTATCACAAATACACAGACACACACACACACACACATACAAACAAATTTTAAAGGTGAGTTAGAGTTTCTTTCTTTTTTCTACAGAGCATAAAGGAGCAAGGTTTTGTCCACCTACCAAAAACTAGGTCAAGACATCAGCACTTGATGCAACTGGATATTGTAAAGTCCTTAACCCAGTTGTTTCAAGATCTTCTCATTTCCTCTGAAAGACCAAACACAGGTCAAGGAATAAATACTCTTTGTAAGGTCAAAATGAAAAGGGACAACAGATAGAACCTGACACTACTTGTAAACTATAATTTATGACCCCTAAAGATGTAAAGTTTAATGGCTTTATTTTTGCAAAAAAGACCCGTAAAATGATGTGGAATACGTGACAAATCCACTAACTATATAAACATTTCACAAACTTACTATCTCTCAACGGAAACTCCTAAGGTGCATCCGATCTTCAACACTTTAATAATTCTTCTAGTTCGTATTTGTTATCTTCTGGAGAAGACATCAGTAACATAGAACCTTTGATCTCCTTTGCTGTTATCAACGAAAATGGCGGGAAAACATGTAAGACAGGTATGACATCGTAAATCAGCAGGAATCTGATTGAAGTCGTCCAAAAAGTACATCATATTTTACCCTTACCTTCTAACACATCTGTTAAGGTTTTTGGCAACCCAGCTTCCCTTAGTTTTCGGGATAAATCAGTTGATGAAAGGTGGATAACAATATTGACCGTCCCGCCATCTTGACCATTGACGAAGGAGGTTCTCAAAACGAGGCTGAGTTGCCCAGTCCCTGTGACGGTGTTTTCCCAGGTCCTCACGGTCTTGCATGTGACCACAACGACATAGCTTTCCTTAGACAGGCAATTTAAGTTTATATAACTCCTGAGATGCAGGGGAGGTGTGTATTCGACTTCTGTGACTTCACTGCGATACCACTGGGGATTTTACTGAGTCACTTCTATCAAGCTAGTGCACCCTGACGACGAGTTTCAAATTGTCTGCGGTCTTGGTGATATACCTTCTTGCCGTAAATTTTTCTCTAAATACAACAGCTTTAAGCATGTTTGAGGGAAACACAGTGATATTTACAGAGATCATTCGGACCCACCATCTGTCCATTTTTGTTCAATTTCTTTTATTGCCGACATTCTATTTTTCTATAAATCTTCATGCATTCCACTTTAAGAAATAATACAAATTGCTAGTTAATTATCTCATTTGGCTGTTTTCATTGTGCAGTGACTGTAAAACAGTCCGAAAAACGTTTATTTATTATAATTGAGGGATGTAGAAGGAGGTTAGTATGACAACACTTACTTAAGGAACTCCATGACCTTTAAAAAAGATTTCTCCCCTTTGACTAGTGTTAAAATGCTTCGTTAAGCAATTGAACACAAGATCTAAAGACCGTCACTCAACAAAGAGTTGAGGCACTTAGTTAAGTGTTTTGGTTTCTCTGAAGTTAGTGTTAAAATACTCAAAATAAGAAACTAGCGCTTTAGTAAGAGTGCTTATCCTATTTTAAGAGCGGCAATGTTTTATCTAAGAGGTGACACCTTGTTTTGAGGAAAGTGCACTTATTTGAGGTAAAAGTCACTACTTCCAGAGCAAATTCCCGTTAAATGTGAGTAATTCACTTAATTAAGGATTCTACTTTTTGCAGTGTGGTTATATTCCCCTGGTGTATGTATAATTATACCTGGATGTAACCTGCAATGTATACAAATGAAATAATGAAACCTTATGCCATAATAATAATAATAATATACATGTATACTCACATCTTGAAATTTAAACACATCTTGGCTGCTACTTTTTCTTTTGGTCCGCTGCTGAATGAATTTTATTGCATCAACCACTTCTGTGTTTGTCAATTTCTCGCCGCCTAGATTCAGAATGACTCTGAGACCACTGACTAAACAGTCTTCAGCTCCTATCACACAGTTATCCCCAAGTATGCGCCACAGCTCAGACAGAACCTGAGGAAATGAGAAATACACTAGTTGACAAAAAATTTAAACTTGCAAAAATTCAATACAATACAAGGCTCCACATGAATTCTATTATGTGGACAAAAATATTATGGGATACCCAAGGGACAAAATTAATGCAAACATGTTGTGGGAAAACATTGGTATTAGTTCTGACATTTTCAAACCAATTTGACTTTTTTCAAAACCATTCTTTCACTCTATAAGTAATCTGAGATGAAGGAAAATAGAAATCAATCTGCTTTCCAAATCATTTCGACAGATTTGAAAGCGAGCCCCCGATTAACCTCAGAGATATAATAAATTAAATATCTTACTAACCTCGTTTTCTCGGTCCGTACTGTAAGTTACGGATCCTCGTTTTTTCTCGTTGATTCATGGCCCGCGCGCTTCGCACTTGGGCCATAAATCCGCAGGAAAAAACTCAGTCCGTAACTTACAGTACGGACCTCGAACTCGGTTGGTAAGAGGTATGTAAATAGCCAACGAGGCACATAGCAGCAAGTTGGCTATAAACAATCTCATATCCAACATGCGCTAATGGCGTAATTGCTTTATTAAATTTCCTGATCAAATTCTGAACGATTGGAATGGATACTTGGAAATTGCAGCTGAATTTTATTGATTTCTATTTCAATTTTATAAAACGACCGGGATTAAGTTGATGTGACAACACTTGGCGTGATCATTTTCCATATAAGGTCAAACTACGGTATAATGATAACCGAGATTTAGTGAGCCAATCGGAAAGCTAGAAATGCACTATCCGAGGTTGGAAATTTAATAATCAACAATATTTACTGAGCCTGAGGAGAAAAATTGTCTTAGTATAAGTTAGGTGATTTAGGATGAGTTGTTAAAGCACACCTGAAAATGTGTTAGGTTCACCCCTGAGAAAATATTGGAAATATTAAATAAATTATGCACTAAAATAGCCAAGGTGTGTTGCCATTAAAGGTGTGTTATGATAGCTCTGGCAGATTTCTACAGTTGAAGAACATTCATGTGCATCTCATTAATTTGTGGTGTGTTCAAACTGATCTTAAGGTGTGTTATTAATAAACACAGAAGGTGTGTAGAAGGTGTGTAATTATTACACACCTTCCGTGTTTTCTTACACGCATTGGTGTGTTTCTTTAAACCGTGAAATAGAACAGTGAAAAGGTGTGTCACCACTACACACCTTGATGTGTTAGGAAACTCACAAGGTGTGCTAGCGAAACACACCTTATTTAAGAGTGTAGCGATGTTAGATTTTTTGGTAGACTGCGCATATTGAAGTGCATTAAAGAAAATCCATGGTGTTTTTTTGCCTCATAAAAGAATTTTCCAGATTGTTTGACGGTAAAATAGCCAGATTGGATGTAATTGTTGTATGGAGACTCTTGTAGCTCACTTTCTCCTTCCAGGCTAGTAATAATATCTGCGAATAGATCTTTAGACTCGATAACAGATTGAAGCGACTGGTGCACCCATCCTCCGGTAATCTTAAGGAACTCTTGGGAATCTAAAGTGAAAAATGGAAGTTCAGAGAGCACATTATGGTTCAATTCAGAGTGATTTAGATAAATTCATAACAAGACAATAAAATGTTAAGCTAAATGTTCTAACATTAAAGATAATTACTTGAATAGAATGGTCATAATGTGCTCTACTTTGTGAACTTGACCGTTGGCTAAACCTTCTTCGCAGTTAAACGAGAAAGATGGCTTATTCTTTTCCTGCCTAAGAAAGATCCTACCATTATAGGTCGAGATATACTCCCACTTTAGTTTCTTTTTCACTTTGTTAACATCACCGAAGAGCTTTTTCTTGTATGGTGTGAGTGATTCAGAGATGAATACATCGGCCTGGGATGACAGGTTGAGGCTCGGCAGATCTTTGGCTTTCTTCCTCGCCAATTTTCGTCTGTTAGAATAAAATTTATTTCTGACACAGCGGCGGGTAAACTTCACGATGAGTTTAGGCGGCGAGTCTTCCTTATAGGTGGAAATTGGGTGAGTAATCGAGATGTCGTTGTCCTGTAGTGGTACTCCTATAAGTTTGCCAACTGATGTGACAATGGCTTCCGCCGAACAGTCCTCGTTTGCCATAACTCCCGTTATCTCTAGGCAATCTCGCCTCAGGTATTGAGCGATCTCTTCAACCTGAGCAGATGTATCAGTAGCAAGTTTCTCCACTCTCTTTATGTTCACTTTAATGCTGGCGATGTCCGACGCATGGCGAGTGACATTTTCATTCGTGTTATTTATCTTGTTCAATAGTTCGTCATAGTTGTCACTCAAAAACTTTACCGTTGAGTCTATTTCATTCAGTTGGTTAGATAGTTCATCCAATTTTGCATTTACAGGAGGGAGCTCCTGCTTTAAAAGATTTTTTACCTGCTCTAAAGTAAGATTTGCAGCCATAGCCAGCAATTTTAGCGTCAATGGCGGGACGGCTAAAAAGCGTGGCCGTCCGCCATAGCGACATATGCTAATCTCCAGGAATGTTATACTAGCCGATCAAAGTCATGTGTTTGCTTATAAGTAACCAATAGGTGCTTTCAATCACATCGAAGAACTAGTTAGTCATTAGCTATTTTTATTTTCATATTCTTATATTTAGTCATTCTACTTTCTTTATAAATTGGCTCTGAAAAGCCCTTTCAGTGAGACCAGTAAACTTACTGTATTGTATTGGATTGTATAGTTATGTAGCATTTGTTGAAAGTAAAGATTGATTATTTTCTCTTGTAAGGTCGATTATATTTGTTGACCATGACCATGACCATGGTCATAGTCAGCCACAACCACAGCCACAGCCATGGTTATGGTCATGGTCATGGAATGAAAGGTTCTTGACAGGCCTACACAGACTCCCCCACGTGTCTTTGTGGTTGCGACGCGTTTTATATTTGCCTTCAAAGTTTCGCTCTTACGAACATGTCTTTTAGCGATTTTCCTCGTTTATATTTCGGTCTTTTGACCGATTTAGCTTCTTGTCTGTTTTCATCTGGTTACCATGACTTTTAACGCCCTTTGAGGCATTTTATCTCGGTTTGGCTTAGCCCATTTCAGTAATGCGTCATTTGACTGTACAGCCAGTCCCAATCCCGCGAAGAAGCTGTTTCTCCACCTTTTTATAGTTGGCATAATGGAGGTTAGGATCAACTGTGCAATTTTTTCATTGGTTCTATGGACGGAGGAAATAGCCCATCATGTGCTGGTATTTTCGATCCGCGTTTTTTCGAAGCTCGAGGTATCTGTTTCTTTAGGCTACTAGGACTATGTCTGTGACTATTACTATCAACATGATTATTATTAGTATTATTGTT
>JAEMWC010000134.1:1072500-1087500 GCA_016490735.1 Pachyseris speciosa | reverse complement strand
ATATCGTCCTCCTCGGTTATTGCACTATTATGCCAACTGCAAGGACTTTTTTAAAGGTGACTGACATCGGTTTCCAGCACTGACAAACACGTATACTTTATGGATCGATACTACCACTCTTTACCAGTTAATACCACGATAGTGGTATGAAACAAATGCCTATAATCACTGGTCAACAAGTGATGGGAATTATCGTGACTTAATAGGTTACCGTAGCCACTACTTGTGGCTTAAAGTAATAACTCAAAAACAAGCTCGGTGGCTCCCATTTTCTTTATTGTTGAAGAGTAATAAGCGTGCCGAGATTCAACATTTAGCAAAGTTTAAAATTCGTGCGAGCGGATTCAGAACAACCATAATTTTTTAAAAATTTAACGTGGCTCTGCATCCGTCCTAAGAATTTTTTTTTTCAAACTTCGTAGAAAGTTTTCTCTTACCATGCTAATTATTTCTCCATACCTAAAAACAAAAACAGTGCTGGGAAGTGCTGGAAACCGGTGTAATAGCCATCTTAAAGAGATTAAGACGTTAAAACAAACTGCTCTACCTGACGTATTTTGACCAATCACAGCCCAAACAAATCGATAGATTATTAACACAAATGTTAATATCAATAAAACCGCATCGTTCTCTACAAACCCTACTAGAAATACGAGCTAGAGAAGGAAAAAACGCCAAAACTACCAAGAACTGTTAATCGCTTTGTTCCAAAGTGTCGAATTTACTCTGATGCGTACTTTTTTCGTGCATATAAATACCATGCATTTAAGGACCTGCCTTAAAAAGAACTCCATCACTAACTCGTCGCTTTCACTTCAGTTTAAGTTTTCAAGGCTTAGAAAAATATTTCTCGTGTCCTCTAAAAATATACTTCTATCAGTAGTTTTCTCAGTTCCCTAGTGTCGCCTAGACTGCAATAACAGTTTCGATTGTTTTTCAAACAGTGCAAGTCGAAGTTAATCAATCTTTGGTTATCTAAAATAGTGGTGTGGAAGAAACCGAGAAATGAAGAGTGGCTCTTCAAATAAAATCTGCGGGTCAGTGATTTCAAGCAGTATTGTTCATTAAATATGCTGTAAAAAGAAGGTCTAACTTTAGAGGCTCAGGGAAATTATAAGCGAAAACTATTCAACATTTCTTCCTTGGGTTCAGTTTATTATGCCGCACAAGCCAATTCTATAACTTCTCTTTAAATCCTTACCTTCCAACTTTAAATTGAAAGTTTCACCAATAAAATAAAAACTTCTCAATAGTTTTGCTTCGTAAACAATACAATGTGGTTGTAAGTTTTGCGTCTCTGAATGAAATAATTAAATGCTGAGCAACACTTTCGTTTTGTTGCTTCAGACTATTGAGTATGCAGATAAAATCCTAACGACTGAAAAGCTCAAGGAAAAAACCGAACGATACTCTCCCACGGTGCTGTTTGATTTTCATCTTTTCTTTTTCAAGGGGAAGCCTTAGCAAAAGCGTCTCCTTTCCAGTTTTAAACAGTATGACACCGTCCCCGTATACTTGGCCACAGATATGAAGGGTTTTTGCAGTCTAGGCGTCAGAGGACAGGTTAATCGTTAGTGCAGCTTGGATTGTATATTTGCAGCTGCTTTACCGATTGTTCCATTGTAGGTGAGTAGTTTAACTGCATGTAAAGAAAAGCGTGAAATGGCGACGAGCAGGAAGTCAGTTTTCACACGCGAATCCTGAACGAACTGAAAACAAAGAAGAAAGGATAAATATCAGAATATGTGGAAATGGTTCCAGTGGACGGACCACTTCAAGCTTTGTATTTACTCAGTAACAGTATCAAAAGACATTAACATCCATGTTGAACGAGGCATTTAAAACATCATGCTTACCTTGTTGCTTACCTTGGGAATTATACCCATAGGGCACGCAAATATCTCAAGTATTTTTTCATATTTTATATATTCGTATTACACCTCATATTTTTTTCACTTTTTAACTTGATAATGGCGTAACGTAGCGCCGAAACGTCGTTCGCTTTTTTAAATGTGTTTAAAAATCTTTTAGCGTTTAACTTCTTAATCAACGCCCTTATTAAGATGAAAATAAGTTGGCGAAATTCAGTATTCCATGAAGATGGCTACGATAATTATTACGAAGCAAATTATGCCATGAAACAAATGTGTTGAAAAGATTAGATCATACTTTAAAAGAGGCTGAACAGATGGGATGTCAAATTCAAACGCCGAGAGTTTTTCACGCTAGACGACAAATTAAGGTTGCGGGAAAAAAAAAACGGTTCTGAATTAAATGGGATTTAAACTAAGAAGAACTCCTCGTACACATTATTCCCATTTTACTTGTTTGCTGCTACGCTTGTCGCTTTTAGCAAGTGTCAGTGACGGTGCTCCATCTACCCTATCCCACCCACTCCTGCTGGAAACATCTGAACGAAACCATGTCACGAAAAAGAGAAACAACCAATCAGACAGACAAATAAACAAAACACTGCAACTAAAACTATGTATCAAAACTAAGTATCAAAAAGGGCATGTTTCGTAACAGACCACTTTAAGTTCAAGTCGAACAACGGTTAAATGAAACTTGGTCCTGATATAATTTATAAACATGTTATTGTAGTTAGAAAGGCGCTATACTCTACCTTGGCTATTATAAATCGTTTAAACGATAGTTTTGGTGGTCCGCCAATAAACAAAGTTTGATTGCAAAGAGTGCAAAGCACATTACATTTTATACCATGGTCAAGCTAAGACGCTACTTGAAAACTCCCCGTGTTTGACTTACTTGACGAAGTCTGGAGCCTTCGATATCACGTGCTCAAATTCAGCGAAAGACAGTTGGCTGTCGTCATCAAGATCGGCCTCGTCGAAAATCTGCAAAAATTAACAAGAGACTCGTTTGTCCACGAAGCTGGCAAATAAGTTGGCTCAGCAAGAAAGTGTTAGAGCCGTGAGCAACTTCAAGATTTTAACAGCAATGTGAGCATTTTCGTTCAAAATGGTTTGGTGACGTTAGATTTTGTACTCTGTTCCTGGTTATGACCTTGTGGGAAATAACAACCCACATCATTGCTCACCGAGATCAGGTTGCTGTGGAGTGGCCATGTTACTTACAATCATGCGTGAATATAGGGGAATGGGGGTGGGGAGGGTGGGGCTCAAACTGACTGTCATAAGCATCTCAATAGCTATCATCAAATCACAAAGACGCCCTAGGATAGCGATGCCCTTTTCGGTGACATAGTGAAATTTTAAGTGTGCGCAGTGGATTTAAAAACTGGCATCCGTACTAAATAATGGTCACCAGAATCCAACATGTTAAATACGCAAACAGGCACTAAGAGCTCTCCCCCGACCTAATTCTACCTTGGAACTGCGCGCTAGCTCTCACTATACAACCAGAAGAAAAAAATCAGAGCGTAAACTAATAGCTTTCAGCTGGTGAAATAGCGAGTAGTAATGGTAATGGTAATGGATTTATATACCGCACATATCACAGAGTTTCATGGCGGTTTACAATTCCTCTCTAGGGTGAGATCGGACGTCAGCCTGTAAAGGCGCCTCTGGCAGCCGCTATCAGTCCATTTTTGATCTCACCCACCCACCCAACCCACACATGAATGTGAAGACAGATGAAAGGTAGACCACCACACCGGGAACTACGTCCCCTACTCTTTTCGAACAGTGTGTGGGTTCTTTAACGTCCCACAGATTATTTGGAACAAATGTTGTGAGACGGGACCTACGGTTTATCGTCCTTATCCGAGAAGACTAGAAAGTCTAACCGTTTGCAGATGTAATTACAAAGGCAGCACTTTCTCCTCAATTATTTAAAGACCCTGAGTGTTGGTCCGGTAATAAAAGTAATAAAACAGTGCGCCGAATAGTCACAAACTGGATGAAAGTTAGATTAAAAAAGTGGAAAGAAAAAGCGCCATTAGATCTTCGTTCTTTAAGCCGCGGCTACACGAGCGATTTTTTGCTTGCGATGGTGATGCGATTTTTTTCGCCGGCGCGCGATGAAAATCACCCGTGTAGCCACCCTCGCACAGGTGATGCGACAGCTCAAAAAATGTTGTGTGGCCAGTTCAAGGGTGGCTACACTTGCGATTTTCATCGCGCGATGGTGACGCGACAAAATTGAAAAAATCGCATCACCGGCGCGAGCGAAAAATCGCTCGTGTAGCCGCGGCTTTACACTCAGAAGCGCAAGGGTATGTAAAGTTTCGCTCGAGTGCTTTTACACAACAGCGAGTTCAAAGAACGCGCTTGAAAACATTTGGCACCCATTTCACTAATGGATGACAAAGACAGTGAAATTCCCTTCGGTGTGAAAACAATATTGTTTGAAACCGAATTTCGTTGTTCATTCAACACACTTAAATGAGATACGTCGCTTATGAAAGTAAAAACTTGAAGTCTTAAATAAACTGAAAGAGTTCAATAACAAACCAAAATGGTAAGAGATACCGCACATATCACATTGTCTAATGTGAGTTTATAATTCTTCTATGGGGTGAAAGCGAACGCAAGCATGTAACGATACAGCATGGGCGATAACATCGCACGTAAACATATGCCCATCGGATTGAATGCTCTTTACTTAAGTATTATTTCCTAACAGAAACAAAACCATATTTCGTTGTTTTCATAAAAGCGTGCAAAGGTGCGTAAAATTTCGCCTGAGTGGGTACATACAATAATAAAAAAAATTATTGGCTGAATTAGCTGGCTTGAAAGCTTCTGCATATTTCAGTGCGCAAAATGACAAAGCCAACCATGAATTCGATTTATAAAAGGAACAAGGCGATGAAAGTAGAAGAAAAATGTGTCGAAAGCTAAACTTCGAATCACAAATTAAACAGCCACACACAAAAAAGGTTTAAAACAAAAGAGTGAAATGACGTAAAAGATATGTCCATATTTCGTTGTTTTCTTAAAAGACACGCAAAATTTCACTCGAGTGCGTACACACAATAACTGCCAAAATTAACTGGCTTGAAAGCTTCTGTATATTGCAGTGTGCATTAAAATGACTAAGTCAAAATTCGATTTATAAACGATACAAGGCGACGAAATTGGAATAAAGATGTGTCGAAAGGTAAACTACTAATTACAAATTAAGCAATCACACACACAAAAAATTAAAATAAAAGAGTTAAATGACAAATTCAACAGACCAACCAACGTAAAACATATGCCCACAGGAGTAATGTTCATTAAACTTGCAGATTATTCACTAACAGAAATCAAAGCAAATAATACTTCGTTGCTTTCTTAAAAGACGCGCAAGGCGCGTAAAATTTCGCTAGACTGCGTCCACACGATAATTGGCTAAATAAGCTGCCTTGAAGGCTTCTGCGTACTTCAGTGTGCATTCAAGTGACAAAGTCCAAATTCAATTTATAAAGAGTGGAAGGCGATGAAAGTGGAACAAAAACATCTCGAAAGTGTGATCATTCAAATGAAACAAATTGAGCAGTACCTTCCTGTGGCAAGGTTAAATTACATTTTACAATAAGTTTCTCAGGTTTATGCATTCATTTGAAAGCTGTAGTTCTAACACCGGTTTCTTGCACGTTTACTGTGATATCAAACAAATGCTCAAGTTATGAAAATATTTTTTGACATAATTGGTTACCATGCCTAAATTATAACCTGTTATAAACAACCCTAATTTAAGCTGTCAGTGACAGAAGTCAAAGAGTCCAGTGACCCTATGTTTTTTATTATCGGGAAAAACGTCATAAAAAGAAACAACTCTGCAAAGCTTATAAAAATTTGTCGAAAATTTCAGGTGGCTCTAAATCCGCTCACACAAATTTTCAGACTTGAGGTATGTGACTGATGTGCGTAGAACCACAAAAACAGTAAACAAAACTAAATCATACATAATCGTTCTTCTTGAAACGCATAACTGTGCATGAATGGAAAAGAATGTATAATTTGCGTATAAATGGGCGCGAAAGGACGCGAAAATAGACATTAACACAAACAGTCTATTGTACGAGGTCAATATACCCATAGCGTAGTTTTTCATGCTTCGGAGACCACTGGGATGACAACTTCGAATTCAAGAGAAAAATGGTCGAATAAAGTAGAGTTTTCATAATCTGGGTGAAGAATAAGACGAAAAGACCTACAAAGAAAGAAATGAAACTTCAGAAAAAGCTAAACAGTTTAGGCTTCAGTTTCGCTCCAGTGGAAAATTATTTCCACGAAAAACTCCAACATTACACTTGATTAGATTCAAGTTTACGCGTCACTGGGAATATTAAAACCAGCAATTACCAATTGTCTCAGAAAGGACGCGAAAACTATTTTTCACGCGATTTCCACTTGACAAGGTATTCTTTTCGGAAAAAAGTAGCTACCAAAGTCGCCTAAAGTTGTACAACTTTTTAATATTCGAATAAGTAAATTCTTCGAAATACATTTCAGAATGAACATAAGCGATGAAAACCGAACGACGTTTCGATGACTGTATGTCACCATTATCAAGTTCAAAGTACATGATAGAATTGATTATGTATATATAAGAAAAAATAATGCGAACATATTTGGACTTGTTTAAGTATTCAATTGTTATGTAAAGAGTTTGGCGCCAAAGGAATCTGATCGCGCGTTAAAATACTTGTTCAAATACTTTTAGTAATAAAAACTTATGTTAGAAACGACATGAGTCATTTTCAAGTTCGAGTCCTTGGGCAGACAACTATCATATGTAGATATAATTTACAATGGGCGCCTCCTAACGCTGTTTTTTAAATATTCCTATCTTTTTTATGATTGTATATGGGATATATGCTAATTTGCTACCCAAGGACTCCAATTTGAGAATGACTGATGATCAGTCGAAACGTCGTTCGTTTCTAGCGTTAGTTTTAATTACTGAACTTTTTTTTAAATAACCTGCCGTCTTTGCTGTCAAAAACATCTCGAACAAACTCTTCCTGGGGGCTTCTTAAGATTTTCCGCTTGAATGCCGACTGTTTATGGCCGGGTGAACACAAAACGCAAACAATTAAATCACGACAATTCAAGTATAAAAAGCCAAAGGGTGGATTGTTTGTGATGAAATATTGCATTGCCTCCATTGATTACACAGAGAGGTGAGATGGTCACAGCATCAAACTGGTCTCCCATGCAACACCACTGAAATGATCGGCTACAAACTGGTAAAAAGCCTGACCAGGCGAAAGACGAACGACTTTGTTCCGTCAGACAGCCCTCTCAAGCGATGCATGAACGTGTTTGACTTGACAGCGTTGGGAATCGGTTCCATGTTGGACGCGGGGTTGTATGTTGTCATCGGCCAAATCGCTCACTCCGTAGCCGGTCCAGCGATTATTCTGTCGTTCATGATAGCTGCTGTTGCTTCTCTCCTGTCTGGACTCTGTTATGCCGAGTTTGCATCCAGAGTGAATCGCGCTGGTGCTGGGTACATCTACACATACGTGGCCATGGGTGAGATCTGGGCCTTTCTAGTGGGCTGGTGCATGGTCACAGAGTTTGTGCTCTCATCAGCATCACTGGCAACCGCTTGCAGTGAGTACATCAACTTCCTTTTCAATGGGTCAGTGTACGAGTTCTTCAAGGGTGAATTCGGAGAATGGAACGAGCCATTCTTGGGACCGTTTCCCGATTTGTTAGCCTTCAGTTTGGTTGTGATTGTAACTCTCATAGTATGTCTTGGCGTCAAAGAATCAAAGCTAGTACTAGATGCCACTGTCCTCTTGAATTTACTAGTAATCACATTTATAATCTTCGCCGGTGCTTACTATGCGGATGCAAGTAACTGGTCTGGCGTGGAGAAATTTGCGCCGTACGGCTGGACTGGCATACTCACAGCTGCTCCTAGCTGTTTTTACTGCTTCATAGGGTTCGACGTCATACCCAGCGCAAGTGAGGAGGCTGTCAATCCATCGGTTTCCGTACCACTGGCCATTCTTCTGTCGCTGGGAATCAGCCTAATCGCCTACATCGCGGTGATAATTGTGTTAACAATGATGGTTCCTTATTATCAGCTCAAAGAACTGGCGCCCATCGCTGAAGCTTTCGCTACACGCGCTTTTGGCGCTTCCAAGTACATCGTCTCCGTCGGCGCTTTATGCTCCATGCTGAGTAGCTTGTTAGCTGCTTGCTTTGCTTCGCCACGTCTCATCTACTCCATCGCTTACGATGGCTTGATCTACGGGTGCTTCACTAAGATAGACCACGAAAGGAAGATGCCGTTGCGCGCAGTGGCGGTGAGCGGCGTTCTGAGCGCTTTACTAGCGTTTTTCTTCGAGATGCGGCAGCTAGTGGAAATGGTATCAATCACAACCATAACAACTTACACCATGGTGTCTCTATCAGTGATCCTAACACGCTATCAACCATCTACAAACTCACTAACTGATGAAGACCACCTTACAGCACAAACACAGTCTTGGCTTCGTAATTTGTTTTCAAAGCGAAAGAAAGGTACAAGTGACACCTACCAAAAACTTCCACGTGACAGTGACAGTGTCACGACAGCCTGTCACGTCACTGCTACTGAATGTACCAGCACCATAGCCAATGTCACGGTCATAATCATGACGCTATCGATGTTCGCGTTATGCGTTTCGCTCAAGACCTGGATCGTAAACACAGACAACATTGAAACAGCCACGATCTTCGCTGTATCACTGTACGCCTTCATCACACTAGCATGTTTGGTAGTCCTTGGACTGCAGCCACAGAACAATGCCTCTTACTCCTTCATGGTTCCAGGTGTGCCGCTTCTTCCCGCGATTAGCATATTCATTAACTTGATACTCCTAACTCTACTTCACACACTCACCTACGTGCGGTTTGCAATTTGGATGGTAGTAGGTAAGTTGGTTTTTGACCCTCCTCACACTACACAGCGCGTTCTCGAGAGAGAACCTCGCACCATAACCTACGCGCGAGCGGCCGTCTTGAATTTCCACGCGAGGGAAATTCCGCGCTCAATAGAGAGACGAACTTCTGCAAGCTACTGAGGGTTATGTGCTCGCGCTCGGGTTGAGCCTGTAAACAAGTACCACTCTTTCCATTCTGCCTCTCCAGGTTTTCTTCTCATAAAGGAGCTACTTGCAGACCTACCGGTAAGCTTAACTCTACACCCAGCGAGCTTTCCGTGAGCTTGCACGCTTCGCATTGCGCTGAACCGTTCTAAAACAAAAGGTTGATCATTGCTCGTTACCTTAAAATTCCAGCAACAATTTGCGGCAAAGTTAACGCACAAAAAGGCTTAACGTACAGGGATTCCAAAATTACGGAAAATATTAACGCTAAATAAAAAGAGCAGTTAGCGATGGAGCATGGTTCATGAAAGCGATTTTAAGCTGTAACAATGTGTACGGGTATGGAACACATGCAGCTGTCAGCGTCTCGATCTTGCTACTCATGTTACTCGTGGAAGTTGCCAACCATTAATTGTGCTTAATTTTTTTTAAAAGCTGAAATTTGCATTCAACACAATCAGAACCACAGCTGAGCTGTTTTTTTACGCTTCGATTGAATAGCTCTTAATTAATTTAATGTATCAGGGATATTGGAATGTTTGGAAACGCCTTTCTTTGTCATACATAGCGTGCCTTTATCATAGTGTGTATTAATATGTAAAGGGAATTTGAATGCTATCACAGAGGTACTATTTGTAGCTAGCCTTTCATGCATTTTTTAGGCTAAGAGCTGAGTTCTCTTCTCGGGGTACGTATAGAGAACGTAATACGAATATTAAAATCTTAGTTTCCGTCCCCAAAGACGTCCAAAACAGAGATAAATGAGCGAAAATGCGAGAAGAAAACTTTTCTTTTCCAAGTAATTACAAGCACAGCTAGTCCTTTGAAAGCTGAAACGAAACTGTTCGTCACAACTCAGCCTACAGCTTTGGGGCATTAAACACCGCACTGAAAAAATAGAGGCGCGAAAAGTTAGCTTCTAGAACAAATCAATGAAGCATTCATGTGGAAAAACTAGAAAACGCCGCAACGTTAATAAAGTACACTTCAATACCGAGTTTTCACCAGGGTTATTTTGACAAATAAATTCGGATGATACGAAGGAGGCCATATGAGCCGTTTAGTTATTTTGATTTGACAAACGCAAAGACAGAAATATGAAACCCGACATAAATGCAATATCAAACCTGTAAACAAAAACAACAAACGCTGAACACAAATTAAGTAATTTATTGTGCTTAACAAGTGACACGGAAAAACATTTTAGTCCTACTGAGTTTACTACATACAAACACTTTTCACTTTGAAATTGTGAAATTGAAATTGTTCTGAAATTGTGTCCCTTTATATTGAATTTTACCTGTTGTGTAGGTGGATTTCAAATCAAATGTGAACGGGATATTTTTGAGTCGAAGAATAAAAAGAACAGCTGTTGATGATCATCGAATTTTTTCCAATCGTATAAAGAAGTGATCGCCACTGCAGTTTGCAACTTTGCTTGTAATCTTCGAATCTTAAGGGTTTTTCTTTGAGATGTTTATAACGTTTCCTCCAACGTAGATTTTAGCAGTCTTCCATCATTCCTTATCTCCTGGCCCGCCTAGATTAGCTATGCTACCTGCGGGTCAGGTAATTCTGTATTTATTTAATAGCAGGTCAATAAAAAATAAACAAATAAAAAAAAAGATTTACATAAATAAATAAAAAAGCACAAGCCTGATATTCTCCAGTGAGATCATGACCAACAAGTACTTTCTCAACAAAACATTCACGATTGGTCAAGCGGAGATGTTATGAGAATAGCTAAATTCATCAACTAAATGTACTTGGGAAACCTACCTTGATTTATCACTTCATTCAACAATAAATACAAAGATACAGCTGTATGTGCATGGCAGACAACAGAGAATTTTGTTTTCGCATAGAGCTTGTGGATGGATTAAGGTCATAAAATTGTGAAGAAGACTGACCAAAAGCTTACTAATGTTTGTTTCTTGTTTATTTTTGCAGGAATGTTTGTGTATTTTATGTATGGATATCACAACAGTATTGAAGGCAAGAAGCCCAAGACCATCGAGCTGGAACTTGACCCGCTCCCTGGAATACCTGTGATTCAAACAAACATCAACTTGCCGAAAAAGTGATGAATTCACAACGAACTTCAAAAGCAAAACATTGAATCTGCAGGAGTGGCTGTCAAACGAAGCTACCTTTACTATCAATGGATTTACTTGTTTAATTATTCTGAAATTTGCAATAAAAGTACGTTACAAAACTTGGCATAATGGTCACCGGCCAACTAGCCTATGACGCATCATGTTTTCACCTGGGAAGGGCATTCCACCATTCCGCTGTTCCGGCATTTAGGGTCGCCCCACCCTGGGAAAGCAAAAATTTTGTAGGCTTCCAACTCAAAATTGCTGAACACTTACAACACTTACTTGATGACTATAATGTAATGTAGGGCATTCGTTTGCTGTTACAACTTGCTTGGTATCACTTTATTTCAATCGCAGAAAATTAGTTTTCGATAAACAGAAAGGTGGATGTTAAGCTCACTTGCACAAGCAACAGAGTTGAGACTACAAAAAAGTAAAATCTTACATTGCATTCCAAATTTTGTTAAACATCTATAACTGTTTATAAATTTTCAAAATTCTCATCATTATATTTTATTGGACTAAAAAATTGGACACTCATGTCAAGAGCTCTTTCTTTGAGTGCCAATAATTTTATTGTTTTGCATGTCAGAGTACAGGTACAGCTGCACCATAATTAATATATGAGTTTACACGTGAACTTCTACCTTAATCTCCTTGGGATTAAAAAAGCCTGGAAATTAGGCTACCCTGTAATTACCTAACTTGAATTAAAAGAATTCAATCTTAAATTCACACCAAAGGAATTTGTAAGATTAATTTTCAAATATAAGCTTGTTAGCTTTACAGGCCTCAGATGCAAAACTACTTCTTGAATAGTCCAGTTTCGAGTTCGCCATGACTGCTGAATAAAAGTACTGAGAGCGCATTTATACAGTGTTAGCCTCGACCTAAAGTAAAATATTCACAAATTCCAGCGAGAAGATGACCACGGTTTACATACAGCTCTGTCTGTTGTGTAATTTTCAAATTTGTGACACCTTTCTGCCCGTATTTGTGAATATTTTACTTTATGTGTAGGTCGAGGCTAACCCTGTGCAATGTGTTCTAAGTGCTTTTATTCAGCAGTCATGGAGAACTGGAAACTGGACTATTAATTTTATAGTCCTCTTTATAGTTAAGCAATCTGTAAGTCTTCGAAGATAACAAAAGGAATAATATTGCTCAGGTCTTGTGAATGTCTATCAGTTTTATTTTTCAAAGGCAATTAATTTGAACCATGTCATCACTTATGGATATACAAGTTTGGATTGACTAATTATTATATAATTTCATTCCTCCTGCTGTAAAGCCACAAGTCAAAGAATGGGCTCTGTCCGATTCTAATTTTATTAAATATATTATTTTGTTGATAGCTGAATTAATCTTTTGTCTCACGAGTCACAAAAATGTGGATCTCGATGTTTCGACCACAATACTGCTGGTCTGAAGTCATCAGGCGATGGTGTCAACTGGCTGCGTGTGAGTATAAGAAGCACCGTGGCTGGTGGTGATTGGTGTGTTTCGACCCTCGCTTAGGCTGTTGTTGATTGGTGAATTTCGATCCTTGTCGTTCAGACTAGAAATTGTTCCCTCAACGGTCTGCTTTGGTACTGATCGGCTGTTGTGTTGTTTGATCGTGGGCATCCACACTTCAGGAATTTCAATTCCACTGTCCCTGTTAATGTTGTTAGGGTGAAGTCTTATGTGAATAGCTTCTTTAACCCTACGGGTGTACCAATGTGGGTCTTGGCCAATAAATTTAACTTCGTCCCAGATCGGATAATGTCCGGTCGTGTTGCTATGTTCTGAAATGGCGGAGGATTGGGTTCGAGCAAGCCGTATGTCTCTATCATGTTCCTTTATCCGTTCATGCATAGATCTTCCTGTTTCTCCAATATAAACCTTACCACATTTGCAGGGAATCTTGTAGACTACTCCATCTTGTTTTACTGGATCGACAATGTCCTTAGGTCGCACTAGGTGTGATCTAAGAGTTGCATAAGATCTGAAAACAGTCTGTATGCCAGGGGAACAGGGATGGCCCAGTGGTGAGAGCACTTGCCCTCCACCAATGTGGCCCGGGTTCGATTCCCGGACTCGACGTCATATGGGGGTTGAGTTTGTTGTTGGTTCTCTTCTCTGCTCCGAGAGGTTTTTCTCCGGGTTCTCCAAACCAACATTTCCAAATTCCAATTTCATCTGCTTGTAAAGCACATTTGATCATATACACATGGAAAATGCGCTATATAAGTTCTAAATTATTATTTATTATTGTTGTAGGCAACAGCAAAGAGCCTCCGATGTGCCTTTGACGTATGGCAGAACCACAGCAGATTTAATTTCAGGTTCAGGTTCTTTAGTGGTTGTTCGTCCCTTGGTTTTCGTAAGATTTTTTACAAACAAAAACGGATAACCATTGGAAACAAGGACCGATGAGAGGTGTTTCTTTTCATGAGAGATAACTATCCATTTGAATCCTTGATGATCAACGTATCAAGGAAGGGAATTGAGTTGTCATTCCCAGTTTCCGCTGTTGACTATTGAGGTGTTGTAAGAACGAGTCAACTTTGTCACGATTTAAGATGGTAAAGGTGTCATCCACATAGCATTTCCAGATCTTATATGTACAGGGTGTCGATGTCAATGCTTGCTCCTCAAAACCCTCCATGTAGAGGTTAGCTATCACTGTAAACACCGGGCTACCCATGGATGCTCCTTCTTGCTGTTAGTAAATCAGTCCATCATGCTGGAAGTATGTGGATCTTCGAACGAAACTCGAGAGTTCTGCAATCTGCATAGGTGTTAGAGTCGTGCAGTTGGCAAGGCACGGGTCAGCTTCTAGTTTTTGGAGTGCAGTCTGTACTGCTCCTTCGATTGGAACGTTCGTGAACAGAGACTCTACGTCGAAAGACACCATGATCTCATTTTCTAGTACCCTTTCACCGTTCACAATGGACACAAAATGAGCTGAGTTGTCAACTGTGTACTCTGAGTTCCCTGTTAAGGGAGATAATACAACATGTACATCGGCTAGGTAGGAAGACAGATCATGAGCAAAGGTGTTCACACAAGAGACTACAGAAAGCCTACACACACTGACCAGTACCTACATGTAGCATATGATTCACACCACCCGCAATCTGTAAACCGCGGTATTGTCAAGTGCCTGTACAATCGATCTACAATGTAAACACCTCATAACAAAACCAGCAGTTATCTCTCATGAAAAGCAACACCTCTCATCGGTCCTTGTTTCTAACGGTTATCCATTTTCGTTTGTAAAAAATATTATGAAAATCTAGGGATGAACAACCACTAAAGAACCTGACCCCGAAATTAAATCTATTGTGGTTCTGCCATACATCAAAGGCACATCGGAGGCTCTTTGTCGTTGCCTACAACAACAAAGCATACAGACTGTTTTCAGATCTGACACAACTCTTAGATCACACCTAGTGCAACCTAAGGACATTGTCGATCCAGTAAAACAAGACGGAGTAGTCTACAAGATTTCCTGCGAATGTGGTAAGGTTTATATTGGAGAGACGGAAAGATCTATGCACGAACAGATTAAGAAACACAATAGAGACATACGGCTTGCTCGAACCCAATCCTCCGCTGTTTCAGAACATAGCAACACGACCAGACATTATTCGCTCTGGGACGAAGTTAAATTTTTTGGCCAAGACCCACATTGGTACATCCGTAGGGTTAAAGAGGCTATTCACATAAGACTTCACCCTAACAACATTAACAGGGACAGTGGAATTGAAATTCCTGAAGTGTGGATGCCCACGATCAAACAACACAACAGCCGATCAGTACCAAAGCAGACTGCTGAGGGAACAATTTCTAGTCTGAATGGCAAGGATCGAAATTCTCCAATCAACAACAGCCTAAGAG
>JAEMWC010000134.1:947500-1067500 GCA_016490735.1 Pachyseris speciosa | reverse complement strand
ACTAACTGGGAATTTGGCTGGTCGAACACTTAGTACCTTTGGGACTCGACTATTGATGAATTTGTCGACCTACCGCCACATATTTTGGAATTTCTGAGTACTGAAAATGAGCACAAGCAGGAATTTTGGGCAGTAGGTTGGAGTGGCTGTAGACTTAGTTTATATGTGAAAGAATTGGGAGAAGGAACGGGTGCTGTCAAAAATTCTCATCATTTCCCAGCATGCAATGTGGTCTAAATGTTGAAAATGGCAGAAAGGCCCGAATGCACTGGAACAAAAGGCTGTATCTACGCTCGCGAGAAGAATATGAACAAAAAAAGTCATTTCTAAGCTAGAAAAAGGACTGAATTTCGTTATGATGGTTGAAGTTTGGTTTTTCGGCGATGATTTCCTTAAAAAACATGAAGGCAAAAAGGGACATTTTTGTCGTTTCTCTTTGACGTTAAAAACGGTCAGTTTCATTCTTGTCCAAACTCAAAAGGCCATATTTGGTAAAAATCGCTACGTTTCTTGCATTCATTGGATATCCAAATTTAAAGGGCATTCCATTTCGTGCTCACAACTAACAGTTAAGGCAATATTTGTGCGATTGAGAAAGTTGCAATGTTTTGAAGCATGGGAGTTTTTTACGGCCGGTTTTGGCTGGCACGGATGCCAATGGGTTCATCTTTAATCATTATTTATACACGGTAAAATATTCATCAGGTAACTGGCATGGATCTGCTGAGCATACAGCCAGCATGGTCTTACATCTTTCAATGGTTTTTAATGTGGCTAAATGTAATTTAGGCTAAGTTAAAATCGAGCCAATGCAATGCTGGTCTGCGGCGGTCAGGGAATCATGCGCCCGGAGGGGACATACGGGGTTTCTCGAATCGCATGTGTTGTTCAGTTCTGCTGGGTGAGGTGCAGTTTGTTTCAGGCAGCAAATCATTCAGTTGTTCCTCTTTTTCCCCCTCCCTTCCCTCCCTCATTGGTGGAGTTGGTAAGAATAGGGTTGGTAAGTATCTCCACTGACTTGGTCAGTGTGACGGTGCCTGGTGGGTGGTTGCCGCTCGCAGAGTTGCCGTGGATGCCTGTGTGCCCTGCTCAGGGCTTGTGGCTCAAGGCTCGTTGCTTGCCCTGGAATCACTGCCCACTTTGGCAGGCACCATCTCCAAGCTCATCGATTGGCGATGAGTTTAACCCTGATTTTTGGTCAGTCCACAACCTTCTGCTTAGCAATCTGAGTCTCTTACAAACTGAGCTAACTGGGTGGTTGTTAAGTCCGGTATGGCCCCACAAAGTAATCTGCACTTAATTTATCACTCCCTGTTTAATCAAATTCTCGCAGCTGAATACAAAAGAAGAAGATGAGATCTTGGGTGTAAGAAATACTATGCATATCTCATGAGCCTACAGGATTAACCTCCCTCCCTCTCTGCTCCCCCACCCTCCCTTCCCCTCTCATAAAAAGCTCACAAAATTCCTCATCCTTCTGAATTAAAGCAGTTGTTCAAAGGGAAAGGAGAGAAGCTTTAATTAATTAATTAAAGGGCCCTGCCAGTCCATAATATATCTGCCACATTAAGCTGGTAGTAACTTGTATTATTATTTGAGGAGAACTCACATTTTCACTGAATACAGACATCATATCCAAGAAATCTTCAAACGTGAGTTCCCCATCCTTGGATGATGAAAATACCTTGCAAATTCTGTCTTTAAAGGGATTTACCTGTGGAGAAAGATTGGCCATTATAATTGTGTTAGTAATTAGCAGGCTTCATTGGGAGTGCTGTACTGTAACCTATTGAATAATTTAACCGTCAGTAGTAATGGGGCCTGAGTAACCTGCATCACAGTGGTTTCCGTTTCTTTTTAGCTATGGAGGAGAAGCATGAACCAAGTGGGAGTTGCATGAGGGCATGCGAGACAAGTTGTACGAACCGTTGCAGAAAGTAGAACTCAACTCTACTTTCTGCAACAGTTCGTACAGCTTGTCTCACAACGATTTTGGCTGTTGCAGAGTATGTTACACTTGGTATGATGTTTTCCGCAACTTGTCTCGCAATGGCGTTGCGACACAAGTTGCACAAACCATTGCAGAGTGTAACAGCGCCTTAATGGACTCTTTATGCTGTTATCACATACCCTTAACTCTGGCAATGTCATAATCTTTCTTGAAGGTAGCTTAGCATTCTTGTTGATCCTCACAGCATCAGGATTAAGTTGTGAAAACCTTTTATGGCAGCTACATGTAAGGAATAAAATAGTTCAGTTAAATACATCTACTACTACACTTACTTACCAAGCTTCTTTGCAAGCCTCTAAGTTGCCCACAATGAGCTCTCTTTGGCTGTTATTGACAATAAAGATAGCCAGCTTCCCAGAATTTGTTTTTTTTGGTTCACACTTGACAGCCAAAGTGACAGCAAGAATAGGCCATTTCCAAATTACCTTTGGCCTCTTTTTCAAAGCAAGTCCTAGTGTTCATCTTTAGTTAATAATTAATACTGTAATTTAATAATTTAGAACTTATATAGCGCATTTTCCATGTGCATATGATCAAATGCGCTTTACAAGCATATGAAATTGGAATTTGGAAATGTTGATTTTTGTGGAGAGGGGAAAACTGGAGTACCCGGAGAAAAACCTCTCGGAGTAGAGAAGAGAACCAACAACAAACTCAACCCACATATGACGTCGAGTCCAGGAATCGAACCCTGGCCACATTGGTGGAAGGCAAGTGCTCTCACCACTACGCCATCCCTGCTCTGAAAATTAGTTTCCATTGACATGCAAATTAAACCCATTTTCATATGAATGGAAACTTATTTTCATATGAAAGGATGAGCACTAGGACTCGCTTTGAAAAGAGGCCAAAGGTAATTCGGAAATGGCCTATTCAAGATCAGCTATTCCTTGTGTTATTGAGCTAGTTTTATAAAAAATGTTGAAGTGTTTCATTTATGTTTGTGCTGTCCATGCTCTACATTTTTAAAATGATAATATAAATTCTGATATTTTTATCAATATATGTTCAGGTTCAGTGAATCAGATTAATTATTATTTCAATTATTCACTTCAGGACCAAGGGAAATTTCCCAATTATCATTTAGGTATGCTGAGCATACACATCCAGTTGAGATAGTTGAACAAATTTCAAAGTCTCACGTTACAACGTTTACTTCGGTCATTGAAATTTATAATGACCTTTGACTGTACGTTTATGGCAAATTGTCAAATTTAACCAGCCAAACTGAAGGGAATCCGAGACTTTTCTTTCCCGCAATTATCATATTTTCCTGGTTTGTCAAGCTACTATTTTCTTGATTTTCCAATATCGCAGCAATGCTATTATTACAAAAGGTCAAACAACTTAACCAGAACAATATTCTATAGCCCAAAGGAATAATTATCGTAAAACATTTGGGATTCTTCTAAATAAGCTTACGAGAAACTACATGTGCCTTACACTATTTCACTAACCTTGGCATCAAGGCCTCGCATTGTTGACATAACCTTGCCCTTACAGGCGCTTTTCGCTAGGTAAGCTTATCTATAGTGTAGTTCCGTGAAAATATGCTTTCAGCGGCCGGTAAAGAATTTTAATCCCCATCACGTTACATGATATGCGTGTGCATGTACAAGCTCAGTGCCATCAATTACCTATTTGTAAGCTTTTAAACTTTATATGCTACCCTTAAATAAACCATCGGAAACTGCGGACAAACCATCTAAGTTGCTGCAACATAAACTTACAGGTACTCACTTGAGAATACAAGTACAAAAGCAGGAAACATTTGAAACATAAACTTTTATAAACTCACTGCAAGATTTCCTTCTGTGTGAAATACGTCAGTTCCTATACGATGTAAACAAGGACAATTCACAGGTTACAATTGCCTTCAATGCGCCATCAAATGCCAGAATGTTGATAAAGAAGAATAATGCGTTATCAAAAATGTTTTGTAAGGTCTGCTTTACCTGGTAATCTTTGAGTTCTTCTTCCGTAAATTGTGAGTGATGTCCCCCCATGTTGATCGTAGCGAATGCGGACAAGAATTGTATGACGTCACATTTGTCTCGCTTTGGGAGCGAGGTTGCCGTTTACCCTCGCCTGACCGTCGCCTAGCAATGAAAAGTCAATTTTATCCAAGATGGCGGTCATGGATTGTTTCCTTCGCGCCATTTCAAGTCGTAGAATTCGTCGTTTGTGATTGCTAGAATTGTATCGTGAGAGAGGAAAACGAAATTAAGGGGCAAGTGTAATGCCGACGGTGGATAAGACGGGGAATTATGAAGTGAAAGCTGAAAATACTGGAGTTGAAGATGGGATGGCATTAGCTACTTCAGAAAGTCAAAACGTCGATAGAGGTCTCGCAAAAGCCAAAAAGTCACTGTCAGAACGCTCTGCTTTCAGCGACACAGATCTGAAAAGGAAATTAGCTACAACGGAAGGAGGCGACACAGCAAAGGATGGAGTTTTTTCTCGTTATTCAGAAAGCAACATTCAACTCGCAAAACTGGATGTTCCTTTCCTTGATGACTCGAGATCAGAAGCTAGTGGGGAATCTGGGTTGGCCATTGTACCTTCTATGGATGGCAGAAGTCTGATCTCTCAAGGCAGTGGAAGGGAACTGGTTCCTGTTGCTTCCAAAGAAATAATATCAACAGAGGATCTTGCAAAAGACGAGGGAGCTCAGGAAGGGAAAGGTGCATGTCTGGGAGGGGGGTAGGGGGGTGGTACTCCCAGAGAAATTGGGTGGGGGTGTGCGTGCGGCCGGCTTCCTGAAACCCTTACCCTATTTCAAACCCAAATTTGAAATTTTCCCTACCCTATTTCAGACCTGACCAAAAATTCAATACCCTATTTCAAACCTATTCTATGTACACTGTTGGCATAAACATAATTTGAGAAGGGCTTTTGTTGATGGTCTTATCACTTAATGATGGAGAAGTAGCTTCTTCTAAAAAACATACCCAATTGAAGACTAGAGTGCACAAACCAAACCCTATTTCAGACCAAAACGGGTAAAAAACCATACCCTTTGGGCCGCACATACCTATATACCTGTACACTGTAACCCATGTCAGGGAGTACCCCCGCCCAGTTGTTGAAAGAGCAGATAACTCTATCAAGTGGATGAGTCGCTGTCCAGCAAGGGGATGGGGGTACTTCCTAGTAATAGACTAATAAGGATGTGCCACTGGATGGGGTCCATTTTCATGACTGGATTGACTATAATGGGGTTGCATTTTCAATAGAGTTTCTAGAATGTTGTCGCACATTTTCAGAGCTGGACTTGAATGTGTGACCTCTGGATTTTAAGTCTAGTGCTCTAACCACTTGGCCATGCTGCCAAATGCAAACTTAGAAATGAAGGTTTATAGGAACGCTGGTTTCCCTACCTGTGTGTCAGTGGTAATAACCATGAGTTCACTGCTTGAAAAACAAATAGGTGATTGTTGGTAATTATAGTTTTGAATAAGTACTGTACACCATAAATCTAACTGCAGTGCTGAATGATTACATGTACATACAGTACATACACCTGTACTGAAGGTTCCACTGCACTATTGATATTAAAGAGTACAAATATATAAGTACAAGTATAATCCTTGTTGTTGTCTGACTAGCACTAAAAGGCAACTGAATTTTTTTTTCAGATTTAGTTCCTTCCCTTCCAGAAGGATGGCCACAATTTAAAAATAGGCCATGGCGTCGCAGAAGCTGTGAACTGGTCAAGAGCACATCTTCATGTGTTAGAAAAGCAGTGTCTCATCTGCATCAGTTACAAGACCTGGTTGATTTATGTTACAAGACTGAAAACTTTGACGAGGATGAAAGATTTAGCAGGCACAGATCTAGTGGGATATCAGGTGCCCTTTATTTGTTTGTTTGTTTGTTTGTTTATTTATTTATTTATTTATTTATAACAATATTTATACAGGGTGCTCTCTCACAGCAGTGGTTTTCAGAGAGGCCCTGTAACTATATAAAAGTTACAAACAAATAATGATTGAATACAGTTGTAGACTATTTCAAGAGAAGCAAGATTTGTTTTACAAAGCATGAGCTCTAGATGATTGCAGGAATTCATTGGAAATTGAAAAAGTAACTGTTTGAGATATCAAGAGGTTCAAGATAGCTGCAGCTTGAGTTTGGAGGATTCCACTGCTTTCGAATTTGACATTTTTGATATTTCTTTTTTCCATGCTTTAAAAAGCTTTTAAAAATATATGATAGCTTTCATTGCAGTCAAACAATCATATGTAAGAATTGTGGCAGGTCCAGACATAACATTAGGGAGCTTTAGCAACGATGACGGCGACGGCAACGAAAACGTCACTTCAAAATAGAACTTCTCGTTTTTGCAACGCTTTCGCTATTATTCCAATTTGTTTAACTTGGAAAATACTGGCGAACTATTCAGGGACTAAATTGTTATGAACGCCGTTAAAGTAAGGAAAAAGAAAGAAAAGTTTACAGTCACACGCTCGCGTCCTCGCCAAAACCTAAAATCTGGTCATTTCACGTTGTTGTTTTGCAGAGGACGCGAAAGAAATGTACCAAAATGTAAAACGCACGTGCAGAGCCATTGATTTTGCTCATTAAGGCTATTGTTTTGTGGCGTTCTCGTTGCCGTTGCGGTCGTCGTTGCTAAAGCTCCCTAATAACCCATTGGCACCCGTGCCGGCCAAAACTGGCCGTAAAAAACTCCCATGCTTCAAAACATTGCAACTTTCTCAGTGGCACGAATATCGCCTTAACTGTTAGTTGTGAGCACGAAATGGAATGCCCTTTAAATTTGGATATCCAATAAATGCAAGAAACGTAGCGATTTTTACCAAATATGGCCTTTTGAGTTTGGACAAGGCCAAAACTGACCATTTTAACGTCAAAGAGAAACGACAAAAATGCCCCTTTTTGCTTTCATGTTTTTTTAAGGAAATCATCGCCGAAAAACCAAACTTCAACCATCATAATGAAATTCAGTCCTTTTTTTAGCTTAGAAATGACTTTTTTTGTTCACATTCTTCTCCCGAGTGTAGATACAGCCTTTTGTTCCAGTGCATTCGGGCCTTTCCGCCATTTTCAACATCTAGACCACATTGCATGCTGGGAAATGACGAGAATTTTTGACAGCTCCCATTCCTTCTCCCAATTCTGTCACACATATAAACTAAGTCTACAGCCACTCCGACCTACTGCCAAAAATTCCTGCTTGTGGTCATTTTCAGTACTCAGAAATTCCAAAATATGTGGCGGTAGGTCGACAAATTCATCAATAGTCGAGTCCCAAAGGTACTTAGTGTTCGACCAGCCAAATTTCCAGTTCGTCGAGTAACAAGCCAAATTCAACAACAAAGTACATCACCTTGCTCGATTCTTTGAGAAAGTGGACTCTTAGCTACCGTCACGCTTAATGATGCTCATCAGGCAGCCGCTAAAGATGAAAAATGGTTGTAAATTTAGCAGAAAGCGCAAGCAAACCAAACTTGGGCCATTGTTGTCGCTTCACGGATGAAAAATAGCTACGTCAAAATGACGTTTTCAGAAACCTTGAACCTCCAGTGGCTTAGGACAGCACCACTTTTCCCTGGTAGTTCAAATAAAGAGTCACGAATTGCTATTCATCATTTATAGGTGGAAAATCACTCCGAAAATGTAAAAACAGCTGGTAGTCAGTGGGTTAAATAGATATGTAGTTCTTCTTGATTGACCAGATGAGACAAAAAGCCATCCATTAAGCTTTCAAAACTTTATTGGAAATCTTGAAAAGTATGCTACTAGATCACATTCAACACTTTAGTTACCTACCTTGAACATGTATTAAAAGAAGCAAGTACTGGGTAGCTTCAGTAATAATAATTTATTAAAACAAAAAACAATAATACACAGCTCTTTGATTATACTGAGTTATCTTCCATGTGGAACCAACTGTTCTCCCAATGGAATTCTTGTTAATACATTTAATTTTAGACATTAAGTTGCTGTCTCCCACATCTATATCATAAAGATTATTTGTGCCATTCATTTCTATACATACATGTATCTCTTATAGAGATGGAAGTGAGGGGTATAGAAGAGACCTCAGAAAGTCAGGGTGTTGCTGAAGAGTCAACCCATCTCTCCTCGGCCAGTAGCCATGGTAGACGAATCCGCTGGCTTCTCAGTTCAGCATCCCTTGGCAACATTGAAGAGGAAGTTGCATCAACTGAACCCAGGCTGGAGTCCTCTGCCAGTGGGGCAACATTAGAGGTAGACATGTAAATGTAGTTTTTCACCCCCTAAAGATTTCCTCGCTGGATTACTGGAATGGGAGGACAAAAAATAATATCATAGTTTACTTCAAAGGGCTTGTTGTTTTTCTTTGGTAGGGGCTTGGGCAATGCAGGGTCTTAGCACTTGTGGAAAGAATAATTATAAAAGAGTATGAATTTAATGTACACTGTGCGTATGTACATTTCTAAGATTATACTTAAAATATAACCACTTGCATATTGCCTCTATCCTTCAGGTTCGGGGTAGAAGTGCTGGAACAGTCATAAGCAAAGTGTCCACTCTAAAGTCAGTAAAAGCCTCTGAGGTTGTTCCCAAGGGATATGATGTGATTGAAGAGGTCATAACCTTGCTAGGGAGGATGGAAAGTGACAGCCTATCTACACAGGATGCTTTAGTCAAAGAGAGGGAAAGAGTCCAGTCTCTAAGAGATGAGATTGATGCACAGGCATACAAGAGAATGTATGATCTACCATTGGCAGTGCAAAGAGGTAAGCAATCAAAACACTCATTTAATTGAAGGGTTTTCCTGCTCCTACAATATTTGGTTTGAGTAATGGTGGACGCTCATTCACGAGAAACATGCAGCGAAAAAGCGGACTTCCATCAGGAATTTCAAACTCAAATTTGGCATGCATAATTATTAGCCTTCAAAGATCACGAAAAGCAACAAACAAGAAAAACTCAAAATTTAATCTCAGTAGCACTTTGATATGTGGAACAAACTCTTTGTATCTTTGGAAATTGCCCTTTTTTAACTTTTGCCAACCAGTACATGTATAGAAATATTAACTGAACAGCTTTTACACATTAGTTTTTCTTGTCCTTCCGTTCTTTCAGAGCATGAGGCCTGTGCTATTGATATCAATGAATTAAGGTGGCACTGTGCTTACCAAGGCAGAATTGAAGCCAGGGTTCGTGAAAGGGTTCATCATGCAGGTATGCTATTGGTGACCATCACTAATGTATTTTTTAGGCCCAGAAATTGGAGATTACAAGGCTATCAAGTCTTGTACATGACGATTGTAATTAAAAGAAGCAAATCGTGAAGAGTTTCCAGAACCCTGTCACCTGTGTTAATCTACTTTTTGTGTCCAGTGTATTATCAGTGTTGAAATGTGGTTACCGGCAACAAGTTTTTGTTTAACATGTCTTGACTTAGGCTCTATGTCATTTTGTGTACTTGTGCTAATTTAATTCCAATCAAGTGAAGTCAGCCACAAACAGATGACATACATGTATCATTGCAGTCAAGAACAATGAGGAGAACTTTCACTGCACCTTAAATGACAAAAAGCATCAAATGATACATTCTGAATGTTTGTATAGCTTTTCTTCTGATGGCAACTGTTTGCAGTACTCTTGCATTAAGCTTTCATGGTGTTGTCTTTGTTGGTGGTCATGTTTGATATATCAGTTTGTGTCAGGTCACTTATCAGGTATGGCTATGTGTTGTAACTGATTGGGAAGGGCATGATCTTTCTAAGACTACGGTACCGCCTGAAAGTATTGACCCCTTTTCCGCGTCTTTGCGGCGTGACCTCCTTGCGACTTTCCCTCGGTATTCCCGCGGCAGGCCGCTTTTTTGCCGAGGGAACTTTTTTCGGTCAGGCTCCAAAGTTGCTGCGGGAAAGTTAACCGAGGTAAAACCGAGGTAATAAAATACCGCAGTCGAGTTTGAATAGGCTTTTGTTTCCTTTGTGTTTCAAGTGACAAAATAGCCCCTAAAAGTTTCAGCAGGAAATCTTGAACAGGAAGGACAGTCATGGTCGCTACACAAAGATCTATCAGCTTTTTTGATACATGGACAGAAATGATTCTGTTGTTAAAATCTGACCACAAATAAAAATTTTTGGAGAAACATTTTGATTGTAAATTATTTTGATATTAGCGATTGTAGCGACTATTTTTAATCGAATCTTCGAAGCGCATTTATGCTAGGCATGCTCGCGTGGAGTTCCACTTCAAAGTTTTATTCATTTACAGTGTGTGCTGACCTGTGGAATGTGACCTGTAAACAGATCTGCCAGCATCTTGATGGAAAGAAAGAAAGGAAAGAATATTTCGGCATGTTTTGTGATGCTCAGAGCACGAATATGAAATTTACATGTTATGCCGCTCAGAGTGCAAATATCAATTTACATGATGTCTCAATGTCCAGCAACCGGACAGGAATTTTGAATTAAGCTTATCGCAGATCCAAAACGTTGTTAGATTGACTCGAAGTTATTTAGAACTAAGATATTAAGGGAAGCGAACAAATTACCAAGAAATTCTAAGTAACGCAGGCCGAAATTTCAAAGAACAAATCCAAATTGGTGCGTATCGGCGTTTTATGCAAATTCAAGCACGGCACATGACGACTCCAGAGCAAAGAAGGTTCGAACATCAGAGTACGTCAAGTTAAGAATTTTGTCGTTCTACAGACGAAATTTTAAAATTTCCCAAGTTGTCCGCGAATTAAGTTTAGAAGGGAAGAAAAGGCCAGCTGTGAAGAACGCCTCAGCTGATCCAAATAAAATCAGCACACGTTGTCAGAAAAAACTAAAATTAAAAATTTTGAGGTTTTACCTCATCAGGTTAAAGACATTTTAAAGATGTATCTGCTTGCATGTTTTCAGCTCGGTAGCATGCTTTGTTTTGAAAATAAAGCAGTTTGAATTTAGATTTTTTTACAATGCCTGACATCATGGTTGCATCTGAGAAACATATCACGTACGCGAAAATATCGATTTACGTTGTGTTTTCGAGTTCTGAATAACCAATATGTTAAGAGAAGTGTCTATGCGAATGTTTTGAAGTTTAGCAGAGAGAAAAAAATCTTTTGCGAGAGAAAAAGTGAGCTCCAGATGCTTCCAATGGATTTCCAACCGCCATGTTGGGGTTCCTCACAGGAGCATGGTGCCAGCATGGCATCTCCATACTAAAAACTATAATTTTCAGTAGTACCCTTAACCGAATAACTCGAGTTCGGAATATCGCACAACGCTGAAACTTTGATGCGTTGTTTATTTATTACTCCTCTACACTATCTCGGTTTCTTGACTTAATTTATTGAAAGATAAGCGATTTTATTTTTTATTTGCATGATACTTGCGTGACATGCAAGCCAAGAATTGGGACAAATCCCGTACTTCACATGTGAAATACGGCGTTTAACCAAGGCAGGCGTTTAACCAGGGCATGCCCCTTAGCATTTCAAAGGCTTCGATTTTACATTATATAGAGGCCGGTTCAAAAACTACGAGTCCATACGCAAATCACGTGCAGTGTTATTTTTATGTCCGTGAATCTTCGCACCTTACAGTCCTTCCGCTTTTTTGACACCTGGAATTAATCGTCATTGTTCTTTCCCCGCGGCCTTACCTCGTCTTTTCTCCCGCGGTATTCCCGTGGCAAAATTGTACCTCGGTTTTCCCGCAGGAACAATTTTTTTATACCGCGGTGGACGCACGGCCACCACCCGCAGCATAGACAAGGTATCGCCTCGTCCTGATGGGTCAATACTTTCAGGCGGTACTGTAGATCTGAAACTCCTGTGTTCATCAATTGCAAGCTACATGTACTGACTTCATGTGCAAACTTTGAATAATATAATGTATGTTTCCTGACATATAGGATTCCATCCTTGTGTCTGTCTTGCAACAGTTTGGCATACAGTGTACAGTGACTGAAGTTGAACATTTCCCCTATCATTGTCTGACATAAACATTCACTTTACCATCCTACTCTTAATGCTTTCTGGCTGCACATAAGTTGTTCTGGATAGTAATCATGACTTCTATCCTTGTCTTTGTTGGTGGCCTTAATGCTGACTGTTCCCTTGTAGAATCCAACACTATTTATTGACTATGTAAATTATGTCAGAAATCTATTTTAATGGTATTTAGGGCATATTTTATAACTATTTTAGAAATCATACAATTTCATATATTTAAGGACTATGTTAGTGCTATGAATTTGCTTTTTAAATTGAATTTAAAACCTATTTTTTTACTATTCAAATGGAACCATTAAATAGTCTATTTAAAGACTATTTTTTTAGCATTACTAACCAAGTAGTTTTTACAAGCAAAGGAAATAGACCAAATAGCATTAAAATATGTTTTAAGTAGTCATGGATTGTGAAATGAAATAAAACTAAAATAGTATTTAAATAGCTGTAAAATAGATTTAACATATAACATGGGCATCAATGGAGTTTGAATAGGTTCAAAATATAATTAACATAGCATTGACATAGAGAGAAGTAAGAAACTTGACACTACCTCCAGCTAAAACAGGAATTAAATAGCTTTAAAATAGATATAACATGCATTATAAATAGCCTTTAAAACATGGGCATTGGTAGAGTTTACATAAATTTTAAATATCTTTTACTTAGCATTGACATACATGTAGAAAGAGATGCTGTCAGAAAACTATTTAAATGGTATTTAGGGCATATTTTATAACTATTTTAGAAATCATACAAGGTCATATATTTAAGGACTATGTTAGTGCTATGATTTTGCTTTTTAAAATGAATTTAAATCCTATTTTTTTACTATTCAAATGGCACCATTAAATAGTCTATTTAAAAACTATTTTTTTAGCATTACTAACCAAGTAGTTTTTCCAAGCAAAGGAAATAGACTTCAAATAGCATTAAAATATGTTTTAAGTAGTCATGGATTGTGAAATGAAATAGAACTAAAATAGTATTTAAATAGCTGTAAAATAGATTTAACATATAACATGGGCATCAATGGAGTTTGAATAGGTTCAAAATATAATTAACATAGCATTGACATAGAGAGAAGTAAGAAACTTGACACTACCTCCAGCTAAAATAGAAATTAAATAGCTTTAAAATAGATATAACATGCATTATAAATAGCCTTTAAAACATGGGCATTGGTAGAGTTTACATAGATTTTAAATATCTTTTACTTAGCATTGACATACATGTAGAAAGAGATGCTGTCAGAAAACTATTTAAATGGCATTTAGGGCATATTTTATAACTATTTTAGATATCATACAAGGTCATATATTTAAGGACTATGTTAGTGCTATGATTTTGCTTTTTAAAATGAATTTAAATCCTATTTTTTTACTATTCAAATGGAACCATTAAATAGTCTATTTAAAAACTATTTTTTTAGCATTACTAACCAAGTAGTTTTTACAAGCAAAGGAAATAGACTTCAAATAGCATTAAAATATATTTTAAGTAGTCATAGATTGTGAAATGAAATAAAACTAAAATAGTATTTAAATAGCTGTAAAATAGATTTAACATATTATAACATGGGCATCAATGGAGTTTGAATAGGTTCAAAATATAATTAACATAGCATTGACATAGAGAGAAGTAAGAAACTTGACACTACCTCCAGCTAAAATAGGAATTAAATAGCTTTAAAATAGATATAACATGCATTATAAATAGCCTTTAAAACATGGGCATTGGTAGAATTTACATAGATTTTAAATATCATTTACATAGCATGGACATAAGAAGAGATAACTGGAGATTCAAGCCAAAAAAAGTCCAGCTGAGTATTGAGCCACAGTCAACAACAGTAGACCAAGAACCATATCAACGAAATTCAAAATACTTTATTTTATGCAATTCATTCCAAAGAAATATTTTCTAAATCTTGTTCAGAAAAATTTATGGAGAAAAATGTTCTACAAAATAAATTACAATGGAAGCCTAAAACCTGGTTAAAAAAAAAACAAAGGGTTATCCCTTTCCTTCACCATCTTTTGTCCCTGAAAAAAAAAATCAGTCAATATTTATTAGAACCTTGCATGGAAGTACCAAAAATTATCAGATAGGTCGCAAAGGTTTATAAATAAAAATTATTAGCAGTTTTCTTTTCAAGAAGATGGGGGTGTCAACTTTGTCAAAAAAAAAAAAAAAAATGCTGCAAGGTGAAATGGGCCACCATCACGACTCAAAAGTTCAATGAACATGTTCATGGGTCTTAAAAGAGAATAGTGTAGGGACATGTACTGATACCCTGTTTTTAGTAGCCTCTTGGTGAATGAGGGTTCAACCTCAAGGCCTGCTTAATGCTTAATGCATGTATAGTTAAGTTAATGTATGGGGCTGTGTGGAAATCATTCCCTATTATCTGTCTCAAAACCAGGCACAAATAAGAGGTATCCCATATTTAAGGCATCAGCCAGAAAACAACAGCTCTCCAACACACTCAACTTCTCTGATATGCATATGGTGAAAACATTAAGAAAATAGCTTTCTATGTGTCACTCCATGCCAATAACTTGTCATATAGTGCAGTGGCCAACCTTGATCTGCTGAATTGTTTTACTGTTTGAGAATGATGCGAAATGTTTTGGATACCTGTACGTGGTTATCGAAAAAAGTTCCAGCGTAGACCTATAAGTTTATAAAAATCTTAATTAATCTTAGAAATCAGCGACGGGTAGCGAGCAATCCATGCCACACGATAAATGCCAGGCTAACTGATCTTCTAAAAGTTCTCACGTGTTTAAACAGCCATTCCAGTGGAAACTTGCAAATCACTCAACAACTAAGCTTAATAAGAAGTTTATAAAGCTTTAAACGTACCTTGATCGATGCAGAACTTCAGATGAACTTGAACGTCAAACTGACTCGTGGAAGAAACTCAACAGCACACTCAACAGCAAAGTCTAGTGAAATTTCCGTAAAAAGAAACGCCACGAAGGCTCACCAAGTAGTTCAATCGCAAGAGGACGCTGTGAAATATCACACATCGTAAATCGCAATTTTGATTTAGAAAGGCAAAGGTTTCCATTGGATCTTGAAACATCACACCTTCTTTGAAGTTATGCCGCGTTACAAGCCGACAAGCGGACATACTTTTCATTCGATTCAAAGGTGACAAATCGCACTAACAACTGGATAACCTAGCAACTTTGTAACCAGGCAAGAATAAAGATGGCGGCCACGAATTTCGATCGTCCTGAATAAAATGCTAACAGATCGTGAAAAATGTCAACCTCAAAGTGGAGAAATGTTGGCTGTATGACTCCAAAGATGAAATACCAAAAACTACTAAATGTCGACGAAGTAGGGAATTCATTAAACCTACTGTTGATGATGATATTCGACTAAGAGACGTGCAGCAAGACCTTTCATCAGAGACGATTGGCATGGCCACTGACTTGGGAAACAATAATGCAAGCCCACTTTAGTTAGAATTTAAGGTGACAAGGTGCTGAAGATAAATAATTTGAGAATATTTTCCATGATACCAATCTCAACATTTTTTAATAATTTACCTGCCCTACACTATGCTCAGTTGTTTGAACTTTAATCCTGCCCAGATTATGAAATCCATGACATAGAGATTACATAGGCTATTCAAATTCTATTTCATTTCTCACCAAAGGCACTCAGAGAACCAAATAGCTTTTAAATAGCACATTTCCTGTAGCATTTAAACAACAGAAAATTAAGACCTATTTTAATGCTATTTTGTTGGCTCACAGTGATGAATAACACCTGAAAAATATGTTTTAAATAGCATCTATTTACAAGCTATGTAATGTTTGCCTCCAAATATCTCATCAATGCGATATTTTAAAGCTATTTGAGACCGGTACATAGTGAATAAATAGTATCTATTTAAAATGTATGACGACTGTTGGGACAAATTTTTTTTCTGAATAGTGAAAAAATAGGCACTTTAGGACCATGTCAGTAAGCTAAACAGTATTAAAATAGTTATTTAGAAACTATGTTATTCTGACATAGCTTTCGCATAGTTGAGAGATATGCTTTAAATACCATGAACTATTTTATATATTTGGCAACATAGCAATAAAATAGATGGTTTCAAGCAAAACATAGCAACAAAATAAGCAATGAAAATGTAAAGCTTGTGGGATGTGGCTGGAGTGACAAGGATACTTGGGCTCAATCTTTGCTTTGGTAGATTTAAGGGGTAATGCCCGCTATCTTGTGGCCTTAGTGCCTTTAGAGTGGCTTCAGCTTACTTGATCACATTAATTTGTGAAGTATCCATAGCAACAAAATAGTTTAACATAGTTAAAAAATAGTATAAACATAGGCTTAAAATATGATTGATTCTACAAGGGTTGTTTTCTTTGTTTAACCCTAAATGCGCCAGTGACCGATTAGATCGGCCTGCAATTTAGTGCGAAATGTGCCATGGCCGATGTGATCGACCCCAATTATGACGCTGAACTAACAACAAACTTCATTGGTTATAAGACAAAGGAAAAACTATGAACCAATAGGCTTTGTTGCAAATGAACAACCTTTTCCGACATACGGTTTCTCATTTGCACAGCGGTCAAATCTTAATGGCGATCAGTTACAGCTGAAAAGGTTGTTGTTTATTTAATATTTTGGACTGCCTGAAAAGACTGATGCTTGGTGTAAATAAATTGTGGTTTTCAATAGCTGAAGATGAGACCCTTCGTGAAAATGCTTTGCCATATTTTCCATCATATAAATTCACAACCACCATGAAAATGGCAGTGAAAATGCTTGGGAAATTTGGGACCCCCCCCCCCCACACACACACACACACACACACCCTGCAATAATCTCTGGCAAATCTTGGGTTAAGATATTTTCACTGTCGGATGAAGCTTTTCTTACAGCCACTATTACTAATGACTTGTGTTTTCCCAAACAGTGTCGTTTCTTGCTTTGTTGCCATCTCTTCCATTCTAGATGTGCATCATATGTCTTTCACTGGCACATGTGAGCTACATCAGTGATCATTATTATCTTATGGTTTGATTATTACAATGTGTGGCACTCATTAATACTCATATTTCTCTTTTCATTTGTAACCATTGTGGCTCTCTCTAAAGCATGAAAACTGTTGTGGAATGAGTGTTTTAACACTGGACACATGGATTAATTGTCTTCTTTGCAGTCACATTTTCTCTTGAAGCATAAACTTGCTTAAGTCCTGTTCCAGTCTTAGAGTTAGATACTGGATACTTGTAAGCTAAGTGAGCTTGCATATCAACGACAGTGTTGGTTATGCTTGTTCTCTTCATGAGCAGAACAAAGTGTTGCTGGTGTCCTTGGTTATCCTTCTGTCTTGATGCCACTGGTTGGTTATTTTAACCACTGAAAAATCTCTTCAGCTCACCAGTATGCCCAAGGAAGAACGCTCGATCCTTTAAAGGATATCCGGACTTACTGTACCTGGTAGATATTTTTCTGCAAGCGTTGAGGTTGGATTCCAACCTACTTTGTCTTGTTTCCTTCTGTAGAATTTTACAGTTTCTGACTGCATCACAGTTCACTCTCCTGCTTTCCCATCATGCCGGAGCTTAGTAGACAGTCTGACACTGTAAAGCGCATTTGGGCATTAGGAAAATGTGCTATAGAAATTTCTTAAATTAATAGTCTGTCCTGGAGTTAGAATCCCATTTTCTATTTTCAGTGCAGTCACATTGTTGTGAAGACTTGCTACTGTTCTTCAGTTCACAGTCAACAAGTACTGTGCTCATGTTGGAAAAAATGTCTTTAAGTTATTTACATAACTAATCATTAAAGATGTTCTTTGGTTGATTTCAACTACAAACAAAATTAGTGTGATGAAGTTAACAATAATTTCCTCTGCAGAAATGAGACATGCAAAGGTGTTGCAGGATCTGAGTACCATACAAAAGCACTGGTAAGTACTCAAATATTTCTCGTAATTGTAGTTGTTGATCTTTTTGTTGACCCATCAGCTTGATAATTGGCATAAGCAAAATATAGTTTAATAATAATAATAATAATAATAATAATAATAATAAATATTAACGTTAATAGCCGACATTTCGGCATCATTGTGACACCATTCTCAAGGCAAAGTGAATAAAAAGTGCGAAGATTTGATTTCCATACAGTCTCTACAAATTAGCATAATAACAAAGGATCACAAGTTCTTCAAGTGAATACCTTTGCACAAATCGAGTCCATTTGCATGTTTCCTTATAAAGAGTATCTCCTTAATTACAGTAGGCAGTCAAAACCATCCCTAGTTAAAGAGACAATGTGAAGTTTTCTCCATTTGTTAATTGTACAAGACCCAAAGCAGCAATCAGCTCCTTAGTTTGGAGACCAGAGTTTGGAAAACTTAACTTCACAGCTCGATGCTGCAGACTCTAGAGGATATTATAGGGTATCAGAGTTTGTTGCCACCAGGTTCCTCCTTTTACTGGTTTTGTAGGGTTGGGGAGTAGGGGTGCAGGAAACTAAGAAGGAAGGGACTTGGGAACCAGTATGGATACTGATGGGAACTTAATCAACACAGCAGCACTAGTGGCAGGGAAAAAATTTGCAGTATCATTCTATCGCAGGGTGACAGTCCTCCATACATGCCCAGGCATGCCCAGGTGTTCAAAAAAAAAAATTGGAAACTCAGGATCCCTTTCCCCTCCCTGTTGGGGAGCAGGGATGGTGCAGTGGTGAGAGCACTCGCCTTCCACCAATGTGGCCCGGGTTCGATTCCCGGACTCGACGTCATATGTGGGTTGAGTTTGTTGTTGGTTCTCTTCTCTGCTCCGAGAGGTTTTTCTCCGGGTTCTCCAGTTTTCCCCTCTCCACAAAAACCAACATTTCCAAATTCCAATTTCGTCTGCTTGTAAAGTGCATTTGATCATATACACATGGAAAATGCGCTATATAAGTTCAAAATTATAATTATAAATTATAATAACAATAATTAATGTCACTTGGCAATGCATTTCTTACTACTCTGATTTTCTTTCAGCCCTCTTGTTGAAGAGAAGCTAGAGTTAGAAGGAGAAGCAATGTCAAGCATACAATTAAAGCAAGATGAAACAGATGATGAGCTTTGTAATACTCTTGAACGTCTGGAGGCTACAGAGAGGAAGACAACAGAGGCACAAGGCAAAGCAGCACAGGAAAGATCACTCATCAAACAAGATGTAGATATCATAAGAAATGAGCTGAATGCTGTCAGGTAAGACATGCAGGCATCACCTTTGGTACCTGTCATTTCAGTTAAACCATGGATCCACATCATTAAATGAATACAGGTATCTACATGTACATAATACTGTAGTTAGGCCTGTCCTGATTGCGTTGGGCACTTTTTCAGCACTTTTTCGAATTTGGAGCACTATTTTACATTTCCAGCACTCTTGAGCACTTAATTGACTTTTGAGCAGAATTTGAGCATTTTTTCGCTTTTTGGGAAACATTTCAGCACATTTTTCACAATTTTCCATATGTTAAATGCAATATTTTGTCTTTGAAATGTTTTCAGTATGAAAGTCGAGTAATTCTAGATCTATTATCATTAATTTGAATAATTTCACCTTGTCGCCTGACTGGCTGACTGTTGTCATGGAAATGCACGAGCTATGGTCCTTTTAACCGGGGGACGATTGATTGTGATTGGTTCGTGACTTCGTGTTTCTCAGAACTTTTAGCACTCTTTTCTGTTCAGTGCAGCTGCTGACGAAATAGCTATATGGTTGATTGCATACAGTTCTGTGATGCTGTATGCTTTAGAAACTTAAAAGCTTAACTGATAATAAAGAGTTTTTGTTCAACAAACATTATTAAATACTTTATGGTCGTCTCAGTATTAGAAAATTGAGAGTTCAAAGTTCGATCAAACTAGGAATATGTATGAACATCTGCTAGGAAATAATAAAAAAACTGCGAGCAACTTTCATGTACTACAGTATTTCTAAATTCTAATTTCTAAAAATCGAGCACTACCGTATTTGAGCACTTTTTGGCTATTTTTCCAGCGCAATCGGGACAGGCCTAACTGTAGTAAGTCTGCCATAAATCAATGCAGGACTGTCTTCTTTACCGGTACTTATAAGCTGACCATGCACGCTACATGTGTACTTACTTTCAACCTTCCTTTTTCAATGAAGTATCAAGCTATTATCAATGCTCAAGTTTGCAATTTTGTAATTTTACAGCAATATAATTATGTTGACAGCAATTGAGACTGTGGATAATCACTACAAATAAACACAGATTCGAACATCATTATAAGCACAATTTATGCACCTGACAAGGACAGACTTTCCTATTTTCTTTTGTTTAGCGCTATATGAGGGATACACTATTTTTGCAGGCCCGAGTTAAGGCTAATTTTAGCCTCTTGTTCTTCACAGTGATGAATTGGCTCAGTTACGGATGTACTTCACATCTAACACCCACACAATGAATGATATCAGAAACACACTCAGAGAGAATGCAGAGCAGCTTGTTATTTTGGGTATGTATAGAATTTTACTACATTTACACTCATGTAAACTTTCTAAATTGTTGGCATCATGCTGCTGTGTATGTCAATGGCAGTTTCTTTATTTCTGTTGTGGGTGTTTTAAGCAATAAATGTTATGACTTTTGGCCTGACTTTTGGTACCATTACTTTTGGCCATGATTTTTGGTACCAAAGATGATGCCTTTTGGCCTTTCAGCCCTCGCCTTTTAGTTCTTTTGCTTAATATTGTTAAAGTTGAAGCCTTCTTTTATTCATGTGAATGCTTCACAATTTTTTCTCTGCTGAGCATAGGCCATTTAAGCCCCCAGCTTTGGTTGCTCTCTTCTATTTTCCAAATGTATGAGACATCTATGTAATAAAGCAATAATAGTGACTTAGATCTGCTTGATTTGGAAGATTTCAACGTGATGAAATTAACCCTTTTTTGTCACCTAAATATTTTTCTGTGTATTGATACCATTGCATATTATAGAGGGCAGAGAAGAAAGAATCAAGACATTGGAGGCAACACAACAAGATAAGGTAATGAGTCTTCAAAATAAGAAATTTAATAGTGTTGTATTATGCATCTTTGTGTAGAGTTCCAACAACTCTTGGTGGAACAATGTTTTGCTAATTTGTAATGGTGCTTCTTAATTTCATAGGTTTGTGGTGTAGGTTAAAATGGCCCTTAATTTTGATAGGTTTTAGCCCGGTAAGGATTTAAGACTGTAACCAGTGATTCACTATTATCCATTGGTAAAACTACAGTCCATATCTCATCCTTATTTTTGTACAGGTCATCTCCCCTCAGACAAAGGTCGTGGAGACAATAGGAGCTTTTGTCAATGGGGAACCTTAGGGTGATGGCTTGGGTTAGCTTTACCCTGGGGTTTAAATGACTCCCTGTTTGCAGTTACATGCTGATAAATAAAATTACTGTGATTGGTTGAGCTGCTTTTGCTTAATAAAACATAGCCTTACATCTGGAACTGCCACGGGCAATTCTCTTGTGTGTTTTTTTTTTTTTTTGTACATATCCATAACCCACTTTGGGCGGATCAGTTACACATAAAAAACTGCTTCATCAAAAGACTATTTCCCAGGGACAAAGTGGCCAGTATAAGTACACCTGTTGTGTTAATCTCTATTAACTTTTTTTAGCCTTAGTAGGAAAACTGCAACTTTGTTCATTACTTTTATGAATGTTGTTTTGTTTTGTTTTAGGTCCAAAGACTTCGGGAGAAAATAGTAGAGCAAGAAGCAGAGCATATAAAACTTGTAGAGGAAAACAACAAACTGAGACATGAGAAACAAGTAACGGTAAGTAAAACCAGCTACATGTACATACAGAATTTTCATTGGGATTACTGTAGGTATATGCATTTGGAGAGCATTGTTATCATTTGATTATGGAACTTCTGGCAAAGAATAAGCGCATGTAAAAGTTGCTGTTGTCATGCACTTTCTCTGCTGTAATCTTTGAGGTAAGCCTTTCTTTCCAGGCAATGTTCTTTAAAGGATTTTAGTCCAGTCCAGCCCAGTCTGTATTTGGTGTAGACTACAAATTAGTCAAGAAGTTTCTGTATTAAGCTTTTACCCCCTCCCCCCCCCCCCCAAAAAAAAATACTAGTTAGCAGTCAGGTCTCTTTCTTTGCATAGTTTCCTGTTACATGTATTTTGAAAAAAAAAACCTCCATATGCTCTCTCTACAAAGATGTAAATAGTCCTTGAGTGTCTCCAGTTTATACAAAATAACCATTACAAGAATTACACATTGTTAGCCCTCAGTTTTGTTTAAGTGACTTGTGTTAATTTGTTGCTGTGTCTCTCTCCAGCAAGCCTCAATGGAAAGTGAAAACGTAAAGTTAGAACACGAAATTAAGAATGCTTCCCGGCGACTTAAAGAGTTGACCTCAAGAATTAAGCAGACCAAGTTGGAAATTACTGATCTAAACAGAAAACTTGGAGAATGGTGAGGGGATTTAAATACAGTGTTTGTTGAAGGTTACACAGTGGTCACTTGTATGACACCTATCACCTAAAAGGTTTCTTAGTAGTTGGACTAGTGTCAGAGAATTCATAAGGCCAGAGGGAAACACCTTACGCACGTCGAGGCTATTAGACACAATAATGTCTAGTAAAGGAGACCTCCAAAATATACGCTAAATTGGTGGAAATGATCACTAAATTCAAAATGTTATTTTACAGCATGGAATGGAAAAAATCTCCTATTTTCCGTGCGCTGCCATTTTGGATTTCATGATACTATTTGGTTGCCTGGTTTTTTTAAAGCAAAGGATTTTCTGCTTCATTTGCGTCGTGATCATGGCTGCAGCTAATTGATGTCATGAAATCCAAAATGGCTGTGCGCGGAACGTTTAAATGTGCAAATAATCAATAGTGACACCCAAGTTGGTCAGGCAATTTATCCATTATACTCACTGCCAAACACAGAGTAAACAGGAGATTTTGAAGTGCTATTGATGAGCATTTCCTCTGCAATTGCACTTTCCATATTACAAATTTATGTAAGCTTAAATTTCTGGAAGCAAAACGCCCCTTACTTTACCTTAGAGAAACAAGGATGAGTTTTGAGTACACCTCACCTCCCCCCACCGCACTCAGTTGTTGTTCCTAGCTCTCCGTTTGCATTGTAATATACCCTGTTCTTTCTCACCCAGTGCTAAGAAGAAGATTGCGGACGAGAAAGCCATCAAGCGGACCAAGCAAGAAATGGAGAAGATCAACGAACAGATGGAGGTTATTCTCTCGTGTTTCTTATTGTTTAATGAGACGTTGATATAGCACGTGCCTCTTATGTTACAATCAACTAATGATCTGTTGTGCAGATTGCACCGACTTCAACTCCCTTCAAACAGAAATCACAAATTCAGTCGAGTTTTAATAAAGTCAGTCCAGGATTCTGAATTGCGTTAAAAATGCCCGAACGTGAAATAGAGCACTGAAAAGAGGAACTGAAATATTGGAATGGCTTTTCTAAGATATCTGTTTGCCCTCTAGGTTTCCAAGGTCGAAACGAAAAAAGTGAAAGTTCTTAACAGCAACCTCAGTGAAAGCCTAGTCGTGAAGAAAGATGAAGTGTTGGGTGTTGAAGAATCTCTGAAGACAACTGCTGATGTACTAAAGAAACAACTCAAGGATGAAGCTCATGCCAGAACTGTACTCCAGGTCAGTTGGACTATTCGCAGACAGTTGTACTTCCCCCTCTTTTCCCACATGTTTCCACCTTGAATGAAATGTGCAGTGAAATCTGAAGAGGGTGCAAGACGTCTGTGGCTATGGGGTTTGAAGTGGATAACGTTGTATGATAAATTCCTTTCTCTCAACCTCCTCCTCTTTCCTATGCTAGCTTTACACTTTTCTCGAGTTTCGCTCCCAAACTAAGGACACAGAAAAAATAGTTGACTGCAAACAGGCCATTCTTGCCATCATATTGTGTTGGGATGATGTTGCATTCTGCTTTGAAGCCGTTATTTTTTATGGCCATACAGTTTGCTCTTATATTTACTTTTCTACGTTGTTTTAAGGCAGGCTAGACATTACTCTCTTCTTTTAGACATACAACGGTTAGATTGATAGATAACTGAAAAGCTTAATCACAGGGCTGGAGTTTAACTCGTACATGGATGAAGTAACAAAACCATGCTTGTGTTCTTGAAGAGTAGCTCTACTTGTAGCTTCTTTAGGGAAAAGAACTGGCAGAGGATCACTAGACTGTAAAGACTGCTTTTGTTTTGACAAGCGTTTGTGTTGCTCTAGCAGATTTGCAAGTAAAAGAAGTCTTTTCTTTGTTGTTGTTGTTGTAGGCAAGGATCACATCGGACACACAAGACCTTTCCAAGACCCACGTTGACTCCAAAAAGAAGCGTGAGAAGGTACCTGCGTACTGTGCCCTGTATATGAATTGTACAGAAGTACATGATACCAGTGCCATTCGATGGCGGCAAACTGATTTCGTTGAATATGTTACAACTTCGTTAAGTTAGTATAGTTCCTTACGCAGACCTCTTTTTAGTTCGTCACTGTTCCACTTGTCTTTGGAAGAGGAACGCACTGGAATCAAACCCAAACAAACAACAAAGACGTACGAAACATTTGTCTTTGTTCGCCTTGAAATGTCCGAATAAACGAGCGCACCGCATAATTATATCGACAACACTTGTTGGCTGTTCACAAAGTGACTGAATACTTGATGGAACTCAAATTTTCTGCGTCGCCAGCTCTTAGTCAAATCCTGAGCCACTCATTCGCAGTCTCCTCTCCGTCTAACGTCAAGGGGCCGTTTAAGTAGAGATCGGGAAATTGTCAATAACTGGCTGCTGTATACGACTCCAGATTGTAACATACCCTCCTCTCACCATTTTCATATCGTAAACTGTCAAAGGAGGACAGTTCTCCTGAGATAGTTCATCAGTTGTCAAGCTAGTCACACAACAGTATTTTGTCATCCGCTTTTCTTAGCCACCCGGTTGCATAACCACGGTGTAACGTCCATGCATGATGGTTCATTACTTCCACACTTTGTGCATTAAGACTTTGATAGTGCTATATGATGAAAATTTCTTGGCATAACAGGTTACCATAACAACATTATAACCTGTTAGAAACATCACTAATTTTAGCTTTAAGTGACAGTAACCATTTGTATTACCGGGAAATAACACAAAGTTAAAAAAATATTGGGAGCGGATTCAGAACCACCTAAAACTTGTGTAAATTTGCTGTAGCTCTTAATCCGTCCCCGGTTTCTGCTACAGTTGGGCAACCCTATCACCGCGTGGAATCCAGTATGGCGGAGTACGGGGAAAAAGTGAAGAAGATTGATGTTGTGTCGAACAATTAATTTTATATCCATCGTTTTTAAATTTTAAATTGACTCACTCTGTTTCAAGAATTTAACCTTATTTTTTTAGGGTGGAGGCTTCCCTTAAAAAGTGATTAGTGATCATTGCAACCTTTTCAACAGAAATTGTCCAAAGAGACTACATGAGTATACACGAGGAAAGTATCAGTGCACATTGATACTGAAATTGAAAAGCTTAAGCTCCCTGCTTAGGGCCGTGTACAGCTGTACAACTTGCCAAGGCAACTTTCATCTATTTCTTTATTGTTGTTTTGTTTGTTTGTTTGTTTTTCCTTTTGTTGTTTTTTTTACTAAGTTTGTTTTGTTCTGCAGGCTACCCAAAGAGCAGATGAAATAAAAAAGCTTGTTGAACACGTCAGAGATCAGGTCTGTTTGATCTTCGTTTGCTGCCTGTGTTCACCCTTCCGATTAGTAGAGTTCTGTTAAGCGTGCTTCTCTTAAAGTGCCTATAACCCAAGAATCTTTTTTTTGCTCAGTTAAGTCTTTGTATGGAACTGAGAAAAATGCCGCAAAAATTTTTGAATTCGTTTAAAACCGCGATTTTTTATGATTTTTTTAAAGAGCGGGAAAATAGCCCTTTTTGAAAACACGACCGAGCCGCAGAATCATTGAAAAGGGTCTGGGAATAGTGTAATTTGTGACGTCATTCCAAGCCATTGATCGCTTTCTTGTTCGGAGCAATCCTTTATTGTGATGCTGTTTGTTTTGCATTATTTTGCAATATTTTTTTTTATCTGTCCTCTAACGTTGACTGTGGGTGAAAACATTCAAGTAAAGTTATTAGTTTAAAACAATCTTTTATGAGATTATGGTAAGATCGGGATTTCAGACTTTGGGAGTGTATCACTTTCCTTTCTTAACAACGTTTCCACATTGGATCTACTCTGTTTTCTTTTTGTTTGTTTTAACCTTCGTTCGATAACACCCCGACTCTTTCCTTTGGCCATAGTATGGTTCGTTTGTAATACTTTTTTAGTAGTAGGGGATTGATATCTAGTGTATTTCTTTTTTGTCAGGTTTCCAAGCTAGAGAAAATTCACAATGAAAGACAACAGGTATTGGGCCTAAACAAATCTGGGAAATATTTTGGAAGTAAGGCTTTAATCGCCTTACTTAGTCCAATTTTTTCTTGGGCGCGATGTCATTACGAAATTTCGTAATGAACAACCATTATTGTAGCATTTCGGCAAGACAATCAGTTTCTCGCAAATCCAGGAAGGTTATCCTAATATTTCAGCAAAAAGAATCCAGTGAAATCAACTGATGAAACCACTGAAACTCTAACAGACGTTAGGGACCGTTCATTTTTTATGAGAGAGGGGGGGCTGGTGGATTTGGGGGGGGGCCACTCGAAAAAATTGGTTTGAAAGGGGGGGCCAGCCGAAAAAAAATGAAGGAAAGGGGGGGGGGGGTCGGACGAAAAATTAGATTAAAAATAGGATAAGAGATGTTTACAAATGCAAGAAAAATTGTGCACTTTTATTTATAACAAATATGCTAAAACAGTTCCAGGATAACAAAAAAACTTCTCAACAGCTTTTATATTTTATAAGGACAGTGAACATACCATAATAACAGTCTTGAATAGCAACAACTTTCTTTTCATTCATAAAAATGTTGTTGTCAAGCTCATATAATTAAAACCAATAATTTGAGTCCTGAATTGGAACTGACCTCGTTACCAGAGCTTTTCTCTGAGAAATTTAGTGGTAGCGTAGTTTTGTCTGACCCAGAGAGCGTAGCTAGATTTGGAGACAAATTCATTGTGAAACCAAAGTTTGTGATTGACTATCTCCAGCATCTTGAGGTCATAGAGTTTAAAAAGAGACTGGCGGAAAGGGCAAGGGAAAGTAGGGAGGCAAGAGAAAAGTCCTATGATGATTATCATTGGGCTACTTTGTGCGAAGATGCCGCCAAGCTAAAAAAAACTCCGTGTGCCAGAATTGAACAAATACTTACAACATCATGGGCTATTAAAACAGCATCAGAAGAGCAGCAAGAATGACAAAGTGAAGACAATTATGGGACACTTCCTGCAGATGAATACTCTCAGAATAGGTCAAGCCGAAGTGAGAGGCAGCAATGAATCAAGTCAACAAGACAGCAGCGGTGAAAGCAGTGAGGGAGAAGAAACTGATGATGATTACAAGAGTGATGCCCCTGACTCTGAAGACGACTCAAATGATGTCGTTCTTGCTTTTATCGCCTCAGACGAGGAATATGTAGACGAGCGGCCAGCTACAACACGCTCAGGACGAGCAGTAACAAGAAGAGCTGAAATTGACTTTTCATTCTTTTGAGTGAGAATTTGTTAAAAACAGCTTTCTAGCTTTCAGCTTTCTTTCACTAAATTACGTGAAATGTAACAAAACGAAATTTTAATGCAGTAACTTTTTTAATACCTTATGTATTTTTTTATTCATGGGAGGGGGCCTTCCAAAAAATTACTCTGATGAGGGGGGGGGGGCATGCGAGATAAATCGGAAATTGGGGGGGGGGGTCATACAATTTTCAAATTACACTCCTCCAAATCCCACCAGCCCCCCTACCCCATAAAAAAATGAACGGTCCCTTAGTTCATGCTCTGAGTATATTTAAGAGTACGTTACATTCAGTTGCTAATGTTCAAATGAAGCACCAGAGAGCTTGTTTAAATCATTCAAGTAACCAGTCAGTAATAAACCTAAGAATACCTCACAAATTAATGTGTCTAGGTCACTCCAAGCCACATCCCACAACCTTCACATTTTCTGTAAGAAACCTAACTTTGAGAGGTTAATGGCCTAAGAGTCAAACAGAGAGGACATCCTATTCTTTTCTGTTTCTTGAACTCTATTTAACATAACAGAAATGAGGACTACTGAACAATCTAAGCCGTACACTGTAGTTCTCTTCTTGGCCGTTTTTAGACCATCGCACAACTTGATATGATCTTGGATAAAGTGGCTGTACAGCACGATGAAATGAAGTCCAAATTTCAGAGCGAAATTGCTGATCTAAAGCCTAAGGAAGAGGAATTAAAGGTTAGTATCACAAATTGCTTTGTGATTTATGGAGCAGGAGGTGACATCGCATATGTTGGGACAACTTTAATTGCTTATCGTATGTTTCCTGTGATAAAATTGAAGCTAAAAGGGAAATACATGTTATTCATTCAATGTCAATGTCAGTGGCGGTTAGGGTTAGTATTCTTTTTTTTTTTTTTTGAGAACTTAACTGAGAATCTCAAGCCCTGGCTAACGTTCTAAAATTTGTTATGTAACAACGCTAGACACGCGACCAAACATCTGTTATAACATAGCTAGTAAATTCGTGTACATGTAATACTTCATATTCCTATTGTGCACGCTGATGACGTAAACAACGCACTGAAACGTGGCAGAGGGAATTTCTCTTATACAACATTTAAACTACCGTGTTGAAAATGTTATAAAACAATTGGTTCATGCGTCAGCTGAGTGTTCATCGAGATGTGAAGCACTTGGAAAGTTTGGAGAGCACTCAAGAAGCTAGAGTCGCTATCGTCTACGCCTCGAGCAACTCTTTCGCATCGTTCGCACTCTCCAGACTCCCCGCGTGCTTGACATCACGATGGACACACGCCGACGCACGAACCAATTGTTAATTATTTCATTTTTGAATCAGCTATGCATATACAAACAAGTCTAGACAGTAGGGCTTATATGTGACGAGTATTGTAAGGTCCACTCTTACGCATCTTTCGTAGCTCTCGAAACTTCCCTCGTGTTTCATAATTCGATGAACGCACGCTGACCAAAATGTTTGGTTGACAGCAAAACACTCATGCAACAAAAAAATGTTGGTTAACGCCTTCGTCGCAAGTGGAGGTTGGGTGTTCAGGGACCTGGGGGCTGGTACCACCGACCCAAACCCAGGTCGGTAGAACACTCCGTAAGCCTGCCCTACCCGCAACCCAGCCAAAAGCCCCGACCGCAACCCTCAAACCAAACACCCGTCACACTGAAGCAGAAGTTCGGTGGAAAAAAAAAATAAAATAATAATAATAATAATAATAATAATAATAATAATAATAATAATAATAATAATAATAATAATAATAATAATAATAATAATAATAATAATAATAATAATAATAGGGAGGGGAGGGAGGGGAAAGACTCGAAAACACACGAACCACAACGCCCCGTACACAGAAGAGAGTAAAACTACAAGCACATGCAAAATGCTCCACGCATAAAATACCACAGAACTACCGATGACCGATGGACTGCCTGAAGGCACCAGACATAAGCCAGAAGGCTATAAAATCGCCGGCAACCCACAATATACTAGCAAACGCTAACGCCAGGCATGCCACGCCAACAATTGAGCAAACTTGCTCCTGGTCGTTAACAAGGTTAAATTGCATTTAACCACATTTAAACATCATCTGACATGGGGTGCTAAACGTTCTATTTTGTTGGACCAAGAAATTTTTTTTGTAACAATGTTAGAAGGCTTAGCCGGCTTTAGCCGGGCTTAACATCACCTTCACGCGGCTCGCACTACTTGTCTGTAATTTGATTGGTGCATTTTAAGCGCGCGCGCACGTAATGAATTTGAAATTTTATATTGTGACGTTGTGTAATCGCCGAGCAAGCAGAGGAAAGTTGACGGCAGTTGTTGATTTGGAAAACTGCAGTGTCGGTTCTTTGTGGGACCGACGATACTCCAAATACGAAAATACCGGCGTTTTTTTCGTATTCGGAGTGTCGTCGGAACAATTACCTTGTCGATTTTAGAGCTGAATAAGTGAAGAACGACATTAATCGTACTCTTGTACATAAAATTCCCAAGCTTTCGCCGGGTGCCGCTGGTCATTTGCGAGTTAAACTACAATATCGTCGCCATTTCTTAACTCGTATGCTGCATTTCTTAACTCGTATGGACACTGCGTTTTTATGCAGTACTGTGTTTTGCCGTACGTGCTGTGTTGGTGCCTTGTTTTGCTTGTCTTTCCTTTGCATGTTAGGTGTTGTGTTGAGTTCTGCAAGTGATAAGTTTCAGTGAACTGAGTTAGTTTTTCACTGTATTGTAGAAAGAGACCATGGACTCCACTAAACGCTTGGATCACATCACGTGGAAATCAGAGATGATGGAGAAGAAAATGGCTGACATGGAGTCTTCTACTCAAATGATGAATAAAGTCATAGCTGCGACGCAGGAGGCCATTAATGATCTTAAGTGAGTTATGATTTTATTCAGATCTTTGTTATAATTTTGATTCAATCCAATTTTTGCTTCAAATGAGCTAAGATTACCAGAACCATACGCGGACCATCAGACCTCCAACCTCTATATCTTGGGCAGTAATTATAACAAGTGTACAGGTGGTTGGGGAAGGTTTTCATTTCACTGTGCACGTGAAGTGCCGTTTCAATCTTTTTGTTAATTGTTAGCTTTGGTGTACAAGCGCTGTACAATCCTGGGTCTTTTACTCAAAACTTCCGAAGAGGTTTGGAGTCCAAGGAGTCCTTCCCAAATCAACTTTCTATTGGTGTCTTTTCGCGCCAATGTTATGAAGGGGTTGTACAGTTTTTAACGTTTTCCTTTGAAAATTGATGTTTTATTGGGTTGGGGGCCAAACGCACGCCAGACATCTAGGGCGCTTACCGATTACACGTTCCATCCGGGTGGAAATTCTAGGTGTAAATATTCAGTGCTGCAGCTTGTCCAAACGCAAAATGAACAAATCACAAAATGTACTATTATCAACTGGAAATCTCAAAAAGAAAAGAAAAAGTACATTGATTAAGCCGATGGCCTATAATTTCTGAAAAGTTCCAAATGGAATGGTATGTACCATTTCATTTTCCAACCAGAATTTTCGGGTATTCCGTGTGAATGGTAAGGACCCTAGATTAGAGCGGTTTTCAATTGAGTGTCGACAGTAATTAACGTTTACTTTGTTTTGCTTCACTTTGCTCTATGATTGGCCAGAAAACTTCAACCAATGAGGAGCAAGACCGAAACTAATGATGACTTGCTTGCGCGCATTTTCCCGCGCTTGGCGCCGGCTACATATATTGGCTTTGAACTCTGATTGGTTCTTTGCCTTGTTCACGTTATACGCTATGACAGGCCAGAGTTATTACTTTGGTTTTGGTATTGGAGCGGTTTTCAATTGAGTGTCGAAAGTATTACTCGTTTTGCTTTGGTTTTGCATTGCTTCGCTCTGTGATTGGCAGGGAAAAGTCGCGCCACTTTCTCAACCAATGGGAAGAAAAACCAAAACTAAAACTAATCGCGACTTGCACGCGCGTATTTTCCCGCGCTTTGTGCTGGTTATTTTATAATTGCTTATTTTATAATTGTATTCTGATTGGCTCTTTGCACTGTTTTGGTCTCTTGTGATTGGCCAGAGTAATTCTTTGGTTATGGTTTTACGACACTCAATTAAAAACCACTTCATATAATGGGTGTTAGGGTATAACAAGAGTCCACTATTGCTTTCGCTGCTCCTTTGCTTAATCACATGTATGTAGCAGCTTAGGAGCCTGAACTGCAAAATGTTACTTTTCAGCGAGGAAATGACCGAACTTAAAATTCAGATAGAGACGGGGTTCGAAACTGAACAGGACTTGAAGAAATCTCTGCAGCAACTTGAAGGTGAACAGAACTATCACAATTCTGCATTTCAATATCTCACAATTTGGCAAATGTTTTACTGATCGGAAATTCTATCTGAAAACATTCAAATCATCACACTTTATTGTATCTTTCACTTAGTACGCGCGCTGTGATTGGTCAATTTTGCGGGCTTTATTCTACAGTACGGCCCGCTTGACTTCAACTTGTTTCTTTCCAGCGCGCCGAATTAACCTCAGAGATAAAATAAATATCTTACTTACCTCGTTTTCCCGGTCCGTACTGTAAGTTACGGATCCTCGTTTTTTCCCATTAATTGCGCTTCGCGCTTGGGCCATAAATCAACGGGAAAAAACTCGGTCCGTAACTTACAATACGGACCTCGAACTCGGTTAGTAAGAGGTATATATACGTTTTGTTGTTACATGGGTAATTGAGAATCAGCTTTCTCCTGTTTCCTATTTTAAGGTGACAGTACAACTGTAGGTCTAGGGTTAACCGTGTTATCTCGAAGCTACAGAAGTCGGTGATTGTATTTTTGTGGCTACTGCTTCTAGAGAAGCGGTAGCCATTATGTCACCAGGTGATGTAATAAAATGTAAGTAGCCAAACAGATCGGATTACAAAGTATCGGATGACCATCGCGGCTCAGTGTTACCTGATCGGAGATTTTATTTAGAATTTTCACTAAAGAAAACACTTATCTGTTGTGTAATGCAACGAAATAAAAATACTGTAGTTTGTCGGTTATAAGGCACACTTTTTTGGAAGATTAATCACTATTTCGATCGAAAATTATTCTTAAACTTGGGATGCGCCTTAAATGAAAAATGCGAATTCGCATTTTCTGCTATCAGGGATTAAGCACTGACTTTCATAGATACAGAGATTTTCCGAATACACTGTTTACTTCCCAAGGTGAGGGTAAAGACAATTTGATTCAAAACTGGTAATGCGAGATAACAATTTTCAAAACAAGCCGTATCGAACGTGCTTAAAAGCACGTGCTCTGTAATGTGACACTGAACGCGCTCACAAATGTTTGCAAGACCGAGAATTGTAGCGTGTTTCTTTACAAATTATACAAACCTTCTTCGTTCATCCATCCTTGTTTGTGCACTGACATTTGAAGCCGGTTAACTCGAGTAATCTCGTCGCTGGCAACTCAAACCAAATCGTCATAAAGCGTATGTGACAATTTACGCTTTTGTGTAATGAAGATGAATCAGCTTTAGTTTTATTCGCTCGCAGAAGTGACAATTTCGCTTGAATAGAATCAGGATGCGACTTTTTTTGTTTTGTTTGGAGACATTTGGTTATTTATTAGGTCACAGGACAATAAACTTGATAAAATGTGTTCCCTCTACTTTTTCAGTTCTTTATTTATGCATGACCTTTTCACACCTGTTTATTACAGCTTCACTGTTTCTCCGCGTGCACCTACGGTAGCTGCATAAAGTTGTGCATCAATATAAATAATAAGCTCAACTGCGAATTCACACTTCTTGTCGAGTTTATTCACCATAACTTTCCACGGTACAATACGATACAATAGTCTTTCAACCGTTTGCATTTGGAAATAAGCATTGCTTAGTGCTAATTTTCGTCATATCCGTGTTCTTTGTTTTTGTCCTTCGGCTGGAAAACCTCCATGAACAGTCACTAAAAAGCTGGAAAAATGGGCTAGCAGTAGCCACATGCAGTTCTTGACTGCCTCTTGTTGATGTATGCTAGGAGCCATAAGGCTAATCGCTTGCTAGTTACTGAACCCATTTTTATCGGTCACCAGGGCGAATCAAAGTTGGAAAGGAAAGCCACGAGCTGCACATGTGTGAACGAGATACGGTATTAACAACAAATCAGGTGAGACAAACGGAATTAAACTTTTCGTATAAGTGTGTTACAATTATTGTTATTGTTATTCCCTTTCATTAAGGGGGTTGGGGGGGGGGGGGGGGGGGGGGGCTTTTTGAACTTCCATATTGTCGCAATGGAAAGTACCTAAAAACCCTGACATCTTGGAAATAGTAACGTGCACAGAAAATCGTTGGCCTGTGCTTTTCCAATTGAAAAGGTTTTCTTGAATTTCGTGTCACAGCGGCCATATTTGGCAAGTCCCGAGTCCAGAGCAGCTAAAAAGCCTACAAGTCAGTACGTCAGTTTACGAAGTGGGCTGGAATATCGCCGATTTTTGCAAGAATAATCGGAAAACCACACCCTTAATTCTCCAAGCTTTTGAGATCTCTTTTTCTTTGGGTGGTTGGGGACTGGGACTAATTACGCACGCACAACGATAGTTTTATTTATTTCATCTATTCAGCCTCTTGCAATTCACTAATAAAGCGGCACAAAATGCCAGATAACAGTGCTATGTCTACTTGGGCCAAGACACCATTTTGCTTATGATCAGTTCCTGGTGAATTGTGGGTAGATCCAGTCCTTTGTGGGGGCAAACGGCCATTTTAAGACGTAATTTGAAATTGTAATTTTGACCGTTTGCCCCCATAAAGGACTGGATCGACCCACAATTTACCATGAACTGATTATTAGCAAAATGGTGTATTCGCACTCACCAACACAAGTTGAAAACTTTAACTTGTCGTCTGTAGACGCCGCTAGAATTCTACTCCCGACAATCGAAGAAAACAGAGGGGGGGGGGGGGGCAATTTTACAAGGCATTGGCAAAGATGAAATAAAGTACACCTGTAGTGATCCGCAGGAAAGAACAGACTTTTGTTTTTGACCTATACTTGTTATATAGATGCACGCACTAAAGCAACTTTAAATTGTTTCTAGGCCGGAGTAACAACAGCGCTAAGCGAAAACAAGAACTTGGCGGTGATTTACCAAAGGTTACAGAACACCCATCTCAACAACAAAGCTGCGTTGTTGCGACTAGTTGAGAGGCGCGTGAACAATGAAGACAGCTTGAAGGATCACAGAGAGGTTAGTTTGTACCATAAACAGCAGTGACGCATACACTTTTGACCGTCACTTTCCTCAGTGTCAACGGTCCCACGTGGTCTTGCAAATCTTGCAAAATACGGTACTTCCTCGTTTCAGTTGTGAAGTAACTAGTTGGAGCAATTCAGTTTCGTTTGAATGAGCGGGTGATGAAAATTTATTATAACGCACAGAATCCATAGCACAACGTTAAACAGAGCAGATGCACTTCTGAAATCTGAGCAAGTCCTTTTGTAAGCATCAGCTCTAGTTCCTTCTATGGTGTACCCTCAAGATTGTCAGTGACCACAGCTCAATTGAGCACGCGGGCCAAGGTCAAAAGAAATATCGGTTTTCAATGTTCAGAAGTTATTATGTTAAGTTTTTAATGACTTGTATTTTGTGATACACTATCGATTAGTACTATGTTGTAGTTCCAATTGTGGTAGACGTTTTTGAATGTTTAATTTGATTTCGTCAGTTTTCGTTGCTTTCCCAGTGGACCCCCTTCTGGGCCAGGTTACACAGTGCTGATCCTTCTTGTACCTGTTTGTTCACTAGTTTTTATAACTCAGCTAGGTCACAGATTTAGGAGAAATTTAGTACTAGTAGACCTTAATTTATTATAAAGCAGGGTAAATCCTTCAGTCATGACAACTGTTATGAAGGGGTGCCCTGCTTACATAAAATCTTACAATATTACAAACTATATTTATAAACTATTACATTACGTTAAAAATATTAGAAATATCATATAAAATGGAAGCATCTGTGTATATAAAAAATTACAAATAACGATTAAAAATTACACAACCATTATAAATTTAAGAACTTTGTTGTTCATAAATAATGACGTATTTCCGACGTCATCATGGCATCTCCTATTTTCCGGACCTCAAAGGAAACCATTTTAGACGTACCTTTCTCCAAATGTCACTGCCATAGCTTTACAGCTTTACGAGTCCCTCACCCTTTCTCTTTAGGGTCAAGAGCGTTTGACAATTCAAGCGAAAAAAGGCAAATTGTCATTTATCTCTGTCTTCTGTCCTTTTCAGCTGCATGTGCTCCAAGGTCGCATGCGTGAAGCCCTCGAGTACTTCTATCGTTTGCGTGGGTTGCAAAGCAAGGCGGATATTGCTGACTTCGAACTAAAGTGCCTTGAAAATGGCGACAAATTGGCTACGCTACAGTCTGAAATGATGAGAGTCATTGAACATATTAACCGGTTCCTGGAAGCAAACAACGCAGCCCACGACGTTATTTCAATGGAGGCGGCAAAAATCGCACAAACGCCAACTAGTGGTACTTTGGTTGCCTGAACAGAAGAACGCGCAGTGCTGGACAGCTTTGTAACAAAGAAAATCGACTTCATTATTAGAATTGATTCCTTCTCGAAAGTGTCACGGTAATTAACAGGAAAAACATTCAGAAACAGATTGAGCAAAACCGATGAAGTTCTCAGTAGCTGTCATTTTAATGTCCAGATTGTAGCCACAGGCTAGGGAGTTTAAACCACAAAACGTGTGCTCGAGCCAAGCTTGAAATTTCATTTCGTAGGAGGGACAGGAAGCGCAAATGTGCTATACAGCTAGGCAGAACAATTTTTAGCTTATACTTTGTAGAAATGGTTTCAGTCACGGGAAAGAGACAGCTTTTCGTTGGTCGTTCGCAATTCTTGTAGATAGCCTGAATAAATACTGTAAACAAAATTCCATATAAATATAAAAGTAATAAGAAAATGTAACAAAGTTAAGTTATCAATAAACGAAATAGACGTTAGAGTCGGCGTTTGCGTTTGAGGTTTGAATGATTTCGGTCATTACCAAACGGTTTCATCGTGAAAATGGCTGTTGTTTAGTTGAATGTGCGGCGGTGAGTTTCAAGGGGCAATTTAAACAAAAGAATATCTCGTATGATGCCTGTGAATTTCATTTCCGCAGTTCATATATGATTCATTTCATATATCATTCACACTCATTTCTTTCACGGGAACATATGAACCCACAATTGACCTGCTCCCAACGTCAGTGGCTTCATAGCTCAGTTGGTTAGAGCATCGCAACGGTAATCGCGAGGTCACGGGTTCGAACCCCGTTGAAGTCCTGAATTTTTTTCAGGCTTCTTTTCGCAATTGCATAAATTGCGTTCACAACTGCGAGGATCATTCTTCATTTGATTTCATTTCCGCAGTTCATATATGATTCATTTCATATATCATTCACACTCATTTCTTTCACGGGAACATATGAACCCACAATTGACCTGCTCCCAACGTCAGTGGCTTCATAGCTCAGTTGGTTAGAGCATCGCAACGGTAATCGCGAGGTCACGGGTTCGAACCCCGTTGAAGTCCTGAAATTTTTTCAGGCTTCTTTTCGCAATTACATAAATTGCGTTCACAACTGCGAGGATCATTCTTCATTTGATTTCATTTCCGCAGTTCATATATGATTCATTTCATATATCATTCACACTCATTTCTTTCACGGGAACATATGAACCCACAATTGACTTGCTCCCAACGTCAGTGGCTTCATAGCTCAGTTGGTTAGAGCATCGCACCGGTAATCGCGAGGTCACGGGTTCGAACCCCGTCGAAGTCCTGAATTTTTTTCAGGCTTCTTTTCGCAATTGCATAAATTGCGTTCACAACTGCGAGGATCATTCTTCATTTGAAATCGTCAGCATTGTTTGGTTAGAACTACCCAAGTTTTACCTCTGCCACTTCCCTACTTTTGGCGCCTGTGGTCCCAAAAAAGAAGCGAAGTTGCCGGAGTGGACCCCAGAAATATCGCTACAGTAGAGCTCGAGTAGCAGCTTAAAGGGGCAGTGTCACGCTATTGTGCCATCACTTTAAAAAGCTTAAAACTGCCAATGCATCAGTGGAAACCTTAAAATAATGGTCTAGTTTTGCTGCCAAAGACTGTAGTACTGCATTGACACCATAAACTCCTGTATTCCATCAAAGACGACGAGGATGGAAATGGATTGAAATTTGAAAAAACTTGCCAGTTTTTTCAAAATTTCAAGCTATGCATTGAAAAATCGCCAAAAAAATTTTTATGGTTAGCTCTCCCTGCTAGAATTTCATTGGAATTCATCTTGCTGATTCTGTAGGAGCATTTTTTTGCACGATAACAAGTAGAAGGCAGTAATTTTGGCAGAATTGAACCAAAAACAGCGTAAATCCCGGTGACAGTGCTCCTTTAAGTATCTGTTATCAGGAGCCCATGAATGGGCTCCTGCTGTTATTTATTGCTTTTATTGTTCAATGCAAATTGGAGGTGACTGTAACAGCGATTATCTCTCTTGTTTCCACTGTTCAGCCGACGCCGCACCGCTCACCTTAATTAACCGCGCTCAAAAGTAAATAGCTCAAAGTTGATAAGTTTTGCGTGAATCTATCTGCTTTTAACTTTTTTTTACGATTTACTGGCGAAGTTTTAAGTTTTGGAGACTGGTCAGTGAGGGGAGGGGTGCGGCTTTCTTTTAACTGATTCTGCAAAAGAATAAAATTTGCTTACGTCACACGTAAGTTTCCTTAGTGGTTTCGCCCCCACCTAGGAAAAGTCTTAGATCCGCCCCTATATACTTCCTAAAACGTTGTTAGATTTCGCAAACTCACGCTAAAAGTTCTCCGGTTTCAAACACACCAACACACTGGGGAAGTTCCGATCATGTGACTCCCTAACAGGCATTCCAAAGTCACGAGTTTATTGTGCAGCGATGGTGGTGCTAGCGCTTCGTTTTGTGATTACCTTTTGCCTGTTTTTCCTCACCTTTGGAAAGTCGGTGAATATTGGTGATTCCCCTCCAACATGGTCAAACGCTTATTCCGTGTCAGGAGTTCTTCGTTTGCCGTACGCTGAAATTGTCGAACCATTTCAAGCTTGGTTTGACGGTAAAAATGGCAAATTCCGTTGCAGGAAAACAACTAACTTTAGTAAAATCCTTAATGAAATCCTACACTAAAAAATCAATCATGTACTATTTCCACTGCGTTTGGTTGCTTTTAGAAGTCTATTGCGAAGTTAAATGCGCAAGAACATGCTTTTCGTGCCTTACAGATCGGAGATTCTGTAACCAAGGAAACTTAAACAATATTGGTACGAGCTGTTTAGTAGGAAGATGGCACGATTACGCATTATGAAAGAAAAAGAAAACATTTTTGTTCAAAATTCATCGGGGGTGGGGGTGATCTTTTCGCAGTAGTCTTGGAACTGGATCTGGTGTGGATTGGAGGTTCTTGCGGGGAAATGCAGCACGTCAAGCCAAATTTTATGTAAAGCCGACACCATGAATTTCACTGAATTTACAGTTAGTTGCTATAATTTATTGATTGGTATTTGATTGCATTAGCATTGGGAATTTGCCCTGCTTGTTTTGAGTTAGATCCCAGCTGCTTTGATTATAGAAAAACAGCATATTGACTAAACTACAACAGCTGGAATCCTGGCTCCTTTTTTATATCCCTCTCCCCCCTACTTTAAAAATTAGTAACAGACCTGAAATATAAGTTGTCTAGGATGCTGATTATAGCCAGGGTGTATCAAGCCTCTTAAAATGCCATCTCTGAGGACACTGTCCCCCACTTAGCAAAACACTCATTTCAAGGCTTAATGTTGGGATGGCTTCAAGAACGCTGCAGTGGATGAAAAACTTTGATCAACAGAAAAAGGTATACCAGGTTTACTCCTCCTATTTCTAAATTCCAGCATCCATGCAGAAGAATTTTGTCATTTAGATACAGAGGATCAATGATTGTGTAAAACTATGGTAACGTTAGCCTTCGTTTCAGTAACCACCCTAAGATTTTAAGTTTTTGTTCTTTTTCCACCAACCCTCTTACAGCCATTCCAGTCCAGTGATTGACTTAATATCCTAGCAGTTGCATTATCTTCTTTTCATACTGTCTTCTCTAGGTATGGATAAAACAGTGCAGAGAGCAGATCTGAAGCCCTATGGTACAAATTACAGGATGTGCCCTGAAACTACTGAGACCCAGATGAACATACAAGTTTGTTTTGCAGAAAATGGAACTCAAGGTGCACTTGTTGCTATACAGACAGTCTTGCCTGACCTGTCAAAATTCCAGGTACTTTGTTCCTGAAAATTCTACCTGCACTCTACTTATAGTCATATTTGATTGGGACAAGAGTACATTCTTTTTCAGTCTTAAGGTTGTGTCTAATATAATCCAATCCCATCCTACCATATGTAATCTTATGGTATTTTATACCTTTATTTTTTTATGGCAACCTCAGACCAGAAGATAATAATGGCTGACCGTTTTTTAGGCATGGTGTAATGGCTGATATCCCATGCATAACTATTAAGCTAATAAGAACTAATTCATAAATTCAGTTTTTAATAATTATCGTTATTCCTTTTCAGTTTGCTGGATACCAGCCATATAAAGCTCGCAACTGCTCCATGTGGGTTTACAGCCAAACAGAAGGATACAAAGAGGACATATACACCATGTATACAGCACTGACCAACCCAGTTCAGCCTGTTCACTATGAAATGCTGGGTTATGACACCCTGTTGGGTTCACACTATGATAAATATGAACTGGACTATGCAGATTACTCTGATGGAATGCCTCCTTCTGATGTTTTTGACATTGCTCAAGGTTTGTTTGTTTGCAATTTGTGTCTCATTTACTTGCTTTTTGCAGCGGTAGCTTCAATAAGTATATATTTCTTCAACTACCTTGGTGACAAAAATTGTTGAAAATGACTAACATTTGGGATGATGTACCATATGGCAGTGGTGAGAGGCAATAGTGTATAACCATTGGACATTTGATTTATGAGCAACAAAACCTAACAGTCAAATTAAAATGCTGGAGTCAACCGGTGTATCATGATGGGAGTGAGCTGTTTTTTACTAGTCAAATACAGGTAGAACCTGTAAAGTGTGACCCCATAGATAGTATAGGGGCATTGGAGTTGTAAATCTAATTTTCCTTAAACTATGTTTTCCAAAGACAGGCCATCTGATATTATGCGATGGTGCAATTTCGCACAATTGACCTCAAATCGCATCCCATCACACAATTCATAAAAAATCGCTTAATAAAAAAAGGGCACAATTCTTAAAAAAAATAAACCATGAATAAATGCCTTATCTGAAAAAATTCCACATCTGCACTTAGTTTCAAGACGATTTACCTTTGAAAAAGGCCAAGAAATGTTCTGAAACCATGGATTTAAAAATGATCGAAGTTCAAGGCGTTATTTCCATTTTTGCCAGGTCCAGGGCCTGGTGCTTGTTTTTTCATTCTTAAAGAATTGCCTATTGGTGCAATGCAAACAATTCTTTTCTTTGAGTTAGCCTATCAGAATTGCTGATATAAATCCATGACATTATGATCCTTCTATACTCACGTTCTAAGTATGTGGTAATCAGAAATGAGCAAAAGTTATATCACTAAAGTGTTGTTTGACAACAAAATATATTATTTTAAGCTTATTTTATAAGTTCTTTCATGTACATCGCCGACGTCCTCATGGACAAGTTTATGGTGAAAACGCCCACTGTTCCTTCATGTTCAACTACTGGGAAAACCAAATCGCACCTTCCTTCAAATTTGACTGCCAAAGACAAAGCAGAAAAATATGCCACCAGTACATTCCACGTGGATGATGGACTGATGTTTTGTTTGTCATGTAACAACATCATAATTAAATTTTTATGCCAATTTACTCATAATTGCTTATTTTTTTGTTCCTTATGAAAAAATCATCGTTAGAGCAGCACAAAAGTGGTTTTCTTTCTCAGAATCCTAGTAAAACAAACTTAAAATAGTTTTCGAAAAATCGCATAATTTGCTTAATTTACCGCATAATAGTCTGTTCTTTATCGCACAATCTACGCTGAAAATATCGCACAATTCCTAACTTTTTATCACACCCTATCAGATGGCCTGCAAAGAAAACTTCATACCCTCATCCCATGGACCTCAGTCCCCTTCAAAATATCCAATTTAGCTTTATACCTTTCTTTAAAAACTTTGTCCCTCTGATGACCTAGAGTATTCCCAATTTCAAATCTTCTCTGCTTTATGTTGGCATACATTTATATTGGACATTTGTGTTTTGACATTATAGATGGTTTTCATGTGACGTCATAAAAAACTAAAATTCAAAAGTAAACAGACTTTTGCATTTTAATCTTCATCACATAACAGACCCTTTAGAAATGTATCTGCTTGCATGTTTTCAGCTCGGTAGCTTGCTTTGTTTTGAAAATAGAGGAGTTTGAATTTTAGAGTTTTTCACAGTGCGTGACATAAAGATGTCTGCACACAAGCATGTCACTTACATGATTTACTGTGTGTTTTTGAGGTTTGAAAAGCTAACGTGGTAAGAAAAGCTTTTATATATGAATGTTTGAAAGCTTAACAGAGAGAACAAAGCCTTGAGATAGCTAATTAAAGTAAGAAACATATGTTTTGACTCATTTCCAGCCACCATCTTGGTGTTCCTCAGAGGTACACCAAGATGGCGTTTCCATACAAAACACTATAATTTTGAGTTGCACTTTTTCCCGAATAACTCGAGTACAGGATATCGCACAGCCCTGAGACTTTGGCATGTTGTTTATTTAAATTACTCTTCTATTATATAGCAATTTCTTGACTTTAACTATTGAATGGTTGATGATTTTTTTTTTACTTGCGTGACTGAAAACGATCTATTGTCTGTGAAACTGAAGCTACTGGAGTGAGGTAGTGATAATTGAAGGGCTTGGTGCAAGAAGGGTGTTAGTGGTGATTTGTATAGGTAATCACATGATTTCGAGTGCAATTTGGAATAAATAAACATGAGTAAATTTTTTCAAAAACTCACAAAATTTGTGGTCTTCTGAACAAGAAAAAATTTACAAGTGCTTATTTATTCCAAATTGCATGAGAAAAATCATGTGATAACATTAATAATAAACTCGAAAAAATTATGTTGCATAAGCAACACAGGTGAATCATGTGCAAAAATATTTATTCATCACGCACAGGTCAAACCAACAGTTTTGTCAATGTTTTAAAAGTTTTTTAAGCCGCAAAAACCGGCTGAAAAGTTGTAGGCCATAGCTATAAGGCTGCTTTGTTTTTCAAGTGTTTATCAAGTGCTGTGTAATCATTACCCTTCAGTATTTCTGGTTCATAGATAATCTTTGTCTTGTTTGTTGTTGTTTTCTCGGCATAAAATGGCTTGAGCAACGTGTTATATAAGTTTAATGGGCTCATAACTTTTGATTCCATTGGTAATTCCCTTCTCTAGACATCACTTTCTCCAAACAGACAGCCAACCAAAGAGCAGTGCTTTTTTTTCACGCTGACTGCTCATTTTTAGACCTGTTTTCAGCTCCTCTGCGAAAGAAAACCTGCTCAAAATGCTGGCCACTGTTTTATGTTTTCACAAATTTCAACACAGCTCAAACTTACCGCGAACTTGTTGCTATACAAATAGCTACAATTTGTTTGGCTAATTCAAATTTCTATTATTTCTAAACCAATCAAAATACATTTTTAATTGCACTGCGTTACAACTTTGCACTGGTGTTACATGTTTTTGCACTGTGTTACAGCAAAACTGCACTGCTTTATTAGCCAATCAGAATTGAGTAATTTTTGTGTGAATATTATTAGGCTTTAAATCCAAATTTCTGTAAAACTCACTCTCCTTTGGCCAGCAGACTGGTTGTCATGTTAGAAACATAGGCCTACACTTCTTTTTGTGATTTGAAGGCCTGGATTCAGAAAATAATTAGCATGTGACTAAATTGATTACCGGTACCAACTGAAGTGACACAAATGATTTCTTTTGAAGGCCCCTTAATGAAAGAAATTTTTAAAAAATCTAGCCTTTAGGACACAAAATAAATACAGGCCTATGTTTCAAACATGATAACCAGTCTGTAGGCCTGTCAAGTAGAGTGAATTTAAGGTGACTCGAAATGGTTTCATTATTTTTAAACACCATAATTTTTTGTTTGTTTTCTTAAACATGATATCAAAATACCGTATTTATTTGACTATAAGCCGAGCGATTTTTCCATTAAATTAAACCACCGAGAGTAAATTTTCCACCAGAGAAGGGGGTTCAGCTTATAGCCGATAACTTTCGGGGGAAAAATTTTCAAAGACCCAAAGACAACAATGAAAACGAGAGCCAAAAACAAGTTTTCTGTGTTATCTTTGACTTTTGTATATGTGGTGGCTCGTAAAGGAGCCATTTGCTAGTTTTGCTTTAAGGAAGCTTTCATCAGTCGTCATTGACATCACACTTAACTTGTTTGTTGCTTCACATACCCTACTATAAGCTTGTTATCTCCACAAAAGTCGTCACATTTCCTGTGAATTAATTAAGTCTACTCTGTGATGTTATTTGTGGAAAAAATTCTTCAATAAACTTGTGCAAAACCATCCTGTTTCTGCTTTTGGGATCAAGCACAAGCAAGCGTGACTCAAAGCATGTTGCTGGCTTGGTAACCTCTCACTCACATAGCCCGCCAAGTTATACAAGATGGCGGGTCGTTTACAACTTCGATCTTTTGTGTTTTGGAAGTGTTTGAGTTTTTTTGGCCTAAAAAGGTTCCAAACATTCCCTAAAAGTTACAAGGTTCGTTAAAATTTTTTTATGGTGAAGGTATGGCATTGAATTTTTTAGATTTTCAACGAAATTCTCGCTGAAGTGTGGCACACGATCCATGCATTTTTTTCTCCACGGAACTTCGGTATTCGATTTTCGAGTCTCAGCTTATAGCCAAGAGTTTTCTGTTTTTTTCTAGGTGAACATCTGGTCACTACTCCACTTGCTAAGTTTAGGGTCTCTGCTTATAGCCGGGATCGGCAAATAGACGAATAAGTACGGTATGTCCCAATTATTTCTCAACAACTTGTGATCATTTTTTTTACATATAAGGTTACCATAGCAACAGTGCAGCCTCTTAGAAACAGCCTTAATTTTGGCTTTATGTGCCTGTAACTCAAAAACTAGTTGGTGAACCCCAATTTTTTGTTATTGAATTGCAATCAGCATATCAAGATTCATCTTTCTGCAAAGTTTTAAAAAAATCTGTACATTGGGTTCCGAGCCACTTAAAACTATCAAGAAATTAAGGAGGCTTGGAACCCAATGTACAGATTGGATTTTAAGGCTGAATTGTCTCTTATACCTTTCTTACACTAAGCCCTTCAATTTGTATTGTTCTTTGTTTAAGCACAAAAGAAATGAGAAGTACCAAGTACTGGTATGTACGTAACAAGAGTACAAGACATCAACCTTGCCACATAGTGAAGGTCTAAATTAATAACATTTTAACGTGACCATCCTCCCACTCTCTCTAATTATGTTGCCGGTTTTTTTTAGCTATGAATTGCACAGGTTTTCCTGGCCCTGGTGCTATGTCAAGCCTTCTAGCCAATCCCATGCAAGAATTTATTGAGCCTGACGGTCACAAGAAAGTCCATGAAGTGTTTGAACACTTCCTAATAAAGTTTCCAAAAAAATATGCAAACACAGTGGACAGGAAGGAACAAAGCCATCGTAGAGATGTGTTCAGACAAAATTTGAGGTAAACCAAACATAGGCTATTTTTGTTTGACTCAGGTGATTTTGTTACTAGCTTAATGTTAACACACTTATTTTATTGTTATGGATATTACCTTTCCACTTCCTCAAAAAATGAAATGTCTTCCGAGGGCGTAAGGTACATCCATGAAATAAAAGCCCCTACTGACGTCCCAAGTTTCTAACAAATGCCTCTGCAGAGATTTGCCAGTAAATATGACAATTAGTAGTCTAATAAATCATATGACTTTTTATGTGGTTACACTATTATTTTTAGGTTTATCAACTCTCACAATCGAAAGCATGTTAGTTTCCAAGTTGCTGTCAATCATTTAGCGGACCAATCACCCAAGGAGCTTGCAATATTAAGGGGGCGTACACATACTGATGGTTACAATGGTGGACTGCCATTTCATCCAGACTTGGAAACTTTGAAAGATGTCCCAGATACTCTTGACTGGCAACTTTATGGTAATAACAAGTTTTTTCTGTATTCATGCAGTCCAGTTTGAGTTGTGCTTTCCAATGATTTATTGGCACAAGCAGTATGTGACATTTTTTCAATAGCATTTGTTCTCGGGGAAAATTTTTGTGCATAGATTAGAAATATTGCTTTCATTGTTTTTGTTGTTCTTGGTTGCCAAGTCAAAAGGAAAAATAATCTGGGCCAGATGCCTGCTTAAATGGATACCATAATTTGTTGTTTCACACTTTTAATCATATTTCAATGGAAAGAGTACGAGTAAATTTTAACAATAATAATAATAATAATAATAATAATAGTAATAGTAATAATAATAATAATAATAATAATAATTATTATTATTATTATTATTATTGCTATCATTATTAATTGGTTACAACTTTCTTGTTCTCAGTATGAGACGAGAAGGTCTGTTATTGTAGATTACTAAATATTCAAGTTACAGTGTATTGGATAAACCAGTTAGTCGTTGATCCTATTTACTGTTAACTTTTCAGGCGCAGTGACTCCAGTAAAAGACCAGGCAGTTTGTGGTTCCTGCTGGAGTTTTGGTTCTACAGGAACCATTGAAGGTGCCTTATTCCTAAAGGTGAGTATCATTTTAGGCGATGTCTGCTCATTGCTGCTGCTCTCTGGTTTTTCCTGGTTGGCTGGTAACCTTTTTATGCTTAATTTAACAGACAAAGAAACTTGTTCGCCTTTCCCAACAAAACTTGATCGACTGCTCATGGGGTTATGGAAACAACGGGTGTGATGGTGGAGAGGAGTTCCGGTCATACCAGTGGATCATGAAGCATGGTGGTATTGCTACAGAGAGAAGCTATGGGCAGTATCTGGCTCAGGTACAATGTACTTTATACTGAATCGGTAACTCTGGAAATTATGGCTTATCTGGGTCACGACCTTCGAGTTCGCCATGACCGCTGAATGAAAGTACTGAGAACGCATTTGTACACCGTTAGCCTCGACCTAAAGTAAAATATTCACAAATTCTAGCGAGACGACATGTTTACAGCTCTGTCTATTGTTTAATTTTCAAATTTGTGGCACCTTCCCGCCGGTATTTGTGAATATTTTACTTTAGGTCGAGGCTAATGATGTACAAATGCGTTCTCAGTGCTTTTATTCAGTGGTCATGGCAAACTCGAAACTGGACTATCAATAGTAACAACTGGAAATTTTTGGTGATTTTGTTGTTGATAATTACCAAGTGCATACGCTTGCACACACTTAGCCACGTTAGTAACATTTACTATCGTTTGTCACGCGATACAACCGGTAGTCACTTAACCCTTTCACCGCCAAGAGGCCGCCCTTTGACGAGAAAAATCGTCTGGTGTTAGCCATAATGCAATCTTTAAAGTCCCCTTGGCGGTAAAAGGGTTAAGATAAAAGACGGCGACGTTTCGTTTGCTTACTGCTGGTCATCATCAAGCGAAAAAATGTCCACTGGTTCCGCGTTACGTTCTGTATCGCGTTGGTTGGCTGTGATTGGTGCATTTCGATCCTCGGCCAAGTAAGAAGACAACCTCAAGAGGTGAACAGCATTTTCAAAACTTCTTACCGTTGATTTAATTCCATGTGATTTTTGCCTGTATGTAGCTATGTTTTGGCTGAATAGATACGTCCCCTCCGCCTGCTTTCTTTTTTGTGACCGTTTTTGTTTTTCTTCGTTTAGGACGGTTTTTGCCACAAAGGTGACATTGGCGCAACGATTTCAGGATACGTAAATGTGACATCTGGAGACGAAAACGCGCTCAAAATCGCTATAGCTCAGAATGGCCCTGTAGCAGTGGGGATTGATGCTTCCCACAGATCCTTCTCTTTCTACTCCTTTGGAATCTACTACGAGCCTCAGTGTGGTATGTCATAAGGTTCATTTACCAAACACCCTTTATTCCCCCCACCTCCCAAAAAAAAAAAAGATTGGATAAGATGTAGATGGACTGAAAACTACGAGTGACGAGCACTTTGCTCTGCGTCTATTTATCATACTTCGAGAAGTCGTTTTGGGAAACCAATGAAATGGGATCTGTTGAGCAGAACCTTTCTCTGTACTATTTATCATGCCATGGATGATTTCATATAGCCCGCAGAATAGGAGTTATTTTCTCAGAAGTGGTCGGTCCCCTAATTTAGAGTATTTTCAATATTACTTGAAACGAACTCTTCGATGTGTGGGCCCCTTGCGACTCTTGATCACCTTCGGTGAAGAGCTTAATTAATTACTTGACTCCTTGGGCTGGTAAAGAGGAGACAGGTAAGGAGGTAAGGCAGGCTTATCAATCTAATTGCGGTCTTACATTTTCTTTTCTAGGAAATAAGCCAGATGATTTGGATCACGCAGTGCTGGCTGTTGGCTACGGAACAATGAATGGTCAACCTTATTGGCTTATCAAGAATTCCTGGTCCACTCACTGGGGCAATGACGGCTATGTGCTGATGTCACAGAAGGATAATAATTGTGGTGTTGCCACTGATGCTACCTTCGTTAACATAGCATAACCCGTCTAAATTAGATGGTTTCTGGCATGCCAAGCAATTACATTCATGTTAATAGCGTGTTTCTGAATAACGTAGTTTGGTTTTCAAGAGTTAAATAAAATATATCGTAGGTCTCTTGCTTTTACAGAACATCTAGTTTATAGTTGTGAGTTTTTATTTCAAGCACGACATCAACAATTCGTACAATTTCCGTCTGGTTGAGCCGGTCAAATCGGAGAATTTACCATATGCAAGCAGCCTAACATTGAGCTCTTTTTTAGCCTGGTGTCAGTTCTGTTTGAACTACTGCTTCTTGAAATAGGGATGCAGTGGCTTGTAACTGTGCTTTCTTGATAGTCCAAGTCTTAATGGTCGATTACATGAATTGCTTGACAAAGGTCTCACAAGTGGTGGACCTTCGTTATGGTAACAATCGCTGGTTTCACTATTTTCGTTCTTCACGCAACTCCCTTCGATTGCTGAAAATTAACAGACAGTCAATAGTAAGCCAAAGCAGTAGACTGCGAGTAGTCCCCACAATCCATCGCCGAAGTTAGAGACTGCTGGCAGTCTACCAAATGCAAAGTAGTGAAATAGGTAGTGATCGGCTTTTACTGAAACAGCGTCAAAACCACTTTTTTTTATTTGATTTAGTTTTATTTCATTTTTTAAATTTTCATGACGTTAATACTTAACCTCCGATTCGTGTTGAAGTGAAAATTTGTAAAAAGTGCAAATTTATGTAACCTGTTTCCGCCTTGAATAAAAAATGACGTCATTTCACATGCAGAGGCTGTCATGGTGGCAAAGCGCGGAAGTGATGGGTCGATCGCGTAAAGATGCATAGCAGGTGACTCCAAGATTTGAGCTTCACATGATCAGATCAGAAGATATAAGTAAACTGTTGGAGGATATAAGTGCTTTTATTTGGTGACTAATTTTTCCGAGTCGTTTTGTTATCAGTACAACCCTTGGTTTGCTCTGCTAGTAGTGTGATTGGAATCTGTAATTTTTATTTCCGTCTCGATGGTTTTCAACGAAAAGCAGCAGTCTAACAATTACGCGTATCCTTATTGCGGAGGCACACTAACATCAAGATGAAAGTCATCGATTCTTTTTTCGTACCTGATTCTGAGGATTTGTTGTCTTGCGAAGTATCTAATGCGTTCTGGCCGTGATAAGCAAGTTTACTTTTCCACGAGAAAGCAGGCAATGCTCGGGGAAATTCCTTTTTCTCGTCTTGGCACTGTAATGAGTCACCACAGTCAATGACAGTCTGGAAAAAATACTTGGTGAGTTAGCGGAGAAAAATTCGGGAATTCACTAGAAGCATGCGAATGGGCAAATCTCGTAAGCTCGGCTGGAGATTCGAACTCGTTAACTTAGATTGGCTGCAGGTCAGTTGAGTGCTCAATGTAATTCGTGTTTGCGTGGGCTTTACTCTGTGACAGTGATTGGTTGGCAAAAGTCGCATGACTTTCGTAAGCAATAAGAAGCAGGGCCAACCCGTGGCTTGTTCGTACCCATTTTCGCGTTTGCAGTCGCGTACATTCAACTCGTACACGTATTTCCACGAATTCTGATTGGTTTGTTGACCTGCATACGTTTCTGATGAAGGGCTAAGCCCGAAACGTATGGTTTGTCTTTCAAACTATTTTTTGGCACTTCACTACCTTTTGTTTTTAACACTTTCATCCGTATTAGTGCCACGCAGTATTTTTGAACTTTTGTTCATCATTTATATACGTTTGTTCTGATTATCAAGACCAATTGCGTTGGTTTTGGTTTTACGAAGCTGTTCTTCCCGTGTAGCCAAAAATATCGGACTTTTTCTTCCAACCGCTTCGTGCATTTGCCTATAAGTGTTGCGGTTACCGCTATTGAGATTTCAGTCTATCCGCCATGATTGACTTTGAACATAATTGTCTTGTTCTTGGTCTTATCATGGCATCTACGGCTGTGAGGTCAGCACCTCCGAGAAAGAGCGAGGCAATCGGGATGAATACCATTAACTTACCTGAGATTTTTTCAGAGCACCTTGTACTAAAATCATAGCAAACTGTAGCAGCTCAGGGCCATCCAGGTGAAGCATTCCACTTTCAATCTGTGCTCTCAACTCTCCGCTCGCTTCTTCACAATAATCATGGATGATTTCGTTCTCATCTTTGGTTCCTGAAGGGATGAGGATAGAACAATTTGTATCGAGTGTCGACTCGTTAAAATGAATGTATTTTGGCGTTAATGAACGTGATACCTGCGTTATTGAAAGTATATTTTCTGGTAATGACCAACGACAGGTGTAATAGGCGTATCCAGAATACAGTGCGGGGACTGGGCAGACTTGGAAAGATCCATTCCTTGAAATGTAAAATTAGATAAATTCCAGGGAAACGTAACTAACCTAATGACTCATCAATATCCTTGTTGCCTGGATGGTTATTCTCTGCACTGACGTCTCTGTTCTCTCTATCATTGTTGCTCCTCAGTAGATCATCTGTTATTGTCTGCAAGACTTCTTGGTAACTGTCCTTTTCTTGGCCAGAGATGTCCGACGTGCTTTCCATTGTCTGTTGGCTCTTAGACCTTTCCTTCTGACTGTTAACTGGCATTCCTTCCCACTTTCGAGTACCCTGAAGACGATTATCTTTCGGGTCCGCTCCAGACTTGAACCGAGTGTTCCCCTCGTCATTTTCTAAGGTCTGGTTGTCTTCTTTAGTTGAGAATACGAGGTTTTCGTGTACTTGGTAAGTGGTTAGTCCATCCACTGTGCAATCTTTGGGCTGGTGTTCTTGACTTCCGTAGACTTTGACTTTGTTAAAACACTCAATGCATGAAGTTTGCTTGCTGTGGCTGGGATCACTTGTTGAGATACGCTCCAGACCTTGAAGGTAATTGATGTCGCTGATCAGTGAAACACAGCCTGTCAAGTCCTGAACCTCTTCTTGCTCGTAGAATGAAGACACGTCTGTCGTAAGTATTTCGTTTCTTGACGGCAAAGGACTCCAGTCAACGTCATCGAGACACTGTTGGATATAAAGAAAGAACAAGTCTTAATGGGAATTGTAACAGTGTAGGAAGAGTAAACACGCAAACTCTGACTCACTGCTCTCTTCGACCTTCTCCAATTCAGAAGGGCAGATAATCGGAGAAATCGAGCGTCTATGTAACTCTGAGGTACACAAGAAACAATGTCTAGCGTATGCTATCTCACATAGACACATTTCAACAAAACGTAAAACACGCGTCCAAAAAAAAATGTCTTGATAACGGACCGTGCCGAAGTGAAAACTGAAGAAAATTCGAGTGCCGTCACCAACGGATTTTTTCAGCCTTAACAGACGTGTTGCGCTTCTTGTACCATTGTCCCTAAATAAAATAGAGTCACTACTAGACGTCTATGTACTAGGATGATGGACGATTGCTTTTCCAAATTCTTACGGCTTGTTTATCAAACTATGATCTACTCGTCGAGTTAAATTGAAAGCTGGTAGGTGAACAGACAGGTCGCGTATTAAAAATTACTTACTTCATCGATCCGATCCCTTTCATCTATGTTGCGCAAAGACGAGCACAGCTCAGTTTCTTTGGTCTTTTTTAGTGGTAGAAAAGGAAACTTGCAACCGATATTAGGTACCACGTGTTCGTTTCGGGCTATCATAGCTTCCTGCGTCTGTGAAGGGTCTGAAATTATCTTAGTTCGGTTGTTAATTAGAGACAGTCCTTGTTTGGTTTCCTCTGAGTCAGCTGCATTGTCTTTAGACTCTGTGGTTGATGCGTTCTTGTCTGCAAACTTTGAGCAGAATGGCTTAGCACATGATATTCGGCCATTGTTTGATTCTTCTCGAATTAAGGTGCTCTCCGTTTCAGTTGAAGCTTCCCGGGTCAACTCATAAGTTTCATCCCTCAGTGCCGGTCTCTCAGAATGATCCACATTTGCTTCCTTAATAGGCACCTCTTGATCAGCAAGAATGTGATCAAAATTGCAGTCATGGCTTGCTTCCTCTTGAAGATAGAGCTCACGACTTTTCATAGGATTTTCTTCCTCCATGTCGGGGTCGATTTTATGGAACTTCTCGGCATGTGAACCAGATGCGCACTGGAAAGTCCTACTTCTCCTTAAAGATGGTCGGTGGCAGTCGCCAGAGAGGCCATTTAGTTCATGCCTCTTTATTTCATCGAGTTGTTCCCTGGGTAAAAGGCCAGCTTGCTCTACCAACGTGAAGAAAGACAAAGTTGAGCCTTGTGAAAAGAAACAGAAAAGAAAGAGGAAATGAATAAATATAAACACCGTAAGAAGACGCAAACAGTCATTTTAAGCAAAATGTAACCTTGGGCCAAACAATCAGTTTACGACGATAAATGTAGCTTTGCTTACATTAAAAAAAAATTCGCTTCCACTAAAAACTTGGATTGGGATCCTCGGAATATCAAGTAACAAAAATCGCACTTACTCTTCTTCTCCCTTGTTACTGACTTGGTTCCAATGGCTGGCCATCCTGCTGGCACTGTTTCTCGTGAATAAAGGAAATAAGGAAATAAATGGTTATCTAATATCTATTGGATATCAATTTTGACTAGACGCATCTGCCGGACTGTAACAGTACAAAGTAGTTTTAGCCTAACAAAGATTAAACATGAAGTTCAAAATCAGATTGCTACCCAGACGCCTTCAAGCATTTGTCATTTTATCGATACACAAAGACTATCGCTCTACGTTCACACACGTACATGGGCTTCTGTATATGACGATAAACTGGCGGCGTAAAATCAAAATCGCTCGACAGACACCAAGTAACATCTATGCTGTGACGTTTTCGTCAATATCGGTGAAATCACCGATATTGACGAAAACGTCAGAAAATCATGTGAGTTGACTTGCAGTAGTAGTGTATTGTAACTTTTAATCTCGCTTAATCTGGGGTGTGTTACTAGGCCATGCGCGCGCTTGTTTTCACCTTGGGGAAGTTTCAACTATTGTCTATGACGAAACAGTAATAATTGACAGTTAGATGGCGATGTAAGAACACACAATGAAAAAGCTTTCCGTTTTAATCATATATGTCGACGTTACTTCTCTCGGAACTTAAATGCCCACGAGATCGCATCTTCTCTCGTTTGAACGAAGTATATAATAAACAGAAAATCCATAGCTAGTTTGGACTCACATCCGAATAAATTACTTGTTAGACTGTGTAGAATAGCTTGCCTAAAAGAGGCGGATTTATTGTCGTTCTAGTTTTATTTATTTCAACATTCCCCTTCAAAATGAACCGAGTTATTAAACCTACCTTTATTCATCAATTCACTCTCAAACTGGCTATGGGCGTCCCATTCAAGGTATAACTTCGATTGCACAGCTTCTGATTTTCTGGTGTCTTTTTGATCATCTTCATGGCTGTGCTCTAGTAACCGTGGCCGCTTGCAGGGTGATGACATGAGAATCCCACACACCTTGGAGAAATTTCTTGAGTGGTCCCTCCGATTTTGAAGCTTCGTAGGCATGGCGAGCCCGGTGGATGAGGCTGTTTGACTTTCTTGGGACAGGAAATGTGAAATTGATGTTCCGTTGTCGGTATCTTTGTTGTTCTCTACTTCTGCCGATTTGCATGTTTGTTCATCATAAATAGGAACCGTGAAATCACACCCATAGCTCGGGTAATTTTCTCGTTCTGGAATCGGTTTCCCGTCTTCCAACTTCTGTGAAGTGATTTTGATAGTCAGAACTTTTGGATCCGGTTTCAGGTGACTATGGTTCACTGGAAGTTCATCTGGTGAAATGTTAAGAAAAGAACTCAATACATATTCAAACTGGTCGCTAATAAAATTGGCTGAAAACAGACACTTTGTGCAAAAATTAGATTAGCTGAGTAACTAATCAATTATAATTTCAAGGACGTAATTAATCCACACTCATTACATGTCAAGAGACGTCATAATGGACTAGAACATGTAACAGAATGGAACAATAGCGACTGACTGAGTACTGCTTCAATGGCTACCATGAAGGTCTCATTTCGTAATCACCGTACATAAAAATCGTATATGTCCTTTGCTTTTTTTAGAAAAGCACTACCAAACAACTGGTCAATTTTGTGGTGCGCGTTTGGACGAAACACAACACGTGACACAAAACAGGACGGTGGGTGTCTGACAATAGACCTACCTCTTAGCATAAAAGAAGTAATAAAGAACTGAACTCCCAGTTCTCTTTTTTAATTCACTTACTTGTTAATCTAATTACAGCGCAAAGTGAGCGCTGACATCATCAGGGGCACAATGGGAATATCAAGCACGCTCGCGCAACTGAACTTCACTACAGTATAATGCCCTATTTCCCGGGCACCCCTATTACCGGACACTTTGACTTTACTATTCTGTATTTCGTTGTAAAAATGGAACAAATCCGAAGGATATGTTTCGAAGACTTATCGACTAGTTTGCTTTCGTTTGTTCTTTTCACGGCCGAGTTACGCTCCGTTTAGGTGGGAAGATTTAAAGTTTTCGTCGAGGTAAGTAAAATTTGTTTCTTATTGAATGTGATTTTTATCGCGCGTCGAATTATATATTTTCAATTAAGTGGTGTATTTCTTGCAAAATGCGTGATAGATTGTATCTTTTTTTCGAAGCGAAAAGGACTAGGTTTTTCAGCATATAAAAATTTTCCGTTTGCAGTTTCGTATCTCCGAGCAAGACTACTAACGAGTTTAATTGCATTTTTGGTGAGGTGTGCCTAATTCTGGACACCTAACGATAGCCGGCAAACTATAGGTATTTATAAAATGAAATTCATGGAATAGTTGTTGAAAAGCAAGTGTTTTTGTGATTAATTTATCGTAAGTGATTTTGTCTGTAAAAGCAAAATCAGTGGTTAAAATGCTGAATAACGATTTGTTTGACTCCAGCACCCATGAGAATCTTCCGAACTCCGGCATTTTGCAGTCTGATGACCTCTTCCCTAAAATGAAGGGGGAAATACTTTAAAATTCGGACAGAGTGAAATTTTTTAAAGGAATGTTTGTATATTTGACTTTTATATATATTTTGCCATAATCGAGAAAAATATTTCAGAGAAAAGGGGAGCATTTTATGTAAGTTGACCCAGTTTTAGCAACACTCCTCTGTTCTCTGTACTGATTTGAAGGTTAAAGGGAAATCATGTTTCTTTATTTATTGGCCAAATAATTAACAATTATTCACCACTTGCCCGACACTGAGGTGAATAATTGTTTTAGTATATACTACACAAGCTGAATAATTAGCGGACCAAAACATTACTTTATGTGTGACAACATACCGACAAGCGGTCGGAAATTGTAAAATCTCGGCGCCGGCTGCTCGGAGGTGAATAGTACTTGCTAATCACCTCCGAGTTAACCAATCAGAGTGCGCGAAAAGCACTATTCACTTGTGTGGTATATACTAATCCATGCTACCTTTATTAATCATAAAATTACAATTTCCTCGATTGTGATTGGTTTAAAAAAAACTCCTATTTTCCACTAATTCACTTGCCAAGTTGTTATCGGACAGTTTGTTATTGGACAGTTTGTTATCGGACAGTTCAATAAGCCAATCACATTCAAAGTTGTAGTTTAAATCAACCAATCACAACCTTGGTTTCAATCACCATGCATTTTGATTGTAGTCAATTTTAGAGCGACATTAAACAATTTACGCTTCCTTTGTCAGTCATTTAATGCAAAATTTCCCTCCCTTTTATAACTTGGCTCTTCTTCTTTTCTCGGAAATTGTAATTTTTATGATTAATTGGTAATAAGACTTCGTGTCGTCCAATTCGGTCTGTAATTGTGTCAATAACAAAATGCTCGAATGTGATTGTTTCGTAACAGCCTTTATTTGTGTCTTAATTGACTGCTTCAGGTCCAAACTGTCCGATTTGAGCTGTCCGATTACAAACACTTGTAATCGGACAGGCCAAATCGGACGTTACCTTATTTGGGCATGTCGAGCAGTGGCTGCCATGTCGTGTAAGTTGTCAATTTTCGCGCTTTGTAAAATAGCAACAATTTCCGTTGGTCATTTTGTACAAATATACATTTTACAATTTAAAAAGTTGACCTCTAGAGTTTCTCGCATTTTGTTATTGACACAATTAATTGGTAATCGGACTTCGTGTCGTACAATTCAGGGGTAATTGTGCTCGTAATTTCAAATCAGCCTCGCGCTACGCGCTCGGCCAATTTGAAATCACTCGCCCGATTTATACTCCCTGAATTGTACTCCACTCAGTCCTATTACCATTACTAATAAAGCAATTATAGGTTCCTCACCTTCATAAAATGAACTCTGGCTTAAGGTCACTTCATCCATAATTTAAGGCAACTTTTTTCACTTAAGATACCTCACCTCAGAACTTCCTGAAACGGAAACAATTAAATAACACTTTAACCTAACTTAAGCTTAAGAGGATCTAGGACATGCAAACATTTTAAACGGCTAATAATTTTCAGTAGATTAATCTAATAAATTGTAAGGCGAAACGTGTCATTTTATTCACGCAAATTTGATGTAATGCCGCGCTATATAACGTCGGTATTCTAGTGTGTCAAGGATACACTGAGGATATCAGGAAAAACTCCTTACCAAGCTTTTTTCAAAGCATCTATCTGCTCGAGGAAGCCTTCCACAGGCGTAACTTTAGCTTACATGTCAGCAATTTCTCGACAAAACCGCAGTTCGTGATCTGCGATTGAAACACGGCCAGTTGTGAGGGTTTTCTGTCTCTTTCGTCGAAAAGACAATGAGAACAGCCTGCAGGTAACTTTTTTGTGTATAGTACAAGAAAAAAAAAGATTAAATAAGCCAGACTAGCCAACCTTTTTTTCCTGGGAGAAAGTTTCCCGTTACGCAAGAAGTCCGAAAATGGCGGGAAATTATTTTGCGCGCCGCTCGCCTGCCAGCTAAAAGACTGGTGCATAGCCAGACCACTCTCCCCAAGCTCCTTGCCTCTCGGTCAATGTCAGCCATCTTGGATTTTCTGCAAAACAATGTTTTAGCACATTCTTGGCAAAAAGTTCAAGGATCGAAGACGGAACGAAACTTATATTTACTGTCAGAACACAAAAGGTATGCCCAAAGGGATCTTTCAGCTAGGGAAAATAACGAGTCATGCTGAGTAAAGTGTAAACTTGACAGGGAAAGTCAGAGAGACTAACTGCAAAGATAAATACGGAGAAGACAAAAGGAGACAGCTCAAGAAAGAGAAGGAAGACCGAAGGGAACGCTTCTCTCGTGATATAGAAAGAGGGAGTTTTCTTATGGATGTGAAATGGTTAGAACAAGCAACAGAAATGCCCGAACAAAGAAAAAGACGGCTGAATCTTTCCAGGCAGTACTCCAGAAAAGGTTAGTTTGAGCATTTTCACCTTGAGTTGCTCATTATCTCGTTAAGTTGGGTTTTGACAAAAAAACTGATTCGCGGTTTACTTATTCCCCTTCTGACCCCTTACTGATGCCCTCTTAAATTAACTGGAAAAAGTAAAATAACCAAATAAAAAATGAATCGAGCCTGTTGGAAACTTGGCTGGACAGATGACATACTTTCTGACTCGTTTCACAGTCATTACAAGTACAGTACCTCCAAGGTGATCAGGCTTTTGTGTCCAGGCTCCTCCTCCATTTTCAAGACAGCAGCCATGTCAAATTCCCCGGCATTGCGTAGTTAATGTTCAAGATCCCTTAGCGACAATGTTTTCAAGTTCATTGACAAACTTCCCCACCCTGGGGCCAACACTCTGTTCTACCTGGGGAGGGGACAAACAATGAAAGTCCCCACCCCATCCTTTTCTCCCTTCTCCACCCTGGCATCATTCAGTAACAAGGTTAACGTCCATAAGTTTTTTTTCTTTTTGTGCTTCTTATTTTCACTGATATCTAACAGAGTTGTAAATAGAATTAAAGGTGGCTTTCCATTGTCATGCAGACATAACTTTAAATTTCTCTAGTATGTATTTAAAACAACTATCATAGAGTCAATTTTCTGCTTCACTAAAGCCCTGTTGGCTAACTAGTGTAGAACTGCAGTGCAAGATTAGACCTCAGGCAAAACAGGCAGGGCTACATCTCAAAATGTTTTTGCAAGTCCTGTTAGCTAGTGTGCAGCAGACAAAGGTACATTTAATTTGTCAGAACTCACACACATTGGAACCAATTGGAAACTGCCTCCTGTTTGTTGCATGTGGCATGATCTCAGAATGGTTGAAGTGTCCCCAAACCTCAGCTGGGGTTAATTACTAAAGAAATTAAAAAACTCACTGAGTGCATTGTTCCCACACAGAAATTTTTAACAACAGGAGAGAAGTGCCCAGGTAAAGAGTGAGTGCTTGTTGCACTTCTTGAGTGTTATTAAAAATTTCCTTTGAGTGCTCATATTACTTGCTGTTTTTTGTTTCTGAATTAAACTTTGAATGAAGACTATAATTTTCAGAAGTCAAATGAAAACTGTTAAACAGTAGTTTGCCATTTGGTCTTTACCAACTCAGGTTAAGTTCTAATATTTGTGTCCTCCCAAGACATATGCAAGTGAAATGAATGGAATCACATTGGTGTTCAAATGATAACTAGTCAATGAGACTGGCAGCAATATGTGTTATATTGCAATTAGTGGAATGGGTGTTGGATAGTAAAACAGTTGTTGTATTACTTCCATTTGAAACTGTTTGATTATTTTGGTCTCTTAGGGGGGTATAGGAAGTAATGACTTAACATCTGCATCTAACAATAATTTATGGGACAATAGTTTCATGTCTCCTGCTGAGTGTTGTGCAGGTGTGCAAACTACTAAATTTGCAGTGCATAGTGTACCTAGACAATGTATAAACCAGTTAAAAAACAGTTATTCAAAAATGATGAAGTCTTGGTACATGTACATATTTATTTATAGGGGGGCAAGATGGCCAAGCAGTTAGGGTGATGGATTTCAATGCAGTTGCCCTGGGTTCAAATCCCGCTCTGGCCGCTAGCTGGTGCCCTGGTTCAAGTCCTCGGTCACCTTGTAAATAGCCAACTGGTTTGCCTCTGGCCAGTTGGGATTCTTATCATGTTGTGTTTATTTGCATTATTTGTTTCTGTTATATTTGTGGGCCGCAATGGAAACTACTGGACTACCAGTAATTGTGTCACCCCTATAAAGATCATTATTTATTATTTTTATTATTATTAATTTTGGAGACATAGATGTCAATGTTTTGTGGACCTCAAGATACCCTTAGGGGTTATACATGCAAGTGCTTTATTACACTTAAAAGAGTTTTCTCTTTTGTACGATCTGATGTCTGATGGTAGTGCATTCCAATCTCTAATAATTCCAACATCTAACAATTAGGAGACAATAGTTTCCCTGTCTCCTCTTGAGTGTTGTGCAGGTGTGCAAGCTACTAAATTTGTAGTACATAGTGTACCTAGACAATGTATAAACCAGTTAAAAAACAGTTATTCAAAAAAGATGAAGTCTGGGTACATGTACATATTTAACTTTGGAAACATAGACATCAATGTTATGTGGACCTCAGGATACCCTTAGGGGTTATACATGCAAGTGCTTTGTTAGACTTAAAAGAGTTTTTTGTTTTGTATGATCTGATGTCCGATGGTAGTGCATTCCAATCTCTAATAATTGAAGGGCTGAGAGCATAACCGACCCAAATGACTTTTAGGGCCTTTTTTTGTATATGCTTTTTTTTTCAAAAAGAATGGATAATGGTCAAAAAACGTATGGGGCAATTTTGTTCTATTGAATCAAAGGCCACATGCAAACATTCAGCTGATTTGGATCAAACAAAGAAAAAAGCCCTAAAAGTCATTTGGGTCGGTTATGCTCTCAGCCCTTCAATTGTCTGTGGGAAGAAGTTGTAGTGATACTGTATGTGTCACCTTTAGTTCTGGGCTGGATGTGAGAGGTGCGTTCTTGCGTTCTTGTTGGCCGCTTTACTGGCAGATTCAGATATCTGGGGATCCGTGTCACTTATTTGCTGTCTATACGTGCACACTGTATAAATATCTCTCGTCGGTGGCATTTGCGTCTAGCCTTGAAGGAGGGTCATCCTAGTTCTTGAAGCAGGCTGGTCACTACTCCCCTTTCTTGCACATAGTTGAATGTATTGGTTCCATGTTTGACTGCATGTAACTGACTCCATATCTACTGAGGCATGGGTGATGTTCTACTGGTTCCAGAGTTTCACCCTTTAGAGTGTATCGGCTAGCGATTTCATAACTTCGCTTACGAACGCTTAGTAAGTGGCACTTCTTGATATGAAAAACCAGTTGCCATTTGTTTGACCACAGCTCAAGTTTCAAGGCTCAAGCGTCCTCTTTTGTAGTCGTATTAAAGTCCATTGTGAACTATTTTTCTTTCAGATAAAAGGGGTTATGCCAGAGAAGTGGCTGACCTGAGGCAAGACTCTAAACGACCTAAAACGGGAGAACTGAAAACATTCATTCCTGTAGCCTCGCCAGACACATCTGATTCACATAGATCAGCCAACCTTTCCCTGGCGAAATCTCCCGTATCTCCATCAACTGCAGAATCCCTCAAATCGCACCTTTCGGGAGACGTTCCAAAGCAAGGTTTGGAAGCGCAAGAATGCATTGATTTTACAGACCAGGTTACAGAAAGTTCGTCTAATGATTCTGTCCACGAGAAGCCGTCTTCGAGTATATCAGATTGGCCGCTGTCCTCTTTGGACAAATTAAACTTTTTGAGATCATTAAATCTCCTTGAAAATAAGACTCCTTTTTGTGCCTTGGCAGTGACCACTCTTGAAGAAACATCTGACCAGTGTTTGGTAGATACTGTCTTAGCGTCAGATCTTCGCCAAGGGAACGCTTGCTTATGCCGTAAAACCCAAGCAAATTCACGCAATAGCGAAACAGGCAAGGAAAGTAGTATGGCTCTTCGCGCCTTAGGAGAGGTACCTGAATCGTTTTCATTGAAACGAAGCTTACCGTTGGCTAGATCGTATGACAGCACTCGAAGGAACGTTCACAAAGATGTGCTAGGCTACGCGGCAGTCCACAGTTTGGCGAAAACAAATCCATCTCATTGCGTTCAAGGATTAGAATCTAAAGCCTGTCCGAAAAACCCAAGCTTTCCTTTGTCTAGATCATATGACAGCACTTTTAGAAAGATTCTCAAAAGAGTTGTACGAGGCCACACAAAAGGACATAGTTTGGCAGTTACAAATCTGGCTAACTGTGCCAAAGTGGAAGAATTTGAAACCTCTTCACAAAAAGCAAGCTTGCCATTGTCTAGATCGTATGACAGCACTCGAAGAAAGGTTCGCAAAAGAGTGGTGCACAACCACACAACAGGTCATAGTTTAGCAAACACAAATACGTCTGAATGTGTCCAAGGAGAAGACTCGGAAGGCCCTTCGAAAAAACCAACTGTACCTTTGTCTAGATCATATGACAGCACTCGCAGGAAGGTTAAAAAAAAAGTTGTGCTCAGCTATGCGGTAGGCCAAAGTTTGACAAATACAATTCTGTCTTATTGGGGTCAAGGAGAAGAATTTGAAGCCTCTTCGCAAAAACCAAGCTTACCATTGTCCAGATCGTATCACAGCACTCGAAGGAAGGTTCTTGAAAGGGTTGTGCAAGGCCACACGAAAGGTCTTCGTTTGGCAAGTGTAAATCTGTCTCATTGTGCCCAAGCAGGAGAATTTGACGACTCTTCGCGAAAACCAAGCTTACCATTATCTAGATCGTATGACAGCACTCGAAGAAAGGTTCGCTAAAGAGTTGTACGAGTCCACACAACAGGTCATAGTTTGGCCGGTACAATTCTGCCTTGTGCCCAAGGAGAAGAGTGGGAAGCCTCGTCGCTAAAATCAAGCTTACTACGTCTAGATCGTACGACAACACTCGCCGGGAAGGTTCACTAAAGAGTTTGGCAAGTGCAATCGCGGGTTCTCCTACGGAAGCGTTCAAATCAAGTGTTTCCTACTGAGATGCCATTAGCATCGTATGTAAAACCTGTAGAGACAGTGGATGTGGACAGCTCTTTGGTTTCAGCAGCAGTTTGTCAAGTAGCTTCAAGTTGCACAATGCCTTAAAAAGATACAGACAATCCCACTTTCAAATGCCTCATACTTAGACAAACAACTTTAGTGAGCACCAGTTTGTCAAAGACAAACAGGGCTCATCGAAATCACCCCCTGATTTCTATCACCTCTTGTTTTGACGAAATGCAACAGAGTAATTAAGATCTGGTTAGTACTGGATTGCTGTACGGTTTAAAATAAGTAATTTTTCAGGACAGACTCAAAGTGCATCTTTTAAGCAATCAGCTTTAGCATAACTTATTTTAATGTTCTTGAGCGCGTTGAGACTTTTTTAAACGGGCGCATAAGAACATCATCATCATCATCATCATCATTATTATTATTATTACCCGTCTCCTTGTTTTCGCGGGATTGAGGCTCGCCAAAGCAAGAATAGTTATATTCCGTCGTGGAGGTGTAAATGCAACAAAATGAGTCGAGTTTCAACGCTCAACCTGACCCTTGATCATTTCAAAACACATTCTTTAAACAATAAAGTTAAACAGTAGCCATTCCTGTCTCACTTCCCTTTTTTGGCGGAGTGGGAAATGGGTTCAACGTCTCCGTATATCAGCCCAAACATGAAATACTAGTGAACGTACAACGAAAGCCCGCTACTGAGGACCTGATAAACGGATACTACACAGTGCACTTGATATTATCTTTCTTAGACTGCGAGTAGTCTCTAAATTTGGCGATGGATTGTGAAACGGGAGAAATACACACGCGCGCGAAATCGCGAGGAGAGGTGACGCACAGGAAGCGCTGAAAATTAGAGCCCGCAGACCAAGGCCCTGTTCGCACTAAGACGAACTAAGAGTTTGGCGTCTGCAAAAAAATTGAAAATTTTGTAATCGCGAATTTTTCGTTTTCGTAATCCTGATTGCACATAAAACATATGAAATCTTTGGTGTGACAGATTTAACTAGATACCAAGATATCTCTTGACGTTATGTTCGCGAGAAGTTCCTGGTCAAAGTCTGTGTGCAAAGAAAAATACTCCAGCGAAATGTTTTTGAATTGTGTTTCTCCCTCCCCATAATCCATCGCCGAAATTAGAGACCACTCGCAGTCTACAGTATGTCTTTCTGTATCGTGCTGTTTCAGGAGGACTGTTTGGCTGGGTTGTCCAAGGTGAATTTCTCTTTGTGATTGAATTTTAATTTACTAGTACGTGAAGAGAATTTTCTGTGAGAGAATTTTCAGATTACTGGACACAGATAAGTATCTTTCCACGCAACAAAATTCAGTAGGAATTTGATAAGGACGTCGCTCACTCGACAATGGACAAACCTCTCAGTAAAAGGCTACAACTTGTCTATATATTTGATTCTTACAGGTTGTCTTAAAAAGGTCGAGAAGTCTGTCCACGCTAAGTGAAATTAGGATAAACAAAGGCACTCAAGCCAGAATAGATATCCTGTGAGCGTACTTGCAAATCGTGCTCAGCGACAAACATTCTATCGTTCTTTTTGGCATGAGATAAACTGGCTAACAAAAAGGGTTTCAGTCTAAAGGCTGCTAAGTTGAGTAGCGAAAGGTAAGGCCAGAAATATCAATGAGACGAGAGAAGGGGTTTGGGGTGGGGGCGGAGGGGAATTCGCTGGGCTCAGGGAAGTTTTTGTCCTATGCCCAATACCCCCAATAAAGAGCCGGTTGACAGGCTAGGTCTTCGTAAAACACCAACACTGATGATTTGTCCCTAGGGTGCGACACGAACGTTAGAACGCTGGCTGAAATCAGAGGACTCCTTTACCGTGTTTCTGGAGGCTGGAAGAACAGTTAAGTGCAGCCAACAACATTGCATATTCCCATCTGCTTGAAGTGTTGAAGCTAAATTCCCTTTCGCAAACATAAAAAAAAAAATCGGGACTGACTCTAAGAACTCTGAACAGTCGTTTGTCCTTGGTCTTGCTTGTGTGTTTTTCTTGAGAGACTGACCGTTGCAAGGTTTTATGGTCAGGTATTGTTGCTCGCTATTACTCGGCTCTTCACTGCTTATCGTCTCATCTCTGTTACGAGTTATTATTATAGTTCACGTGATTCGTATGCCGCGAGCAGCCTTAGGAAGCACTTACCGTAAAAGCTCTATTAAACCCCTCCCCCCCCCCCAGTCTATTAACCCCCCTCTCTAATAAGCCCCCCGTTTGGAAGTCGGTTTTTGAAATAAGCGCCTCCCTCTCTAATAAGTCCCCCCCACCCCCCTCCCCTTTGGGACATGAGATTTTGTAGTTAGTCCCTCCTATTCCCTCTTACGAAATCCACTTTATGACGCCCAGTTGGTTTGTGTTGAAACAAACATACACTCAAACACATAATACTGTTTGCAGCTCTGTTTTAAACAATAAAGTTTCACTGCAGCTGTTTGAGTTTAGTACAAAAACTATTTAAAGACGAAAACGAAGGGTTTAAGATTTGAAATAAGCCCCCCTCTCTAATAAGCCCCCCGTCAATGAGGCCTGAAATTAAATAAGCCCCCCGGGGGCTTAATAGAGCTTTTACGGTAATCCAAACAGCGATGAACAGTCTCCTATATCAGCTGGGGTAAGACGCATCAGGGCAATTAAAACGCCTTTTAGTTTGTTTGATAAGCAGAAAATTCTGTCACGGAAGCGCAAGGATGAGACTACCAAACATAAAAAAAGCCCCGTGAGCAATCTCTGAGAAATTGTTTGCTGTCATATTCATCCCGCACCGATAGTCTAATATGATGCAAATGCGCTTCAAATTAAAATAGCCATGACATCTGTTGTTTTGAGGAGAGAAACACCGATCATGCGATACAGCTCTCTGTTATAAAGAAGGTATTTGCATGTCAGTATCACCGCGAAATTCTTTTTTTTTTTTTACAACTTTTAATGTAACAGCCATGTGACAGAAACAAATTACATGTACAAACCAATTACAAGAGCACGTTACACGAAAAAAATTGACGAGTGGAGCAATTTGGTAATATATACACTTATAGAATTTTTAGATAATTACAAAATTGTCGCATATTTCCAATAGATTGTCCGTCAGGGGAATAGGAAAAAAGACAAATTAAAGGCAGTCAACAAAAGGAGTCCATTTTGAGGTGTCTCCCGCTTTTGTCTCTATTGTTAGTCTAGATTTGACAAGACGTAAAAAGGAGGCAAAAGTTGGTGACGTTTCGTCCAATTTGGCTTGCCATATATGATAACGCGCTAACAGGAAACAATAGTTTAATTGAAGCGCATATTTTGCATGAGATTCCGGCCTCAGGCCCAGTGCTGTAATATTCAATAGAATGTATTCGTCAATCAACGGGAGGTTGTCGTGAAGCCAGTCGGTCACTCTTTTCCAAAAGGTGGAAGTAACATGACATGACCAAAATAGGTGAATTAATGTCTCCGCGGAATCATGGCAAAACGTGCATTCTTCGTTTTCTTTTCTTCCTATTTTAAATAAAAAGTCATTGGTTGGTATACGCCTATGCAAAAGTTTAAACTGGAACTCGATCAGTTTAGTGCTTTTGGTGCATCTTGGTGTCATGAGGTAAGCAAGTTCCCAGTTAAAATTGTTACCTTCATCAATATAGTTACAGTCCTGAAGCCATTTATTTTGGCTATTGCTTGGGATTACACCTTTGGCATTGACTAGCTGTTTCTAAATTAACGGACCTGGCTTTTTGCTTTTCATAATCTTATCACAAAAAGTTTCCGAGTTGTGTTCCCTAAGCTCGGCAGTTCCGGAGACCGTTTTACGAAGGGATTTTATAGCTGACAAGAGACCGTAAAAACCAAGAGGGCGTACTTTTAGGTCATGTTTTGCGAATAAAGCATACAGAGTCAGAAATCCATTGTTTCCTGTTGTTTGAAGGTGTTTTACTTTAGTTATCCCATTTTCAAACCAATCCTTAAAGAAAACTGGCTTATTTTCTATTCTCAGTAGTGAATTGAGATAAACTAACAATGGAGTTAGGAACCGAGTTGGGAACCGATACATTGATTTTATACATCGTCTTTGTATTAGCCTAGCGTCAGTTCCCGGATCATCACTTTTCCTTTTAGCACGTACGAAGTCGTGCGCGTCTCTTGCATTTCGCGAAGTTGGTTTGTTTACTTCACGGAGAGAAATCTCTGCCACGAGCCGCTTACATTTCCCGTTGAGCATGCGTTAGATCCTAATCAAGTTACTATAGAGATTATGACGTAAATCTTACCTGACGACGTTTCCCCGCCCTCTTTTTTTAACGCAGGAAGAAATTACGAAGGTATCTTCACCATTCAAAACACAATATAATCGTTTTTTACCGTGTACAAAGTACATCGTTAGAATATAGTAGTATTTAGTCCTACTGTGTGGAAGTGCCATCTTGATATTAAAACACAAGGGAAGTAAACCGTTCCAGGTTTTAAATGATAAAAAGGGGGTGTCCCTTATGTGTTTTAATATATTATATTATGTGTTTATCATTTTAGACGGGGATTTGAAGACCAGTGAAAAATCCCAAACCAAACCCACTCGAATAAAAGCTAATAAACGAACGGGAATACGGCCGAAATCAGGACCGAAACGACTGAACGACCAAACGGCCAGAGAACCGGACGACCAAAACAATGAACGACCGATAAAATGAATGACCGAGCAGATGAAATGACCGAAAGGCACGATGAACCGACAGCCAAACAACCGTCCGAACAAGAAACGACCGTCCAGCCGAACAGACGATCAGGGCAACAAGGAAGGGATTTATGGTTGATTCATGGTTGATTGTTTTTTCTTTAAACTTAATTTGTTAAAAACAATTTTTGAGAACTGTTAGAAAAGAGCAAACGAGTGAATACTCCGAAAGAATTTGAATGTTTATAAATACTGCACAAGGATAAACCTGACTAAGCGAGTCTGATTTAACGCTCGGAGTTACTATTATTAAAAAGTTTTCGTTTTGAATTTGTATCTGGTATATTCCTATAGATTATAATTTAGTGAGCTCACTAAAGAAAGGGTTCAAAAGGCATAGACTGATAGTTTAAAGTAAAACAAATTGTCGGCTCATAAGGTCTGCAATTCTCGTCAGGGGCACAGTGACAAGACCCGGTAGAGAGTTCACAAAATCATAACGCTAAGCAAGAAAAACAAAACAAAACACACGAACCAAACAACTTGCTTTGTACGCGAAGGGAAGAACGGTTGGAAATTGCACGAAGAGATAAGCCATTGCAATGAAATAAGGTGAGTAAGAGGATGCTTTTAGCGCTCTTAAAGGGTGAACTCATAACCACACGTTAGGCCCATCAAAATCCATCAAAATCGCTTAAAATTATCACTTCTGAGGTAAAAGGATGACAGTACACCACAGGTAAGGCAATTTAACTTTTATTTAGCACTGGTCAATACATATGTTTAATAGCAATTCATTGCTAGATCATGAAAACTATATGGTAAATCCCATTCATTTACTATGAAAAACAAAGGGTTACATAAACAGATTGTCTGGGTGCCCTGTGGTTGATTTTCATGACAGCATGTGTCATTTAAGAATGATTTGTTAAAAAATGGAAAATATTGTCCAAGAAGAGAAATGCTATTTTCATTGAAAGACAATTTTTCAACCTGGTTTAGAAACCTTATATCTTTCCTATTTTAAAATGTTTTTAAAGCTCTTTTGAGGGGCTCCAAACAAGACAATTGACCGGCTAAAAATATAATATTATTTTAAAGGTCTGTCAATGCTTGGTTTTTGCTGTTGTTTAAAAGGTTATATTGTAACTTGTATTTCCTGATGTAAAATCGTAAATGGTTTGAACCCAGGATTTCCTGATGTTTTGGCTTATTTAATATATTTGTATTTGTACAAAGAAGCTTATTTATTTACTCGTTGTTCAGTGGTAATTTTATGTATCTCTGCATGCTATAATTTGAATAAATATACCGTTTATTAAGTTTTCTACGTTACTTGTGTTATCTCGATCTGTTACCTCCTCGCTACTTTTCTGCTGATGATGATGTTGGGCTATACGAACACTTTCGTCAGCTTTCGTGCACGAGATCCGGCGTAAAATGACGATTTCAGGAAGGGAAAAAGCGAATCGCTAAAACAAATGGTGGCAACCATTGCAGAACCGTTGACTTCAAATTCTCACCCAGGAATACAAGTCGTCTAATTACACTGCAAACGGCAAGTTAGCTTTTCTCGTCCGCCATTTTGAATTTTTTGCGGATTACCGCTGTACACTGGTTCCCAGACTCCCGCTTGCGGTTCCCCGTTCCCCGTTCCTCGTATCACTAACATTCATTGCTCAACGAATATGTAAGCGGCTCTTGGCAGAGATTTCTCTCGGGGAAGTAAACAAGCCGACTACGCGAAATACAAGAGAAGCGAACGACTTCGTACGTGCTTAAAGACTTGCCAGAAAGGAACCTCTGCTAGAAGGGTAAGCCGGCCGGGGCATTCTAACCTGGCGAAACCTCTAGTTTTGCGAAGAAAAGTGCTGATCGGAACTGACGGCACGCTAGGCTAATACAAAGACGATGACTAAAATCAATGTATCGGTTCCCAACTCGGTTCCTAACTCGGTTCCCAACTCGGTTCCTAACTCGGTTCCCAACTCGGTTCCTAACTCGGTTCCCAACTCGGTTCCTAATTCGGTTCCCAACTCGGTTCCTAACTCGAAAGATAGGTACCCTCTAGTGAATTGAACCATGATGCCTGTTCTCCAAAACTGATTTCAGAAGGTATTTGGCGCTCAAAGTTTATTTCGGCCCAATATTCTAAAATTTCCTTAAGGAAAGGGTCGGTGACCCTGATCATTTCCTTTGTATCCTTAACATTTAGGTTACAGTGGAAAAAACTTTCGCCTCCATAGTTCTTAAGTTCCATATCAAACAGGAGTTTCCATTTCCCGTTGTTATTTGTGTCCAAGTACTTTTTTACCCACGTTGTTTTGAGAGATTTGTTGAAAGAAAAGAGATCAATCATTTTTAGACCGCCATTTCGGGGTTCGTTAATCATGACTTTCCTCTTTATTTTGTCGCCTTTTCTATTCCATAGGAACTGATAAAACATGTCGTTTATTTCTTTTAGAGCACAATGGTTTGAACGCAACGAGGCAAGTAGGTAACGATCAGTGATGCGGCTAGCGATTTTAGCACGGTAATTTTCCCTAGCAATGTGAGCCTCCGGTATTTCCAGCAGCTTAATAAATTCCTAATTTTTTCAATTTTTTCTTTATAGTTCAAGGTTATCGCCAGATCTGGATCAGTTGAAAGCCATAAGCCTAGCGTTTTGACCTTGCATCTTGGCCATTTGAAGTTCTTTCTTGGCACGAGGATTTTCTCATGACCAGTCTTAGAGCCAATCCAAAGAGCTTCCGTTTTGCTATCATTGAGCCTGAGGCCGGATATCTTACCGAAATCATCTAATAATTGCAGGGCTGAAACAAGGGAGTCCTTATACCTGTTTAACATAAGAGTAGTATCATCAGCATATTGACTTATCTTAATTTCCTTGCTGTCTAGAGAGAAATTCATTATACTCCTACTGTTTCGGATTGACTTGGCCAGTATCTCCGCTGCCAGAATAAATAAATATGGTGAAAGGGGGCAGCCTTGCCTAACACCTCTTTGAGGCTGGAAAAATTTGCTTGACCAGCCATTGTTGAGAATACAGCTTTCAATTCTGCAATAAAAAGTCCTTACCCAATTAATAGTTGATCGACCAAAGCCAAAGAAGCGTAGAGTATGAAAAATGAAAGGCCATTCAAGTGAATCGAAAGCTTTTTCAAAATCTATGAAGAGTAGTAGACCTGGGATATTATGCTGTGCAGCATATTGGATGATGCCATCAATAAGTCGTATATTTTCGCCGATGAACCGTCCTTTAATAAAACCTGTCTGATCGTTGTTTATAAGCCTTGGAAGCACGGACTTAATACGATTTGCAATAGCTTTTGCTGCGATTTTATAATCCGTGTTGAGGAGGGTTATAGGACGCCAATTTTTTACATAAAAAGGCTCTTTGTCTTTTTTTGGAATAAGTTTAATGATTCCACGTCTTTGGGTGATAGATAAGCAACCCGACTCGTACGCAAAGTTAAGAGCAGAAAGAAGGTAGGTTGAGATATCATTCCAAAACAATTTGTAAAATTCAGCTGGAAGGCCGTCTGTGCCGGGCGTTTTACCCGAATCCATAGACTTTAAGGCTTCTGCGCATTCTGTTTCGGTTAAGATACCATCGCACGCCTGTTGATCCTCAGGGCTTAGAAAAGGTTTGATTTGTTTGCGGGAAAAAATTGAAATTGGGCGAGTTTTCTATTTTCGAGGCATAGAGGTCTTCATAGAAAGATTCGCATTCGGCTAAAATGTCTTTGTCAGATGTGACAAGGGTATTGTCTTTGAGTTTTAATTGGCTTATTGTGCCTTGTTTATAGTGTCGCTTTTCAAGACTAAGGAAGTATTTAGTGTTCTTTTCACCTTCATTGTACCACTTTGACTTTGACCGAGTGGCAGAGCACCGGACTACCGTGCGGGAGGTCGCGGGTTCAAACCCCGGCCGGACCAACACTCAGGGTCTTTAAATAATTGAGGAGAAAGTGCTGCCTTTGTAATGACATCTACAAACGGTTAGACTTTCTAGTCTTCTCGGATAAGGACGATAAACCGTAGGCCCCGTCTCATAACTCTTCATAATTCTCTGATTCTGTGGGACGTAAAAGAACCACTAGGGACGTAAGAAAACTTCTGGCAGTGACCACCCCTAGTGTCTGTCTTAATTTGATATTGACATTACGGGGGCACTCATAACTCAACTTCATTAATTGTAAACTGCGTTATAAGCAGTCTGGCAAAGTCCCCGGCCAGTGTTGTAATGCGCATTTGAATATTGCATAGAAAATGCGCAATATAAATGTAATATATTATTATTATTATTATTATTATTATTATCATTATTATTATTATTATTATTATTAGAATAGCTCCTTTAGTTCGGTATTCAAAAATTTTTTCGAGTTCCTCTTTTAAGACCTTAATTCTCTCAGTTGCAATTTAGTTCGAGGAATCACAGCAGACTGCGCTATCTAGCTCTTAATAGAGCTTTTACGGTAATCCAAACAGCGATGAACAACTAGTCTCCTATGTCAGCAGGGGTAAGACGCATTAGGGCAATTAAAACTTCGCCTTTTAGTTTGATTGATAAGCAGAAAATTCTGTCACGGAAGCGCAAGGATGAGACTACCAAACATAAAAAAAGCCCCGTGAAGCAATCTCTGAGAAATTGTTTGCTGTCAAATTTATCTCGCAGCGATAGTCTAATATGATGCAAATGCGCTTCAAATTAAAATAGCCATGACATCTGTTGTTTTGAGGAGAGAAACACCGATCATGCGATACAGCTCTATGTTATAAAGAAGGTATTTGCATGTCAGTATCACCGCGAAATTCGCCAAAAAGGTTTGCGATTCTGGAAATAGGACACCCTATTACTGTGGATTTCCTTGCTTGTCAGTATTAGAGTGTTAAATCGTTTTTGGAAATATCTGTTGTGCATTAATATTACATAAACTGTTAGGAAAACATGAATATGATTCCGGCGGTGACGTGCCTTTTTCTGCAAAATTATGAATCCGCAACCAAGAGGAGGAAAGTCAATTTGTAGCACGAAGAAATGCACAAACGAATATACATACAAAAGCAGTTCATCTTTTCTTAACAACACTTATGCTGTCGATAATTATTGAGACCGCTTTTCATCCATCTACAGGTATAAAGGTAAATTTTTGCCGCGGATTCTCTGTTTTAATAATCACAAAGTTAAAATCTGTAAAATGCAAGGTGTCAGTCAAATAGGCTACCACAGGATAATTAAGAAATTATTTTGAATGATGTTCACCATCTGCTTGTTTCGTTGCGGCATCAGGCCCGAGCGCTACACGCGGCAATTCATTTGAGTTGGCTTAGTCCTTCAACTTTGAGGGAAGTCGTAGAAGCGCTGTATGTAAAACTAGGTTTACTTCATCTATATCCGTTGCCTGGCAGGGCTTGAGTCTCGGCAAAGGACTTTCTTGCTAACTCTTGTACGTTAGCGGGCCATCGTTTTTAATTTCTCTCTACGGGTAGCTTCACCTTTTCCCTCCGCAAAGTCTTGGAGGTCAGTTTTGGTGCCAATATTTGTGTCTACACTGAAGTGACATGACTAAGACGAACTTGAGCGAAGATGGAAATCCCAAAACATTGGAAGAAATGATTTGTTTCGCTGAATTCAGTAAAGGAATGCACCAGCAGCTGATTGTATTTTCAGTGATAAACAGTTTTCTCTTCGTTACTGCATTTATCGGGAATGCTTTAATCCTGGTGGCCCTTCGTAAAGAGTCTTCACTTCATCCGCCGTCCAAACTCTTGTTTCGAACCTTAGCGATAACTGATCTCTGTGTTGGTGTCATTGCAGAGCCTCTTCTCATCACTGGTTTGATGTCTATGGTAAAGGGACAATGGAATGTTTGTCGTTATGCATGTGTTGCTTCTGTACTCTCAGGATTCATTCTGGGTGAAATGTCTTTGTTGACTTTGACTGGAATAAGCGTTGACAGACTTCTTGCCCTGTTGTTGGGGCTTAGATACAGACAAGCTGTAACCTTGAAGCGAGCATATGTAATGGTGATAGTTTTCTGGGGTCTGGCTATTGTCGGCCCAGCTACGTACTTTTAAAGTTATCTTTTAGTCTTGTGGTACGGCTATATAGTTATATCATTGTGTTTAGTGACTTCCGTTTTTTCGTACGCAAAAATATTCTTTGTTCTCCGTCACAATCAAACTCGAGTGCAGAATAATGTTCATTCAAGAAAACCAATTCAAATCGTTCCACTGAACATAGCGCGATACAGGAAGACAGTGTCCAGTGCACTGTGGGTACAGATGGCCTTAGCTATCTGTTACACCCCAAATGGTATATCGGGACTTGTAACTACTCAGGTTGGGTTAACATCATCAGTCTTCTTTGCCTGGGGATTCGCGGTGACTTTAGTTTACTTAAACTCGTCGTTAAACCCGATTCTTTACTGCTGGAAGATAAGAGAGGTGAAGCGAGCGGTGAAGGACACAATTCGAGAACTCTGCTATTCATGCAATTAGGTCAATACGAAGCCTTTTATTTCGTTAAACCGGTACCTCACCTTTCATTTCGAGTCGTTTTACAGAAAGCAACAAAAACTGTACCTGATTTCGTTATTTTTAAACACCAACTATTTAATGGATCGATGCTCCCCCAATTTTTCGTTTGTTTTCTTGAACATGGTATAAAAAAATTTCCCAATTATTTCTCAACAAGTTATGATCATTTTTTTTTACATATAAGGTTGCCATAACAACAGTACAGCCTCTTAGAAACACCCTTAATTTTGGCTTTATGTTCCTCTAACTCAAAAACGAGTCGCATGATCCCTGTATTTTATTATTGAATTGCAATTAGCATAAGAAGATTAGTTTAAAAAAAATCGGTCTGACATATGGTTCAGAGCTACCTTAATTTTTGGATAATATTAAGTGGCTCTGAACCCTATACCACCTTAAACATATTGTTTTGAGGCTTTTGCGTTGTCATCACCATCTTTGGTGCTTAATTTTAAAGATACCTTGATAGATAGACCACGTGTAACCCCTTGTACTTCTGTAGGGATAGTAAAACAAGCGCGAGAGCGAGAACGCGCGCGCGAAAACTGCCTCCCACGAGGAGACTCGTATCAGTAAGAACAAAAGAGGACTACACCTAGTCTACTGCTATTATTTGAAATTCTCGTAAATCATACGACCAAACGTTGTCTTATAATATTCAAGCAAAAAGCTTCCGGTCCAACAAGATAAAAAAAGAGAGAGTTCTTTAACCAGACATTTAGGCTGTTATAATTAATAGAACAGCTCTTTGTCGGTTGGGAATAATTGCCCCCGGGATCTCATTCTACGACGAATTGGTTAATTGAAAATTCTGGCAATATTTCAGTAAACTTGCGACAACCAATTACGGCATGGCGGACCATTGCCGGCTGTCAAAAGTGGACCTAATCATGATGTCTTCATAACATCTTTATGATGATTCCGTGTCATTAGAGACTGGACTATGCATTTCAGATTCCTAGCGTTTTTATTGCCTAAATGCAAGAGTCACTGAGCTGATAATTACGTCGCTTCTAAAATGACAAATATAATTGGTAAATGAAGGTGTCTGCGAGAGCGAGTTGAAAATTTATCCTTGGCCCTCGAAAGCGGCTGCTGGGCGGACTATTATTAGCGCCACAAAAAACCGTCTTCGGAAAGGAATGAACCAACGGACAAATTCCACTTAAATGGGATGAAAAGTAAATAGAAATTGTCCCAACTTACATGACCTTGCTCACCACTCGGGTTTCCCATAGCTCAGTGGTTCGATTCCCGCTGGGAACTCGTAATTTTTCTTTTCCGAGTAAGACCGTGATATCATTATTTATTATTGATATTTCCACTCGCACCCTGTTATTACTTTAGCATTCATATAAAAATCCTACCGAAGGAGATGTCTTTGCATCCGAGAATGGGGACCCACAAATAATGATCTACTCAGTTTTGTTAGCAAAGAGTATGCTACTACTTTGAAGCAGTTTGAAGTCATTTACTGTTGTCTGTTGCGAGGGATGGCTAGGATAGAAGTCTTTTCAAGTTCTGAGACCGCTTTCTTTTTTTTTTCTTTTTTTTTTTCAAGAAATCACTAAAAGTTAGTTAGCTCCCACACCTAAACTTTGTCTGGACGAAGGACAGAAGGACTTTATGTAGCAGTAGAGCGGTTTCAATTGAGTGTTGTAAAACTAAAATCAAAGCAATTACTCAGACCAATCACAACATACCGAAACATTGCAATGAGCCAATCAGAATACGAAGCAATTACATCCGGTAGCCGGCGCAAAGCGCGGGAAAATGCCGTTTGGGTTTGCTTCTCATTGCTTCTCATTGGTTTGTTTGTGTCCGTCTCTGTTATACCCTGCGAGCAGAGTCTCCTTCGATCTTTTTACTCTGCTCGCAGGGTATCTCTGTTAATCTCGGTTCAGTCTTCCCATTAGAGTTATGCTACGCAATGACAAGCAAAAGTCTATCACCTGAATTGCTCTAGGGCTCTTGTATCACTCAAATCAACAGTAAGCATGTGGAGTAGCCAGTCTGCAACTTTGTGTCCTCTGGTAGCAGCGATTTTAATTTCGCACTTGTTTGAAGGCAAAATCTATTCGTAGTTCCACTGCTGAATAATATTAATGTCTAGATGTCAGGCATTTAACAACGCATTAGACGAGTCATTTGACTAGAAAAAGGAAAACAAAACTCAAAGAAGTTGGCTCTACTCTATGTTGTGACCCTTAGGTAATTATTTGCATTACCTGTTTTGGGATGAATACCCCTTAAAATTTAGTTAGCTATCTGGCAAACTGATCATGAGAGAGTAAACGAAGGTATCATTCCTTATAATGACGACACGGCTTCTGTACAAACTTGGTAGAACAAGTTGGCTTTCTATCTACACTTTGTCAAACACACCAAATCAGTCAAAAGGAAAGTACAGTTTATCAACTTAACCCTTTTGGCCATGACGATGCTTAGTGAACTAATTGACAAATGTACCTGCAGGGCAAGAAGGTGAAAATGTTCTTAGCTGAACTACAATTTGCTACGTTCCCTGCAGCATCCAGTTTTAATTAGGCTAAACAATTGTTTTTGTTTTTTCTGTTTTTAGCGAGGATTTCCTCTTATTTATAATTGCGTTCGCAGAACGCAGTCCTAATCCAGACTGAATCGAGATTTTTGGACAACCGGTGGGTCTTGAAAAGAGCTGCCCCTGCAAAATCTGCGGGGCCAACACGAATGACATCATCGCCAAGCCAACTCAATAGCTTTCAAAATGGCGGCCGTCGGCGAGGAAGACGAAAGTGATGTCTAAAGGTCTTAAATGAGCTGCTACAGCCTGGAAATGGCGAAAGTAAAACTGGCGGCGATACAACTACAATGAGTGGACAATTAATGAAGTAAAAGCGGAATTGAATCGACGAAATCTTCCGAAAACAAGACCTGTTTGATCGAGTTGTTGAACACGATGAGATTGGGGTTCTGCCAGAGACCTCTGCTAGCAGGGAAGGTTCTTTGTGGCGAGGATTGGCGATTGAAGTGGATGATCTGCCACCTTAAGCTTACCTCTCAATAAACAACCTCGACTGAAATTCGATATATCAGGATAAACAAATGTCTGAGAAATATTTTGTACACCTTTTTACACCACGGATCGGTCATTTTGATTTCGTCACTGAAACAAACAAATATGCCATGCGAAGGAACATACCATGTTGGGTCGGAACAAGTCCTGAGGAGCTGAAGGAATTTCTGGGGATTACTGTCTGGATAAAGCTCAAACAATTGCCGATTTCTACAATAATTTGTTCGTTTTCAGAAATTATGTTTTAATATTGTGTTAGTCAAAGTTGCTATTTTTGAGGCTTTCCAAGATGCTGTAAATGTGCTTTTATAGTGTTCAAAGATCATCATGGACCACATGGCCCTACATATGGTGGTTTAGGGTTAACATACCAAACCTACCAATACTCGAACGCACTCTCTAATCTACGATTACAACTAGTAATTTATAATAACATTTATTTACGAACGGATATGGTTTCTTTCATCAAATATGACGAACACTGACTAAACGAATGTCGAATGTCAAAATAAATTTGCTGTCGTCAGTTAAACCATCTATATATTTTACAATCGGTCAAATATGCAAATAAACGTTTATTCTTTTGACGAACGGAAATAGCTTTCTCCTTTTGATCAAAACCCTTTCGTCTTTTAAGAAAATTTCTCCAAATACTAGGAAGATGGCAATTTTAAAATGTTGCATGTACGGTAAACACCCGCATATAAGAACAAATGGATTAAGAACACCAGGCTGAAATTTGGCCAATAAAGCCCCATTTTTATAAGAACAAGATCAGCCTGAAAATTGTAACATGTTCTTATAAAATGGAAAAAGTGTCATAATTACAAAACATGTAAGTTTATGTTTGCTGTCAGATAACTACATAACTCTATCAGCTGTCAAGCTGTCTTGTTTTGGTATTGAGTACTTTTTTTCTACAAAAATTATCTAGTTTATTTTCCTAAAATATGCTAATTATACCTCTAGCAACACGCTTTGGATAGTATTACTAAATAAAAATTTAAGAACATTTTAAGAACATTTTGAGGCTGATTTGTCACTAAGCACCCGATAAATAAGAACTCGATCAGCCTGACACCCGAAATCGTGTGTTCTTATATGCGGGTGTTTACTGTATTTATTGTCCGTATCAACGAACGCTTTTCATTGAAATAATTTATTACTGTTTTTTCACGTGACTATGTTCCCGCCAAGAGCGTAGCTCTATCGTTCTGTATATAAACCTCTCATGACCCATAATCCCTCGATTCGCTCTGACGAAGGGTTAGCGCTCGAAAAGTCAGCTTTTGAATCTCTTTACGGTGATCAATTTACATTCCCAACGCATTTGATGAAACCAAATTTTCGTGAACGACTTCCCCACCAACGCAGCACCACCTTCTTAGAAACTACCCCCCTTTCATCAGTTAAGTTTTTATTTGTCAGCTTTGTGTTTATAGAAAAAGAAATTCAAATGAAAGGAAGAGTTTTGCCTCGTACATAAAATGAACATTGAAGTTGTCTTATTGTGTCCTTCACAGCTCTTTTCACTTCCCCAAATTTTCCGCAGTAAAGAATCGGGTTTAACGTCGAGTTTAAGAAAACTAAAGTCGCTGCAAATGGCCACACAGCGAAAACAGTTGGAGTTAGTCTTCTTTCGTGAGCGATGGAAGCATCGACTATGTTATATGGTAAATAACATACAACTATTGCCAACTGCGCACACAGTGCACCTGTAACTGTCCTTTTGAATCGTGCTATGTTCAGTGGATATATTTGGCTCGCGGTTGTCCCTGGTGAAAGTGATTGTATACTTCGTTTTGAGTTTGACGAAGAACAAAGAAAATTTTTGCATAACAGTACGCTGAGGTTACTAGACAAAATGATATACCTATGTAGCCCAACCGTAGGAAATAACGGTAATTCCAAAAGTAGGCTGCTGTACCGACAATCGAGACGACCCCAAAAAATGCTACCAACAAGTATGCTCGCTGCAAAGTGGCAAGCTGTCTGTATCTGAGTCCTAACAACAGGGTGAGAAGTCTGTCCAAGCTTATTGCAGTAACTGTCAACAAAGACATGCTTCCTAAGATATAAGATGTGACAAAACCTACGACAGTCACATGGCGGCAAATATTCCATTGTTCGTTCACCATTAACACAAACGTTGCAACATTAAGAGGCTCTAAAATGATTCCGACACAGAGATCAGTTGTCGCCAAAGTGCGAAACAAGAGTTTGGACGGCGGATGAAGTGAAGACGCCTTGTGAAGAGCACCTAGGATCAGAGAATTCCCCAGAAATGCGGAAATGGATAGAAAAATCTTCATCACTGAAAGACAGATTAGTTGGCTATGGATTCCTCCAGATAATTCAATCGAACAAACCAGTTTTGGTAATGTTTCTTGTTCCTCATCCTTTGAGTAGTTTGTTATCGCCATGTTACTGCCGTGCGTAGTGTTAGACTGAGAGAAAAGAGGAAGTTTTAAGACTTAATATCGCTCAACATATCAGGCTACTGCGTGGAGCTTTAATTTCGTCAAAATGTTTGCCCGTCTGACAATATGGCCCGAGCTGTTTTTCTTGGAAAAATGGAAATGACTGGAAGAAAATGTCACTTTCCTTGTTGAAGACAATTCTTATAAGAAAGACTTTTACTTAATATGTGTTTTTATTGGCAATAAAACAGGTAATACGAGAACAAAATAGAAAAAGAATCTCACCAGAGACGTCAGGGTTTGATTACACGAGCAGACGTTTTATTTCCAGTTCAGATGTCGTGCTTCCGCTACGCCAACATTTAATTTAGCGACACCAGCTGCTTGAACAGAATCAGTTTGCATGTCGTTTTATCAGTCCAATTATATTCCCTCTAGCAAATTGCACGATTACCACTTTGCAAATGCCATGCCAATCGTTAATTTAGGCAAAGTATCATATAACATGCTGTTTGTGTAGGTGAGACGTATGTTTTTTAGGCTAATGGGTTTATGGATATTAATATTTTAAATTTTCTCTATTTTCTATTTTCTGTAGATAAACATGAGTTTTTCAATTCAGTTATAATTTTATATTGTAAATTGTCAGTCGACTGAGAAATAAAGATGTTTTTATCCCTGCTACACTAGTCGAACGTAACCGCAATTAAGTTTGGCAGATAATTTTACAAGCACGAACCTGGGAACGAGGTTGAACGCGTTTAACTTGGGCACCTGAGTAACAGACGACAAAAGAAATGCCCGATCTGGATGGGGTCAAGGAACTGTCAAGGAAAGAAATATTCCAAAAACGTATGACAAAAATCGGCATCTTAAGGTACACTGACAGTTTTGCAGCTCAAGACAACGAGTTTTGGAGTTTTATGAATTACTTTTGAAGCTGAAATTCGTGTGTTGTTTTCTTGGAGAATTCATTCACTTTTTTAAACCTTAGACTTGCCTAGTTAATGGTTATCGAGTGTTTTAGAACTTTTAAAAGCATATAATATTTAAAACGTTGCTATTCTCATACCCTTCCATGCAAGTATGGAATAAGACGGGTAAAACAGCGGTGGTGTGGGAAAACAGTTCAAATTTACCACAACTGTTAAAATATTCTTCTGGTATCCATAGAAACCGGGATTCAAAAATTGTTCGTTCGGGCATTAAAAAAAATGCTTTGAAAACTTTCTTTTAATGGTCACAATAGCTTCTTGAATAAAGAAATGCTCGAATTATAAGAAAACTCTTTCCACAGCATTTCACTCTCACGACTTGCTTGCCTACTGAAATAAATACCAAAACAGTACAGAAACAGTAAAAAAGATGGCCGTCACTCCCCGGTGTTTTTGCGTTTCAAGAAGCGTTGTCAACTATTAATGAAAATAACGTTAAACGGACACTGTCACGCAATTTGGATAAACGCAAAGATGTGTTTGGAACAGTAAAATGTTCCAAAGATTTGGCAGATTTCCTGCAAAACACTTAATACGTACACTGAAACGATTTGCGGTTGTCTATGGCCACCGTTGACGCCGGGTGAGGAGGAAATAGATGACAACTTGAAAAACGTTAGGTTAACAGTTTTCCAGTTTTGTCATTGTGTCTTGGAAAAATCACTGTAAAACAATACTATAGTTTCCTTTATTCAAAGAAACGATTTGAAATCAACCTTTCCGTGTTACTTGGCCTGTTCATGTAATAGAAAAAGTACTTCATCACAATTTGAACAAACTTGTAACTGGAATTGTCGCGACCGTACCCCTTTAAACGTTATTTTATTACAAAATGTTAACTTGACCTGAGAAAACATCCATTTGCTAATTCTTGAGGGAAAAGGAAAAGAAATTCTTGTGGGGAATTTGATCCTCAGGACCCTTGTTCAAATTACAAAAATTTGCCTTCGAACTATTCAGGAACTAAATTACTGTGGACGGCGTTGAAGCAAAGAAAAAGAGAGAACAAATTACCGTCATGCGCTCACGTTATTCACAAAACCATTCTCGTTGCCGTTGTCGTCGTCGTTGCTTTAGCTCCCTACTTTTGCCTCGATGCGAATACCCAAGCAGTGCTGAATGGCGAAGCCTGCGTCGCAGACGTAATCGAAGCGCGGTTAGTAACGTCTGCGAAGCAGCGCCGAATTTTTTGTTCTGAGCTAGAAGTACGCGCTATAATTTCCCCGTCAATAAAAGCCTGTTGTTGACGGGCCAATCATAGCGCGTACTCAAATTCTGGTAGGAATAGCTGTCTAAATTCTCATGCGCTGATTGGCTAATTTTTGTCATCAATAAGAGTACAGACAAATAAAATTATAATTCATGCGAAATTTGTAGCAAGATGGAGTAGGGCGACACGCTTCAGTTTGAATAAAATTCATTTACTTCGTATGTTTACGGCTGTTTACGGTGACTTTTCTTGTCATTTTTACCATCATTGTAACAAAAAAACTAACGTCACTTTTCTATGCCTCTGTCCTCTTACTGATCATAAATTTCGTCATAACATTGTCAAAGTTAACCGTGGAACAACAGTTACTTTAACAATGTTAGGACGCAATTTATGATCAATAAGAGGACAGCCGCATAGAAAACGGACGTGCATTTGTTAAATGCATCAGTTGAAAAATATTAAAGCTTCTGAGCAGACTAAGATAACAATACTGATATTGTTAACAAAGTATTTTTTTCGTCACATTTAACTACATTAGCGATAAAGTCGTCTAACAGTGTTCTTCACTGCTTGTTTCACTGCTCTGTTTCTCCAGCAGTAAAGAATCGGGTTTAACGTTGAATTAAGGAAAACCATGGTCCCTGCAAATGCCCAGCCAAGAAACACCGACGGGGTTAGTCCTCTGTGAGCAATGTAAGCCTGGGCTACATTATATGGTAGATAACAGACAACTAAGCCCAGTTGCAACCACAATGCAGTGAACACTGTCTTTCTGTATCGCGCTGTGTTTAGTCAGGTAGTTTGGCTCGATTGTCCTTGTTGAACGTGACTTTGTACTTGAAGCCGATTATGACGTAGATAGAGTAAAGAAAATTTTTACATACGAGTAAACCGAGACTACCAGACACGCTGATATACCTATGTAGGCGATATGTAAGGTGATACGATAATTCCAAAAGTACAATGCTGTGTTGACAATGGACAGAAACCAAACAGAAGTTACGGTTAGATACGTTCGCTTCAAAGTTACAACGTTTCGGTATCTGAGTCCTAAGAACAGAGCGAGAAGTCTGTCCACGCTTATCGTGGTTAATGTCATTAAAGACACTGAACACAAAATATATGCTGTGACAAAACCTGCTAAATGTGCATAACGACAGATGTTCCATCTTTCGTTAACCATTGATATAAACGTAGCAACAGAAAGAGGCTGTAAAATGATGCCAACACACAGATCAGTCGTCACTAGGGTGCGAAACAAGAGTTTGGACGGCGGATGAAGTGACGACACCTTGTGAAGAGCAACTAGGATCAGAGTATTCCCCAGAAATGCGGTAATGGACAGAAAAATGTTCAGTACTGAAAGTAATATCAGCTGATGGTGTATTCCTCCAGCTATGTCTTTCGAGCAAAGCAATACCGCTAACGCTTCGTAATTCCTGTCTAGTGTGAGGTTTGTCATCGCCATGACTGTAAAGCAAGTAAATAAAAAACGAGCTGAACTTATAATGGTGTTTGTGTCGAGGGACTATCGGCTGATAGCCACCGCCTATATATTTGATGCTCTGACACTGTGCGTGACGAATTTAAACGAATCAGACTCGGAGAAAAATCAGTTGGTAATGCACTATTATGAGACGTGTCGTATGATCGCAGTCTTTTCTGAAATTGCAAAATGCAAAAAAAGCAGATGGTTTAGCAAATATTGTCATAAAACAAATTTCCAAAACAAGTTAAAAGACCTGATGGAGCGTCATCGTGCTTGTAACCAGTTTTCTTCTATAGATCTATAGTTCCCCATTAAAATGAAGAAAAGGGGAAAGTTCCACCTTGAAATTCAGCCAAACCTTATCCGCCAAGCACCTGCAAAGATATTGAAGCCATAATTACTTGAGGGAATATTATTAGTCAGAGGATGTCGCGAGGAAAGAATGGCTGGTTTTCATGTGATGTCATCATGATTCTAAAACTTACGCTAAGGTGCCGCAATGTTCCTCTTTTAATATATTCTACTCACTGTTTAAACAAAACTTCAAGGAAACTTTTATGCTGCTAAATTCGTACTTTCTTTTACAAAAATAACACTTTGACATTTGATTCAATTCGTGGCAGCCCGAAGAACATGAATTCGAACATGAATCCTGAAGCAAAGTTAGGAATACTGATTGTTCGGTCTATTTTATTTCCTTTTAACCGACTTCCGCGGTGGTCATGTTTTTGCTTTTCTCCATAACTTTGTTCTAGTTGCGAATTCTATAGGGCTGTAAAGCGTTATAAGTTGTTTCCGTTCAACTCCTTTGTTTCTGAATGTTATTCCTGATCCATGCAAACATATTTTATTTTATCGATTCAAACCAAGATTAGACTTCTGAATTTGTGAATGAGGAAAAAGCTCTGATCTTCTTCTTTTTTATCTATGTAGTAAGTTCGTGCCTTTCCAAACAATAATCTATTTTATCACAATTGCTAGTAATCTTGTAATCTGATTGGCTAATTTGTCGTCTAGACAACCTGCCCGCGTCAACGTGTCACGGAATGCCTTCCTCATTTCTTTAACGTTCATACTGTCGTAAAAGACATGTGCATTTGAGTTTTCTGTACTCTTATCGACAACGATATCCGTCATAACAGTCAAAATTTGTTGTTGACTCACTCGGCTGTGCTTCGTGAGTTCACAACGTTTTGACCACTGTAATGAAGAATATCGTTGTCGATAAGGATAAGAGTACAGACAACGCTATACCACACTCGATCTGTTAACTCGATGTTTTTATTCAAAATCAGTAGATTTTCTTTTTGCCCGCTTAAAGAGGTACTGGGAACGACTCAAACAAGATGTCTTTGAACAGCTACCAGGGGTAGCTGTAGCTGGTTTAGAGGATCATTATCAGCGTCCGGGTAAATTTAGTAAACTTTTAAGACTCCTTGAAATCGTCACTTTTAAGACTCCCTAAATTGCCAATTTTAAGGCTCCTTAAAATTGCCACTTTTAAGACTCCTTAAAATTGCCGCTTTTAAGACTCCTTAAAATTGTCATTATAAGACTCAGTAAAATCACCACTTTTAAGAGTCCTTAAAATCGCCACTTTTAAGACTCCTTGAAATCGTCACTTTTAAGACTCCGTAAAATCGCCACTTTTAAGACTCCTTAAAATTGTCACTTTTAAGAATCCTTAAAACCGTCACTTTTAAAACTCCTTAAAATTGCCACTTTTAAGACTACTAAAAATCGTCACTTTTAAGATTCCTTAAAATTGTCACTTTTAAGGGTCCTTAAAGTCGCCACTCTTAAAACCCCTTAAAATTGCCACTTTTAAGAATCATTGAAATCGCCACTTTTAAGACTCCGTAAAATTGCCACTTTTAGGACTCCTTAACCCATTGGCACCCGTGCCGGCCAAAACCGGCCAGAACCACGTCCCTTGTACCGCTTGTGACGTCATCAGTTTTAATGCTCATGGACAACTTTTACATGTAGCATGTGTAGGGGGAAGAGATCTTTCAAACCATACCCAAATGAGCACGATTCCGTCAAACAGGCCGGAGGAAACGCGAAAAGGCCAAGTGACGTTGAGCCGAAAATTTCAATGAAAATCTTGTTTCACTACCCACCTTCACTTCCTTCCACCAAATCCTATCATCCTAAAAGTTTTCCACAAATCTTTTCCCACCGAAAAGAAGCCCAGAAAATGCCCAGCAAGAGAAAAAGAAAGCGAGGCAAGAAAAGCGAAAGAAAAGGGGAGGAGAGAAAGCGAAAGGTAGAAGGAGAGGGGGCGGTGAAACTTTTCAACCCAATCTCGAAATTTTGTTTTCTGCGCATGCCCGATCTTGGAAAGCTAATATTAAGCATCCAATCTCGTTCCCAGAGCCCACGTGTCTTTTGGCCAGCATCAGGAACAGAAGGGCGCGGTGAACTGCACCAGCAAACTGAGGTTTGGGCAGTTTTGGTTCTTTTTGGCTAGAATCTGGCCAGAAAACGGCTCGAAGAGCTTCAAAAGGTGTTTTTCGGCAAAATGCTCGGTAGTTAAAACTGTCACTTTAAAAACTCCTTAAAATTGTCAATTTCAAGACTCCTTACAGACGTCACTTTTAACAGTTCTTAAAATTGTCACTTTTAAGACTCCGTAAAATTGCCACTTTTAAGAGTCCTTAAAATTGCCACTTTTAAGACTAGTTAAAATCGTCACTTTAAAGAGTCCTTAAAATAGCAAGTTTTAAGAGTCTTTATAAAAACGTTTTGATATAATGCGCGCTCTGATTGGTTTAAACAGCGCACTTTATCAGAGTACAGATGCACGGCCGGCTACACGCCATCCAGTCGACCCAAATGAAACTGTCCAAACTGGCCGATCGATTTCCGAATTTTTCACTCGGTTTTTATTTTGAGTCAGACGTCTTGTACGACCTAGAAAAGGAGTACTAATGAAAAGGAGATGTTAGCCTCAATAGATCTGGTAGATGCTTTTGCTAGTAACACCACAAATAACAGCATGATATTAATATCACGGGTGTTTTCAGAATTAGAAGTTGCTGAAATTGTCCGAGTCACGTAGCGACAAGGGCAATTTTAGCCACTTCTGGAAACACAGATGATATTAACATTTAATTTTACGAGGACTCATTCCAATTAAGTTATTTATTCACCTGTGTTGTAGACTGAGGTTTCCACCACTTGAAAATACACATCCACTTAAAATAGGCATCCGTAAACATAACAAACGTTTTGTCCAAACGGTTTTCACATAGTTTGAGGTACTCGTTCCTCTCGTTTATGGTAAACTGTTCTGTGAATCTTTTTGGTGAACTTCAAGATGGCGTGGTAAAGTAAAAGCCCTCGAGGCGTTGAATAATTTTGTTTTTCAACCACACAATTCAGCATCGCCGGGCTCCATCCAAGTCGATCCAAATTTTAAGCTTTTTACGAGAAAACTCTTTTGCTTTTCCCTTCATCACTCGAAAATTCATCTTCCTGAGTATCTTTAAAACTACCTCTTGATCTTTACGGTATTTTTAGAGAATCTCAACCGAATTTTACTGAACAATTTGCTTTTTGATCCCAAATTTAGACCAAAAAACTACTTGCACTTTCATGATGGTTTCTGAACTTTGATGGTTTGACATTTTGACAGCTTTGATCTATTTTAATCAATAACATGTTTAGAGCCATTCTGACAAGGATTATCATTGGTCTATTTTAGCGTACCTTATCAGAGTACAGATGCACGGCTGACGCCACTTGTAGGCCATTTGGAAAAAAAAGTTTTCCGAAAATTTTAGCCGAATGGGCGAGGAAATAGATGGTTCCACGGTTATTGGCGCAATATTAACTGGGGGGCAAACGCGGCTAAAATGAAATGTATGGGGTTTTGGTCGACTTTGAACCGCTGTAACACCGCTACGAAGAGGCCGATTTCCGCAGCAAAAATGAGTCTTTCAAAAGACATTTGTACTGGCACTATTTTCATGAAGGATAAAGAACAGAATCAGGCTACAACGACCGTAAACGAATTTTGAAGATTTCATACAAACCTCTCTAATCAAAATTATGTAAATTACCGCGAATTTAGAAGCCACATGATAAGATTTATAATTCTAATTTACGGACGTCGTACTTTCGTTAATGGCCTTATTTTCTGTTGAATGAACGATTTCAATAAAACCGTTAAAAGTAGTGGCAAATGTTGGAAATCCGCCTCTTTGTAGCGGTGTTACAGCGGTTCAAAGTCGGTCAAAATCCCGTACATTTACTGTAATTTTAGCCTTGCTTTCCCCCACCCCCAATTAATATGGCGCCAATAACCGTGGAACCATCTATTAAGACATTCTTTATTATAAAACAAATAAAGAAGCCTCGCCTGTGATCTGTTCTGTTGTAAAACGGATAAAGCACTCAAGACGTAGGGTAAACACTCGACTTCGTCTCGAGTTTCCTCTGTACACTTCTTTCGTGCTCTATCGTGCTTCCTGCGTGCTTTACAACAGAACAGATCACAGGTAAGTTTCTTTATTTGTTAATATATTAAAATTGTCACTTAAGACTCCTTAAAATTGCCACTTTTAAGACTCTGTAAAAATCGATACTTTTAAGACGGATCATTATCAGCATATGAGCCGAGTTCCATTTCAAAAAACACTAAAATAAAATATCCAAAAGCACCTTATGTAACTTAGGGTAACAAAATTGGGAAATTTACCTAAAAAAGTAATTAACGTAAATTTCTTTCATCAAATATGACGAACATTAACTAAACTAATTTCGAAATGTTCTCTTTAATTTGCCGTCGTCAGTTAAACCATCTATTTATTTTACAATCGGTCAAAGATGCAAATAAAATTATATTGTTTTTACGAGCGGAAATAGCTTTCTCCTCTTGATCAAAACTCTTCCGCCTTTTAAGAAAATTTCTTCAAATACGAGGAAGATGGCAATTTTAAAATGTTGCATGCATTTATTGTCGTTAAAGCATCTGTTTGTTTTACAAACTTATTTTTTTAACTTGTTAGTCGCACTTTAAAGCTGTGACAGACTCCTGTTGAAATTGAATCTGAGTCTGGCGCAGCTCATTTCGACTGTTTCGAACTTGCTTTAGAGAAACATGGCAATAGCAAACTTTACTGAGGTTGAAAAGTACAAACCATACGACGAAGTATCGTGCTCAACAGATTTATTTGAACCAGTGCACAAACAGGCGGTATTTCTTTCAGTACTGAACAGTTTTCTGTCTCTTACTGTATTTCTGGCAAACACCCTGATCCTTGTTGCTCTTCACAAGGAGTCTTCGCTTCGTCCGCCTTCCAAACTGTTGCTACGTAATCTAGCGATAACTGATCTCTGTGTTGGTGTCATTGTGCAACCCCTTTCTGCTTCTTATTGGATAGCTGTGGTGAACGATCGATGGAGTATTTGCCGCTATATAGTTGCTGGAGCTTTTGTTTCGGGCTTTGGTTTGGGTTCGGTGTCTTTGTTAACAATGACTGCAGTAAGCGTTGACAGGCTTCTTGCTTTATTGTTACGGCTCAGATACAGACAAATTGTGACCTTGAAGCGAATTTATGTCACTGTAACTGCTATTTGGATTCTCTCCTTAACCAGCGCAGCATTTTACTTCTTGAATTACGTGATAACTTTTTGGTACAGCTGCATAGGTATATCACTGTGTCTCCTCGCATCGGTTTTCAACTACGCAAAACTTTTCTTTGCCTTTCGTCATAATCATATTCAAGTGCAAAATTCTACTAAAAGACAACCGAGCGAAACAGTTGCGCTCTTAGCACGATACAAAAGACAGTGTCTAGCGCTCTGTGGATACAGCTTTCATTATAGTTGTTTGTTATTTAACACATGGTATACTGGTGGTTTGAAATAATCAAACAAGGCATACTTCATCTGCTGTTCTTGCGTATAGATTTGCGACGACTTTAGTTTACTTAAACTCATCATGAACCCAATTCTTTACTGCTGGAAGATCACGGAAGTGAAACAAGCTGCCAAGGACACAATTAGATAACTCCGCTTTCCCCTCAATTAAATCGAATTACAATAGTTTCGTTTCATGTTGTCATGGCGGTGGCGTGTTCCAAGTTAACAGGGGCATTCAGTTAAAACGACAAATTTCGGTAGATATATCTGTTCGGTGGTTGGTAGTTTGCCTTAGGCTCTCGGCGTCGATCAAAGAGTGCACTCGGATTTTCTTAACTGAAAGGTGCATGGCCTAAAAGATTCGCAATGGTTAAATCATAGTCCCTGAGGTTTTCAGAAAGGTCGTATTTGCTGTTTTTGGCAGTCAAAAACGTCAGCTAGCATTTTCGGAAAGAAAATAATTTTCTATAAAGAAAGTTTGTGGAAAGTTCGTTTCAGCTAGCATTTTCTCAAAGGAATATTTTGTTCGTAACATTTCGGGCAATTAAAATTTCAGCTAAGGAATCCGAATAGATCAAATTCTTCAAGCTAACGAAAACATCACTTTAAATAGACTTCAAACACCATAAGTTACCTAAAAATGCCTTTCTACAGTTTTAGGTTATTTTGGCTCGTTGGGTGCCCCTGAGTTAAATGCGTTGCTGTATAACGTACCACCGACAACAGCAGTTTACAAAACTTTACAACTGAAATTTCGGCCTAGGGTGTTAAGTTTGTTTTAATCGGCTGACATATTATTTCTTGCCGTAAGGAAATAGGATAAGTGTCATGTGAATTCAGATCGACCTTTCTAGCGCAGACAAGTTGCTCTAGCAAAACCGACTCGGTGTTTTTAATCATACCACTGCAGACAAAAACTAACTGAACATTCATCACTGTTCAGGCTGCTTGCGTCCATGGGAACAGAAAGCCGTGTGTAACTATTGGCAACCTTTCCTATAATTATCTAGATTTAATTTGGAAATATGTCCGGTTCAGGTTTGAAAAAGATAGCTGCATGGTGCTCAGCGCCATAATAGCCTCCTCAGATTAATCCCGGCAAGACCAAATTGAGGGTGTTGGGGACATGCCAGCTACTGTAAAGAGTTCCAACACGATTTCACGTTAACCTGCGCATGCTCCTGGAAATAAAAAGTTGTCAACTGTTCCCTCCCTTGAGGATTTTGGCGTTCAGCAAGTTATATTATTGCTTGTCTGTATGGTCTCACACATCTAAAAGAGAACATTGATAAGCTACAATGTGTACAAAAACGTTTCCTTGAGATACCAGCAAGTTTGATCAGGTATAATACCGGTCCTTAAATGGGAACGGTCAGCCACAACTCTTAATACAAAGATGGTGTTCTGGTAGAGGGGATCAGACCCAAGCTTTCTCGCTAGTTTAGACAAGCACGTGGTTGGGAACTGAAATCGCTGTTAGGTATTAAGGCGCTATTACTCAACTAAATATGGACCGGGAAGTCTAAATTCCCCTATTAGATATGAATTAACTTTGCCTTAAAACTAGGTCGATTACCAGCCGCTGTTTTGGGAATGAGCCCGCGCTCAATCCCCGTAAAGATTCTTCTTAAGGAAGATACCCCGGATCCGAGTTAGCGGCGAAAATCGAGCCTATCTGAAAGCGTGTTCTTGGAATCTTTGTGGAGATTTCGTGGCTGTCACTCAATACAGACCTCCTGATAGCTGAGAAACCAACTTAGTCAAGCTATAAAAAGCAAAAAGACTCTTTTCGTTATGTGAATTAAAATCTCGACCTTGTATTTCTATCCTCACTACTCCACACTACTCCCACACTACTCCCAGCGAGATCAGCGAATAATTTACACACATGCATCCATGCAGGAAATACATGTCGCACCGAGTAGCCAGGTAGTCAACTTTGGTAAAAACCATCTTCGTTCGACAAATGATAATTAGTGTATTTTTTAAAAAACAAATTCGCCACTATTTGTTTGCTTTAGCAGTCTGGACCTCTTGGAAATTACGTGAAGAAACCTTTTAATGCCAAACTCATCAAGAAATAGAAACTTAAACTTTAAAAAAACGTGTTGGTGTAATTTTCGTGACCGCCGTTCACTCCCGACCTAAGGAGAAGCCAAGTTTTTTATTTGTAACGAAACACAAATAAAACTCACGAGTATTTAGGGCCGTCTTAATTATTCCTTGTAAACTAAGATTTCTTTCTCTTCCGTTTCCCATTTCCAACGAGATTAGTAATTAATTTAGTCACATCCAAGAAATATGGCCTATACTGAGGAGTCAAGATGACAAGAACGCATCTAAGGCCCGTTTCAAACGTCGTGCTACTGCCGTGCTTAGCTGGCTCGACTGTCGCACGACTCCAGCACGACTTGGTTTCAGACGTTGAATTTAATTCCGTTGAATAAGAAGTTGTTGCCCAATCTCGTACCCAGAATCGTCGGGTGCCGTAATTAAAACACTTACCAGCCGTTGCACAAAGCAAATCCAAAATGTTAATTGATGAATTGAGTTCGACACGGCAGTAGCACGACGTTTGAAACGGGCCTAACAAACCGGTCGATTGACATTTTAATGCTCTCAATTATGCCAAGCAACATATTGCGTTCAGTGGACATTCCCTACATCAAGGTACCACGGAAAGCCGCAAGAATCTAGAGCAAAAATTTATCTTTCAAATTGACACTCTTAATCCCCACGGTATCAACTAACGCTTTTCATTCAACTAATTACTCGGGAGTCCTTCAGGAAGGCCCGAGTCTAACTGACTGCTGTTCGTTCGTCTTTGTCGCATTCTTTGTCGTGTTTCATCCGCAACGCTCATTTAGATGTTTCTGCGCAAGAGCAAGCTAAATATAGCAGTACCTCTCGGAAGGCCCTGGGGACGAGTTTGTACAAAACAAGGCCGCCATGTTTAGGCATGAGAAACATCACGAACACTAAAATGACGATTCACCTTGTGCTCACGAGGTCTGAACAACTAATATGTTGACATACTGTCTATACGATTGTTTCAATCGTGCCCCTGGCTCCTACATGACTCCTACATACTAAACCACTGTAATTGTGAGTGGTACATTTTACTGAATAACTCAAGTACGGGATATCACACACTCCTGAGACTTTTACAGGTAGTTTATTTACTACTTTTGTACAATATCAATTTCTTACATTACCTTGAATGATAGGCGATTATATTTTTTACTTGCGTGACGTGAAATACAACTATAGAGCTGGTTGCAGAAACCTTGTAATATATTATAGCCGGTTACACAAAAGCAAGTTTTCGTTGTCAAGTTTTGACTTGACAAACTTTATTTGCTGGTGTGTAAAGAAAACCTTGTCAAGTTTTTCCTTGACAAGTGCACTTGTTCAAAAGATAGCACGCTAGTTTTTGAACAACTGCACTTGTCAAGGAAAAACTCGACACATTGCTACACTTGCTCGCTTGTACGGGTCGACAAGGAAAAGAAAATCGTCGTCCGCTGTGTAATTGAATTGCTGGCTACAGTGAATACTTGTCAAAGAAAACTTGTTCATTCGTTCACATCAGCAAATACTGACTATTTTGCGCGCTGCTATTGGCTCACTTCTTTATGCACGACGTATCCACCAATTCTGCGCCTCAGAATATCTATGATCTTTTTACCTGTTCATCCGACTTTCATGCATTTAATACTTTTTTTTTCTAGATTTTCTGATGCTAGTAACTTATATGTTAATAAATCAAGAGTATTCAACTTTTAAGTTGAATTAAAATTAAAATTAAAATTTGTTTTCCATTTTCGGAGCTAATTTATGGAATTGCGTGAAGCCTGACCTGCGTAAACAAAGGAAAAAAACCTTTCAAAAACAAAATTCAAATTTTTACTTGCGGTGCTTGGTGATGAGGATGATTATGTTGATGCCTCGACGTTAATCTTAAAAATTACTAATTATCGTTAACCAAACTCTAGCTATGAATTAAGCTTATTACTTGCTTATGTTCTATGTCCTCTTACAGGTTCTTGCTCTACTCATGTAAATGCTAGCTATTTGTGAATGTATGTGTATAACTATTTATTTATTTATTTATTTACTTGATTTAGTAATAATCTATTTTGCTAAATTTGATTATAAGTTATACAACCCGCCTCGATTAGCTGTGTCACATGCGGGTTGTGTATTTCTCTAAATTGTAAAGTTTAAACTATTGAAATAAAATGATGAAATGATGAAAAAAATTATGTATTCAATTTTCAGAATATGTTTTTCTTCGGGGACCTTATTACTTGTCTTCCATATTTCCTCAAGTGGGAACAGATGAATAAAATATCGGAATAGACGTCAATGGCAACGACGAACCGGACGACAGACAGCTGTGGTCAAGTTGTTCGAAGCACGATTAGAGTGGGATTAGTGCTAATCGGGCCTCGAGCAATTCGACCTTTTAGCGTATCAGGCTTATTATCATCTGTTACCATTTCCTATGAATTGTCTTTTTGAAAAGTATGTCAGTAGGTACGATCTCAGGAGGAAAATGACCTTTAAGTTGCTCAGGCCTAAGACCGATATGCCCGGTCAGGAAATCATGCTCATACAAGTTAATTACTCGGTGTAATGCCCTAGAAAACCAAATGAGATCAATTCATGACATTGACACTTTTAAAAAGTCACTCAAGTGTATTTTTAAACCACATATATTGTACTGATGTATTTTGTAGAATTCCTTGTTGTTGAAAATACGTAGAATTCTTATATTAGTCTTATTGTGATTAGTTACGAAGTTTAATTTTATTGTTATGTCTGACGACCACATCAGCTTTGCTGAATATTTAATCGTGTTTAAATAATGCTGTTCTTCTTCTTCTTCTTCTTCTTCTTATTCTTCTTCTTCTTCTTCTTCTTCTTATTATTATTATTATTATTATTATTATTATTATTATTATTGTTGTTCTTGTTGTTGTTATTATGAGAGAAAACTGACCAGGGCTTAGTCTGTCAGCACTAACACTGCTTCTTATGGTAACACTTTGACGATCGCCCTGTACCAAGTTATTGCATTGCTCCTGGGCTCAGACCATTTTCGACTTCAAGCATCATTAAGAACCATAATTCGATATCAAAACAATGCGCAAGAAATAAGAGGGACAAAATAGCCAGTGGCCTTCAGTAAAAGTAATCAGTATGGAAGATACATTATGCAAAGAATCAAACGGTTTACAATTTGTTTGAATTTTAACTCTGTAATTAAACAGAAGACCCAAGATCACGACAAATAAGCGCAATTGCCTATTTTTGAATGCAGCCAGAAAGTTCTAGTTTCTAGTTAGACGACGAGGATCACGCTGCAAATATTTGTTTTTCACCTGGGATACGCGCGTGGTTTCTCTCGGCAAACAATAAGAAAAAGATAAACTGCATTTGTCTTCGTTTTCATGTTTGTGTGACTTGTGCCTCTTAATGGAATTTAAAACAAAAGGGCCAAAGCATTCGTCCATCGAACAGCAGTTTATTTTTTATTTGTTTTTCAGTTAGCAAAAAATTGCCAGCACACAGGGAAGCCGTGCTTAATATGAAAATGCGAGATTGTTCTAGTTCAGTAGAAGACCTTGACAAATTCTGACAGTTTCTCACGGTTTTAGACAAACGCCTTTTTTTATATGGGGCTGCCGGCCACCCTCCTCACGCACCACAGTGTCTGTTTAAAATATTCGCAATTTTCACACTTTTGAACCAACTTCATAAGCGGAGCTACTGTCTCCTAAACCAGCTAAAGCTACCAGGGGTAGCTGTTCGAAGACATCTTGATTGACTCGTTCATGCACAGTACCTCTTCAGGCCGGCCAAAAAAAGTCGAGTGATTTTGAATAAAAACATCGCATTAACAAGTCGAATATGGCTTAGTGTTGTCTGTACTCTTATCCTCATCGACAACGACATTCTTCATTACAGTAATCAAAATGTCGGAAACTCGCGAAGCGCAGCCGAGTGAGTCAACAATAATTTTTGATTACTGTGATGACGGACATCATTGTCGATAAGAGTACAGAAAAATCTAATCCACGTGCCATTTGTTTTTTACGACAATATGACGTCAAAGAAATGAAGAAGGCATTCTGTGACACGTTGACGCGAGCAACGTTGTCTAGACGGCAAATTAGCCAATCAGAGTGCGAGATTACTACCTATTGTTCGGAAAGGCACGAACTGACTACATAGATAAAAAAGAAGAAGATCAGAGCTTTTTCCTCATTCACAAATGCATTCAGAAGTCTATTCTTGGTTTGAATCGATAAAATAAAATATGTTTGCATGGATGAATAACATTCAGAAACATTGGAGTTCAACGGTAGGTATAAAGAAACAACTTATAACGCTTTACAGCCCTACAGAATTCGTAACTAGAACAAGGTTATGGAAGTAGGTTAAAAGGAAATAAAATAAACCGAACAATCACTATTCAGCCTAATTTTGCTTCAGGATTGTTGAGCTGACACTTTTATATTGATACAGTCTTACGCGAAAGTTGAAACGTAAAGTGAAAATACATGTTTCATAACATTTCGCAAATGTTCTTCGGGCTTCCACGAATTGAATCAAATTTAAAGTGTTATTCTCGGAAAAGAAAGTATGAATTTAGCAGTATAAAAGTTTCCTTGAAGTTTTGTTTAACCAGTGAGTGGAATATATCAACAGAGGAACATTGTGGCACCTTAGTGTAAGTTTTAGAATCTTGATGACATCACATGAAAACCAGCCATTTTTTCCTCGCGACATCCTCTGATGAACATCCTCTGATTAAAAATATTCCCTGAAGTAATTGAGGCCTCAATATCTCTGCAGGTGCTTGACGGAAAAGACTCACTGAATTTCAAAAGTGGAACTTCCCCTTTTTTATTTTAAGGGGAAACCATAGATCTATAGAAGAAAATTGATTACAAGCACGATGGCGCTCCTTCAGGTCTCTTAACTTGTTTTCAAAATTTGTTTTATGACAATATTTGTTAAGCCAAGACTGCGATCATTTAAAACCCCCACAAAGTTAATATTCCCTGTTATACGACACGTCTTATTATAGCTTAATACCAACTGATTTTCCTCCGAGTCTGATTGGTTTAAATTCATCACGTATCAGATCATCAAATATCCACACGGTAGTTATCAGCAGATAGTATCTTGACACAAACACCATTATAAGATCAGCCCGTTTTTGACTCGCTTTACAGTCATGGCAGTGACAAACCTCACACTAGACAGGAATGACGAAGCGTTAGCAGTATTGCTTTGCTCGAAAGACATAGCTGGAGGAATACATTATCAGCTGATATTTCTTTCAGTATTGAACAGTTTTCTATCCATCACCGCATTTCTGGGGAATACTCTGATCCTAGTTGCTCTTCACAAGGTGTCGTCACTTCATCCGCCGTCCAAACTCTTGTTTCGCACCCTAGTGACGACTGATATGTGTGTTGGCATTATTTTACAGCCTCTTTCTGTTGCTACGTTTATATCAATGGTTAACGAAAGATGGAAAATCTGTCGTTATGCACATTTAGCAGGTTTTGTCACAGCATATATTTTGTGTTCAGTGTCTTTAATGACATTAACCACGATAAGCGTGGACAGACTTCTCGCTCTGTTCTTAGGACTCAGATACCGACACGTTGTAACTTTGAAGCGAACATATCTAACCGTAACTTCTGTTTGGTTTCTGTCCATTGTCAACACAGCATTGTACTTTTGGAATTATCGTATCACCTTACATATCGCCTACATAGGTATATCAGCGTGTCTGGTAGCCTCGGTTTACTCATATGTAAAGATTTTCTTTACTCTACGTCATAATCGTATTCAAGTACAAAGTCATGTTCAACAAGGACAATCGAGCCAATATACCTCACTAAACACAACGCGATACAGAAAGACAGTGTTCACTGCATTGTGGTTGCAACTGGCATTAGTTGTCTGTTATCTACCATATAATATAGCCGAGGCTTACGTTGCTCACAGAGGACTAACCCCGTCGGTGTTTCTTGGCTGGGCATTTGCAGGGACCATGGTTTTCCTCAATTCCACGTTAAACCCGATTCTTTACTGCTGGAGAAACATAGCAGTGAAACAAGCAGTGAAGAACACTGTTAGACGACTTTACTGCTAATGTAGTTAAATTTCACGAAAAAATACTTTGTTAACAATATCAGTATTGTTATCTTATTGTGTGGTCAGAAGCTTTAATATTTGTCAACTGATGCACTTCACAAATGCACGTCAGTTTTCTATGCCCCTGTCCTCTTACAGATCATAAATTGCGTCATAACATGGTCAAAGTGACTGTTGTTCCACAGTTAACTTTGACAATGTTATGACGAAATTTATGATCTGTAAGAGTACAGGGGCATAGAAAAGTGACGTCAGTTTGCTTTTTACAATGATGGTCAAACGCTAGGTTTGAATGACAAGGAAAGTCACCGTAAACAGCCGTAAACATACGAAGTAAATGAATTTTCTTCAAACTGAAGCGTGTCGCCCTACTCCATCTTGCTACATGCAAATTTTCCCATGAATTAAAATTTTATTTGTCTGTACTCTTATTGATGATAAAAATTAGCCAATCAGCACACGGGAATTTAGACAGTTATTCCTTGTTATGTGTACCAGAATTTGAGTACGCGCTATGATTGGCCCGTCAACAACAGGCTTTCGTTGACGGGCCAATCATAGGGCTTACTAGCTCAAATTCTGTCACAGAACAAAAAATTAGGCGCTGCTTCGCAGACGTTACTAACCGGACTTCGATTACGTCCGCGACGCAGGCTACGCCATTCACCACTGCTTGGGTATTCGCATCGAGCTAAAAGTAAGGGTGTTAAGCAACGACGACAACAACAGCAACGAGAATGGTTTTGTGGAGAACGTGAGCGCATGACAGTAATTTTTTTCTTTCTTTTTCTTTGCTTCAACGCTGTCCACAGTAATTTAGTTCCTGGATAGTTCAAAGACAAGTTTTTGCAATTTGAACAAGGGTCCTAAGGATCAAATTCCCCACAAAAATCTAAGTCAGAATTTCTTTTGATTTCCCTCAAGAATTAGCAAATGGATTTTTTTCTCTGGTCATTTTAACATTTTGCAATAAAATAACCTTAAATGTTATCTTCAACAATAGTTGACAACGCTTACGAATCTTAGTGATCCACTTCTTGTAACGCAAAAAACGCCGGGTAGTGACTTCCATCTTTTTTTTATTAGCTTCGCCAGAGACCTGGCAGGGACACTAAAACAGCTTGCGCCAACTACTGTAGGCCCATAACTGCAAATCCCTCCCCCTTAACCACATTCTAGGCCACCACACCGCGGACTACGCCCCTACTGTTTTCGAACAGTGCTTGGGCTCTTTAACGTCCCACAGATTAAGAATAAGTATTGTGAGACGGGGCCTACGGTTTTTCGTCCTTGTCCGAGAAGACTAGAAAGTCTAACCGTTTGCAGATGTCATTACAAAGTCAACACTTTCTCCTCAATTATTTTAAGACCCTTAATGTTGGTCCGGTCGGGGTTTGAACCCGCGTCCTTCCCGCGACCTTCCGCGCGGTAGTCCGGTGCTCTACCAACTGAGCTATCTTTTTTCTGTTTCTGTACCGTTTAGGTCTTAACCCATTGGCGGCCAGCCGTTTTTACGTTTTCGGAGTGATTTTCCACCTATAAACGATCCATAGCATTTCGTGACTCTTTATTTGAAACTACCATGGAAAAGTGGTGCTGTCCTAAGGCACTGGAGGCTCAAGGTTTCTGTAAACGTCATTCTGACGTAGCTATTAATCATACGTGGAGCTACAAGAACGTCCCACGTTCGGTTTGCTTGCGATTTTTGCTAAGTTTACAGCCATTTTTCATCTTTAGAGGCTGCCTGTTGAGCATCATTAAGCGCGACGGTGCTAGGAGTCCACTTTCTCAAAGAATCGGGCAAGGTGATGTACTTTGTTGTCGAATTTGGCTTGTTACTCAACGAGCTGGGAATTTGGCCGGTCGAACACTTAGTACCTTTGGGACTCGACTATTGATGAATTTCTCGACCTACCGCTGCAAATTTTGGAATTTGTGAGCACTGAAGATGACCACAAGCAGGAATTTTTGGCGGTAGGTTGGCGTGGTTGTGTGAAAGAATTGGGGGAAGGAACGGGCGCTGTCAAAAATTCTCGTTACTTCCCAGCATGCAATACGGTGGAGATGTTGAAAATGGCGGGAAGGCCCGAATGCACTGGAACAAAAAGCTGTATCTACGCTCGGGAAAAGAATATGAACAAAAAAAGTCATTTCTAAGCTAGAACAAGGACTACATTTTTTTAATTTAAAACTTATAAGGCGCAAGTATCTATATAAATATATTCAAATGCGCCATACTAATAATAATAATAATAATAATAATAATAGTAATAATAATAATAATAATAATAATAATAATAATAATAAAATAACTGATATATAGAGTAAAAATTTTGTTATGATGGTTCAAGTTTGGCTTTTCGACGACGATTTCTCTAAAAAACATACAGACAAAAAAGGGCATTTTCGTCGCTTCTCTGATGTTAAAAACGGTCAGTTTCGTTCTTGTCCAAACTCAAAAGGCCATATTTGGTAAAAATCGCTACGTTTCTTGCGTTTATTGGATATGCAAATTTTAAAGGACGTTCCATTTCGTGCTCACAACTGACAGTTAAGGCAATAAAAGGGACTGGGACGAGGTCAACAATGGCGTAGGTCGCTTCCTTCAACCGTCCTCCGCTTTTGAACTTTTTGGGAAGCAGCGAATGGCGAATACTCTCGAAAGGTTTTTAAACAAACGAAGAAACAGATCTTCAACCTCATCTGACGAATCTCGGGAGTCCCCGGAAGCAAAGAAGCCGAAAAATCTGTTATTAGTTGAGGAACACGCGGAGAACGCCATTGCCAGGGAACCCGAGAAAGACGAGATCTTAACGGCGCTCGATATGTCCGCAGACGTCGCTAGTAAACTCCAAGAAATTTTGCAGAAGCTCGAAAAACTGGATGATATCGAAAGTTCCCTACGAAAGATTGAAAATAACCTTCAAAACCTTGAACGTAGAACGGAACGATTGGAAGCAGAAAGGCATCAGCAGTCATGACAAGGACCTTGAGGAACTAAAGACGAAAGAAGCAGAATGTGACAAGAACTTGGTAATATTAAGAGATAAACTAAAGGAACAGGAAGACAAGTTAGCAGACCTACACATGAAGAATCTCTACTTGGAGGCTTACTCGCGCCGTGAAAACATAAAATTCATAAATATTGCGGAGAAGTCAACAACGGCACATCAGGAGGACACTGAGGAAGTGCTAAGGTGCTTTTTGGAGCAAGATCTTGGTTTTGCAGATGCGAGGAATGTGGAAATACAGCGTGTTCATCGTACGGGCAGGTTCAAGGAGGGTGAAACACGTCCAATTCTAGCACGCTTCCTCCGATATCAGGACTGTGAACACATATTAGCACGGAGCCGCCGACTTAAAGGAACTGGTTATCAGATGTTTAGGGATCTACCCGCCGAGATCATTGAAAAACGGAGACCTCAAGTAGAGGCTTTGAAAAGAGCAAGACGGAGTGGATTACCAGCAAACTTTAGCGCCTCTAAACCAGATAAGTTATACATTAAGGGTAAATTATGGCCTGTGGGTAAAGAATTCGTAGCTTGAGGTCACAATGGCTTTTGCTCTCCACCTTTTCCGCCTGAAAAATTTCTTTAGTTTGTTTAATGTGGGCTGCTTTCCAGATTTTTTTATTTTTTTTTTATTTTAACCAAAGAGACTGTGGAGGATGGACGGTTTCCTCTGTGGAAATGATCGCCTACAATTATTTGTTCTACGTTGGATACCTCTCAACCCTTTGTCTTGATAAGTTTTGTTGCGTGTTTTGTATTTAGCTTTGTTTTGTGTGTGTTTCTTCAGTATACACGTCACCCTTTTGGGACCGCATTTATGCATAGATGGCCGTCACTAGGTCTTAAAAAAAATGTAGTGACATGGATCTTAAAATAGCTTCTATTAATGTTCGGGGACTAGGGGACAAGACCAAAAGGAGAGAGATGTTCAATTGGCTGCGTTCCAAAAATATGTCAGTTTATTTTATTCAGGAGGCGCACTGCACCAAGGAAAATATAAACGATTGGCGAGCAGAGTGGGGCTACCAAGCGCTATTCAGTTGCTGTTCAACCAAAAAAGCGGGTGTTGCCATTTTATTTAACAACAATTTTTGTTTTCAAATTACCGCCACGCATGTTGACCCCGAGGGCCGTTTTCTTATTTGTGATTTGTCAACCAGTGGTAAGTGCTTCACACTCGTGAACATTTACGCACCGAATAATGATAATCCAAACTTCTTTATTAATGTATCCGAACAATTGAAAAAATTTAATTGTGATGAAATAATTTTTGGCGGTGACTTCAATCTTGTTCTTGATATTGCCAAAGAATAGAAAGGCGGCCTTGCCCGAACTCATCAAAAAGCACGAGATGTTGTCTGTGAACTCTGTGAGCACCTAGACCTGACAGATGTGTGGCGGGCTATGAATCCTGACCAAAATAGATACACGTGGAGACAAAAAAACCCTGAAGTTCAGTGTAGGCTTGATTTTTTTCTTATCAGTCAAAGCACCCTCTGTAATACTTTTTGTGCCGGTATAATACCTGGCTATAAAACTGATCACTCGATGATCACTTTACAAATCTCAGTACACTCCAATGCTCGCGGTAAAGGTTTTTGGAAACTAAATACTTCTTTCCTTTCTGAGATTGAATATATAAACTGCATTAAATTAGCTATTCAACGAACGAAAGATGAATACGCTGGTGATATTTCAGTATCTCCCAGCCTTTTATGGGAAATGGTCAAATTGAAAGTGAGGGAAGAATCTCTGAAATACGGGGCGAGAAAACAAAAAGAAAATTATAAGGAGAGAAGAGGAGATTGAGAAGATGATCTCCGATTTGGAAATAAATCTCAGTAGCACTAATGTTAAGGAAAATGAAAGGACTGAATTATGGACAGACCTAGAGATCAAAAGGCGTGAACTGGAGGAAATAATTGAATACCGAACAAAAGGGGCAATCTTGAGATCCAAATCCCAATGGTATAATGAAGGTGAAAAGAACACCAAATATTTTCTTAATCTTGAAAAACGCCATTGCAAGCAAGGAACAATAACGCAGCTTAAAACAAGCGACACGACCTACGCGCATACAGACGAGGACATTTTAGAAGAATGTGAAACTTTCTATAAGAATCTGTACACCTCAACAATTAATGCGCACAACTCCGCAGACAGTGTTTTTTTCACTCAGGCAACTGGAAAATGCCTTTCAAATGAGGAAACTGACAGCTGCGAAGGGCTGCTAAATACTGAAGAATGTCTTGTTGCCCTTAAGAGTATGGCAAATGGGAAATCTCCGGGCTCAGATGGCTTCCCCGCAGAATTTTATAAAGTTTTTTGGAGGGATCTGGCAACCTTATTAATAGACGCGTTAAATTTTTCTTATGAATTTGGAGAGCTTTCGGTTTCCCAAAAGCGAGGAATAACCAAGCTTATTCCCAAGAAAGAGGCAGACCTAAATCTGTTAAAAAATTGGAGACCCATCACGCTTTTAAATTTTGATTATAAGCTTGCAACTAAAACCATTGCAAATCGTATAAAAGCGGTTCTTCCCAATATTATTTCAAATGATCAATCTGGTTTTATAAAGGGAAGATTTATTGGAGAAAACATCCGATTAATTGACAGCGCCATTAAGTACACTGCATCCAAAAATATTCCAGGCCTTCTCCTCTTTCTTGATTTCGAAAAGGCTTTTGATACTTTAGAGTGGCCTTTTATCCACAAAACTCTTATCCATTTTGGTTTCGGCCCCTCACTTCAAAAGTGGTTTCATGTCTTTTATCGCAACATTGAAAGTAGTGTATTAAACAACGGCTGGGAAAGCAACCTTTTCGCGCCTACACGAGGAGGGCTGCCCTCTTTCGCCATATCTGTTCATTCTTTCGGTAGAAATTTTAGCAGACGCCATACGCAAGAAAAAAGAAATTAGAGGTCTTTCTGTGGATAACAATGACATTAAACTGAGTCAATACGCAGATGACACAACCTTGATTTTAGATGGTTCTGAGCAATCACTTTTAGCAGCCCTAGCGACTCTGGACACTTTCAGCTGTGCCTCGGGCCTCAGACTCAATAGCAAAAAGACGGAAGCGCTGTGGATTGGTTCCAGTGCTGATAGAGACTTTAAACTCTGCCCCGAAAAAGATTTCAAATGGCCAAAGAAAAAGGTAAAAGCCCTTGGGGTTTGGTTTTCAACGAACCCAGATGAAAGCACTGCTTTAAACTACAAAGATAAGCTGGAGAAAGTTAGAGGAATACTGAGCTCTTGGCGTTTTCGGAGACTTGGCCTTTTCGGAAAAATTACGGTTTTAAAAAGTCTAGTGGCTTCCCAACTGGTCTATGTTTTCTCGTCCTGCCCAACAAACCCTGAAACAATCAATGAAATAAATTCACTGTTTCTTAACTTTTTATGGAACGAGAAACAAGACAAGGTTAAAAGGAACATTATGATAAATGATTACCCGGAAGGTGGACTTAGAATGATAGACATCGCCTCTTTCAATAAGGCTTTGAAATCCACCTGGATAAAAAAATATCTAAACGAGGAAAATAATAGTGCATGGAAGATCTTTTTTCACATAGAACTTGAAAAATGTGGGGGGAAAGCCTTCCTTACTGGGAACTTGGACAAGAAAGACACCGCTCTTTTGACCATGGAAATAGACCCTTTTGTCAAAGAAACGCTTATAGCTTGGTTGGAAATAAATTTTGAGGCCAATGTAGTATCTAGTGAAAACTATCTTTCACACCCCCTATGGTTCAATTCTCTTGTGAGAATAGATCGTCACCCAGTTTTTTTTAGAGAATGGTTTAAGAAGGGCATCACAAGAGTTCACCACCTAATGGAAGGTTCCTCGAATCCCAAATTTCTGTCCCTCTCTGCTTTCCAGGACAAGTATAACTTGAAACCGTGTCCTTTATCCTTTTTTGGATTAATCTCCGCACTCAAAGGTCTACGGAAAACATTTCCACAGCCAAGTGTAAGGACCGATACCCTCAGAGCGGATAATTTTCTGACTAAGTTTTTAGAAACGAGAAAACCATGTAGACTGGCATACAAAAGGCTTGTCTCAAAAAAATGTGAAACGCCTAAATTAAGTCAAAAGAAATGGCCTGAAGATGTCGGTGTTGGCAGTACTACAATGATTGAGATCAACTGGAGGGCGGCTTTTCAGCTACCCTTCGAATGCACGAAAAGCACAAATCTCAGACTTTTTCATTTTAAGCTTCTACATCGGCGACTATCAACAAATGACTTCTTAAAGAAGGTTGGGCTTGTAGACGATGATAAATGCACCTTCTGCAAAACCGAAACAGAAAAACTGATTCACCTTTTCTGGAGATGCCCCAAAACATGTAGCTTCTGGAACTCCTTCGAATCCTGGCTACAATCTCTGAAAATCTAACAGGACGACCAGATATTGTAGCTCGTTACAGCTTTGGGTCTGAGGCCAGCCAGCTCCAAATACAAACTCGAAATCAATTTCTGCTGTTTATGCGCCAAGCATTATATATGGATATGCAAGCTAAATCAGTCACTTCCTAGCCTTGGCAGTTTTCTAGCGTACTTGAAGGATTTCCATAAAGTTGAGACCTACCGTGCGGTCTTTCGTAACTATGTTCATCCTGTTTTGGAGTGCGCATGCCCTGTCTGGCATTCCTCTTTGACATTAAAAGTTGGTTCAACTTCGTTCCCAGGGTTGAAACGCGTTTAGTGTCGTGCTTGTAAAATTATCTGCCAACATTTAATTTAGCGACAGCAGCTGCTTGAACAGAATCACTTTGTTTGTCGTTTTATAAGTCCAATTCTATTCCCTCTAGCAAATTGCACGACTTATTAATTTTTTTTTACTACCACTTTGCAAATGCCGTACCAATCGTTAATTTAGGGAAAGTATCATATAACCATGCTGTTTGTGTAAGTGCATGAGACGTATGTGTTTAGGCTAATGGGTTTATGGATATTAATATTTTAAATTTTCTATTTTCTGTGAATAAACATGAGTTTTTCAATTCAGTTATAATTTTATATTGTAAACTAATTGTCAGTCGATTGAGAAATAAAGATATTTTTATCCCTGCCACACTAGTCGAACGTAACCGCAATTGAGTTTGCGATAGCGGAAGCATGATACATCTGAACTGGGAATAAAACGTCTACTCGTGTAATCAAACCCTGACGTCTCTGGTGAGATCCTTTTTCTATTTTGTTCTCGTATTACCTGTTTTATTGCCAATAAAAACACATATTAAGTAAAAGTCTTTCTTATAAGAATTGTCTTCAACAAGGAAAGTGGCATTTTCTTCCAGTCATTTCCATTCGAAATTTTCTGTACATTTCTATGAATGGTAGTCTTTACACCAGAGAAAAAGTATACTTAGAAAGCTTTCAAGTCAAGATAATTCAAGTAAATTTTTCTGACGCTTCACACACAAGTGTTGTTTTTTCCTTCAGATATAACTTAAGTTTATTTTCCCACGCACGGTTGACTGACGGGCTTCGCTCACCTCAAAGCTCAAGAAACCGCAATTTGGCTAAGTCGGTTCTAACTATCTAAGGATGGTTTTCCAGTCACTTGAAACTTCCTTGAATCGTTTCAACTTTCCTACTACTGAAAGGCAAAGTGAAATTTTACTTACGCCTTCACGCACACACATTTTTGGCTAAATAAAACTTAGCAGCTCTTAAGTCTTACTTAACAGCCTAGCTTTAAGACTACCAATGACTGACAAGACAAACAACTTGGGCCATATTGTCAGATGGACAAATATTTTGACGAAATTAAAGCTCCACGCAGTAACCTGATATGTTTAGCGATATCTTAAAACTTCCTCTTTTTTCTCAGTCTAACACGCACGGCAGTAACATGGCGACAACAAACTACTCAAAGGATGAGGAACAAGAAACATTACCAAAACTGGTTTGTTCGATTGAATTAACTGGAGGAATCCATAGCCAGCTAATCTGTCTTTCAGTGATGAATATTTTTCAATCCATTTCCGCATTTCTGGTGAATTCTCTGATCCTAGCTGCTCTTCACAAGGCGTCTTCACTTCATCCGCCGTCCAAACTCTTGTTTCGCACTTTGGCGACAACTGATCTCTGTGTCGGAATCATTTTAGAGCCTCTTAACGTTGCAACGTTTGTGTTACAAGAAAGAATGGTGAACGAACAATGGAATATTTGCCGCTATGTGACTGTCGTAGGTTTTGTCACATCTTATATCTTAGGAAGCATGTCTTTGTTGACAGTTACTGCAATAAGCTTGGACAGACTTTTCACACTGTTGTTAGGACTCAGATACAGACAGCTTGTCACTTTGAAGCGAACATACTTGATGGTGACGTTTTTGGGGGTCGTCTCGATTGTCGGTACAGCCATGTACTTTTGGAGTTACCGTTTTTCCTTATGGTTCGGCTACATAGGTATATCAATGTGTCTAGTGACCTCAGCGTACTGTTATGCAAAAATTTTCTTTGTTCTTCGTCAAACTCAAACCCAAATTCACAATCACTTTCACCAGGGACAACCGAGCCAAATATATCCACTGAACATAGCACGATTCAAAAGGACAGTTTTAGGTGCACTGTGGGTGCAGTTGGCAATAGTTGTATGTTATTTACCATATAACATAGTCGAAGCTTCCATCACTCACGGAAGAAGACTAACTCCAACTGTTTTTGTCGAGTGGACATTTGCAGCGACTTTAGTTTTCTTAAACTCGTCGTTAAACCCGATTCTTTACTGCTGGAAGATTAGAGAAGTGAAACAAGCTGTGAAGGACACAATAAGACAACTTCAATGTTCATTTTATGCATGAGGCAAAGGTCTTCCTTTCATTTGAATTTATTTTTATTTTTTTCTGTGAAGTGAACACCTTTATTTAAACAGGGTAGTCCCTTCAGGACATATATACAAAAGACCTGCTATCAATGGGAGCCCTGACAAATAAGGCCCGTTTCAAACGTCGAACTTCTTATGTGCCGAATCTAATGCAAATGAGCGAAAACAATAAATTTTTCTCATTTGCGTTAGATTCGGCACTTGAGAAGTTCGACGTTTGAAACGGACCTAAAGAGTAAGAAAAAAAATTAGTAACTTAATTCACAAAGTTAAGAACAATACCCTACATAGAAAAAACGTAAATAGCAAATAGAGTAAAATTACTTTGACAATATATTAAAAATTACACAACCACTGTAATAAAAGGAACGTTTCGCGGCTTCGGTGCGAACCCTCGGCAAATAAAGGTAATTACTTTACCTGGTGGTGCGACTACATATGCTCTTGTGAAAAGTACAATAATTTCTAAAAAATTGCGGGCATTTACCAGCAATACATTTCTTTACAAGATTAAAAACATGATCTTCACGCTTACTTTGTAGAGTGCTCCACCTTAGATTATCTACAGCCTTATCACTCTTATAATTCATTTTGCTTCTTCCTCTCTAGGAAGGAGGTGTTTCCCTCGCCACAACAGTTCCAAACAGTGTCGCAATAATCCAAAACAGGTCTGATAAAGGAGGTATATATAACATTAGCACAATGAGTAGTCAAATTCTTTCTAATGCGACTTAACATTCCCACCCTCTTGCCATACCTCGCCAAAACATATTTTACATGAGTGTTCCACGAAATATGCTCATCAAAAACAATTCCCAAATACTTGACTTCATAGACACGCTTAATAACTTGACCATCAACTCTAATAATAAAATTGTGAACATTCCAAAACCTTCCGTAAGTTCCAAATAACATAGCGTCAGTTTTAGAAACATTCAGAAAGAGCTTAGTGGCTCGGAGTCAAGATGATATCAGGTTCAGTTCTTCGTTAATCCTCTGTTCAATTTAATATATGCACAAAGCTGATAAACAAAAATTTAACTCGTTAAAGGGGGTAGTTTCTAAAGAAAGGGTGGTGCTGTGTTGGTGGGGAAGTGGTACACGAAATTTTGGTTTACAGTAAAATGAGTTGATAATGTAAATTTCCCACCGTAAAGAGATTCAAAAGCTGACGTTTCGAGTGCTAGCCCTTCGTCAGAGCGAATCGAGGAATTATAGGTTGAGAGGTTTATATACAGAATGATGAAGCTACTCCATTTGGAGGGAACAGGTCAAGTGAAAACACAAGAATAAACAAGAGGCCATATTGGCCTTCACTCGGCCTACCCTCAAAAGGCAATCAGAACTTGCAATTTGCTACTTCACTCATTCACCTACACGGTTGTAATATTATGACAAAGTTGGCATAACAAGATCTGAATTCCTTTCCATTTTTTATTTTCATTATTGCATCATGTTCATCATATGCAGATAGTAGCACTGCCTTCTCTAATATAACGCATTCTTCAAGTACAGTCAACACTGCTTGTGTTATGGATGTCTAGAAAACGATGGCCCAAGAAACGACTGCATAGAAAACTGACTAAGTAGAAAACGATGACCCATAAAACAATGAATGATTTGTGGCTTTTGACTGCTTTTGATCCCAGGAGTTTGTTTCCTCATATAGGTCCGCTAGCTTGCACTGAACACCATTACAGAACGGAGGATTTTTTGGCATATACGTTACTGGATTCTCGGCGAAATGTGAGGAGACAAAATGTTCAGCAAGGTGAAACTGTTCGGAAATACGTTACTTGAATCAGAGACCTTGTCATAAAAAAGAGAGTCCGATTACACAAGACCAAGTATTCCTTGACAAGTGTCATTGAAAAATTTTCGTTTGCTCATGTTTATGAACGACAAGTTTTCTTTGACAAATTTTGCCTTCACAAGTTTTAATGGCTGAGCGAGTGTCTGAGACTGACTTTCGGTGCCTCTTCACAGGCTTCGTGAGTCGTGCACGGTTTTTTGGCCCTCTTCGTTGCGGCCTTTTGCCACGTTGAAGTATTTGTATTAATTATAATCGCCAAAACAATAAATCCTTTGAGAGTCGCTCATCGTTTCTTCAAGCTTGCACAGTAAGGAGCTCATAACTCGCGATATGAGAATAGGTCGGATCATAAAAGGGTTATCAGCAAAAATAATCAGGTTTGACAGACGAGACCGCTTGGATGATAACCTACCCAGATTCGGGTCGCAGACTCGCTGGCTTGAACTTTGCCAAAACATTATCTTTTTTTTTCTAGCGGTAAACCGATATTAGTTTTCCTACTCTGTCTTTTATATCCCTGATGCAGAGAGATGAAATGCAACAATTGATTAGAGCAAAATGTTCAACCAAAAAGTGTGAAAAATTAGAGTATTTAGTTGGGAACAACCCTTTGAACGCAAGGGAAGATCCCGCGTTAAACGTTCACCTTTCGCTCGGACTATGCCACTGGTGTGGAAAACGAGAATAAACCCATGAAGTAGGAACAAAGAAGTTTTCTTCTTCAACAATTAAACGTTTGAAATAAAACTAGCCTGGCGCACATTGCCAACTGATTATAACTGCTGCCACATGCAGTTCTAAAAGTAATATTTTTGGTGCTCACAGTAGGGTTAGATACATTATGCTCGAAAATTTGAGTATTATGCTTTTGAGCGTCACCCTCAAAACAACAGCATTATGCCTAAAATTAAGCTCGAGAAGTTGCATTATGCTCGACTGATCTTGGTTATATTTGATGCCTTTTTCCATCCCTTCACAGCCTTCACACAAAAAAATACCTTCATAAGTCAGAAACACAACATTTCATTGCATCAATTACAACTTTACAAGCAATGAACAACAAATAATGCTCAAAAGCACTCAAAATGTATTATGGCAAACCTTAGCAGCCTGGCATAATGATGCGACCAGGCCTTGAAAGTAGCAGCCAAGCCTTTGAATATGTTAAATCCTTATTAAAAACACTTGAAAGTGAAAATTTCTCATTACAGTTATGGAAATATTAATTTTTCTTATTATTATTATTCTCTTTAGTCTTTATGCTGAAAAAAAAAAATGCCCATTATGCCAGCATTATGCTCGATGCTCCGACTATAGCATTATGCCCAAAATTATGCCGGCATAATGTATCTAACCCTAGCTCACAGAACTCTGGTTGCCAGGACCTAGGGAAACACATAATCGTAATTTATCATTTGGACAAGAGACCTGCTCTCATCTATATTTGGTAAATATCATAATATGCTGAAGTTTAGCCTTCTCTCCCTTCTCTCAACTTGCCTCAGTTTATTCAATCACTAGTGGCCTCGTAAAAAGGCCTCACTTTATTCAATCACTAATGGCCTCTTATAAGGGGCCATGTGTTCGTTAAAATGCTTCACAATGTTGTATATAATTAACAGCACAATTGTCTCATTGTTTCCTTCACAGCTTGTTTCACTTCTCTAATCTTCCAGCAGTAAAGAATCGGGTTTAACGACGAGTTTAAGAATACTAAAGTCGCTGCAAATGTCCACTCGACAAAAACAGTTGGAGTTAGTCTTCTTCCGTGAGTGATGGAAGCTTCGACTATGTTATATGGTAAATAACATACAACTATTGCCAATTGCACACACAGTGCAGTGTTCACTGTCTTTTTGAATCGTGCTATGTTTAATGGAGTTACTGGGCTTGGTTGGTCTTGGTGAAAACGATTTTGTACTTGGGTTAGATTATGACGAAGACCATAGAAAATTCTTCCATAACAGTACGCTGAGGTTACTATACAAAATGATATACCTACGTATCCGAACCATAAGGATAAACGGTAACTCCAAAAGTACATTGCTGTGCCGACAATGGAGACGATCCCAAAAAACGCTACCATTAGATACGCTCGCTTCAAAGTCACAACGTGTCTGTATGTGAGTCCTAACAACAGGGCGAGAAGTCTGTCCACGCTTATTGCAGTTATTGTCAACAAGGACACGCAACCTAAAATATACGATGCGACAAAACCTGTTTCATTTACAAAGCGACAGCTATCCCATCGTTCGTTCAGCATTAACACAAACGTTGCAACATTAAGTGGCTGTAAAATGATTCCAACACAGAGATCAGTTGTCGCCAGGGTGCGAAACAAAAGTTTGGACGGCGGATGAAGTGACGACTCCTTGTGAAGAGCAACTAGGATCAGAGTATTCCCCAGAAATGCGGTCATGGACAGAAAACTGTTCAATACTGAAAGAAATATTAGCTGAAGGTGTATTCCTCCAGCTATGTCTGTCGAGCAAATTAGGTCTACCAATGGTTCGTCATTTCTCTCTTGAGAGGAGTTTGTCACGGCCATGTTACTACAATGAGAGTCACAAACGAGTCGAACTTATTATAATGGTTTACCGTAGGTACCAGAAGGAGCGCCTCCTCCGAGCAAGCGCCGCCCCCTGATTAGCACCGCACTCAGGAGCAAATATTTTAATAAGCGCCACATTTCTCAACCACAATGGGGTGCGGCTTATTCCGAATAATTAAAAATTACGTGCGTTGAAAAGTAAAAGCGAAGAAACGTTTTAAGCCGACTGCGGCATCGACAGAGACTAACTTTTGTTATATGGTTGTGATGTTGTTGTCGTCGGTTTTGAACAAAAGAAAACGGAAAGAAAGATTACTTAGTTACTGCTGTATTTGCAAATTAAAAGTTTTTAATAAACGTCGCCCCCGGAAAAGTGCCATATCGTCGAGTAAATACGGTATTTCCATGACAAAGGAAATCCTTAGGACATTCCGCGTATAATGATATATCAAATTCTAATTAAACTGCCTCATGTTAAAATAATGTTGGTAGTTTGTTCTAGATCCCCAAATTAAGAATCAGATGGGTTCGGAAGAACCAGAATAACATCAAATTCAGTGAAGTTTTCTCTAGCCGAGTCACAAATAAGCTGAACTTTAAATGTCTTACTTTATGACAATCAAAGTGCTTACGACACTTTGTCTGATGTGATAAATTATCTACGTGGGACATGGAGTTTAAATTATATCAATATTTTTTTCTAGAATCAGTTTCAAGATGAGCAGATTGTTTCACGGCGAAAACCAGCAGGAAACATATTTTAAAAATAAGTTGTTGAAAGAACTAATGCAGCGCCATCATCCCTGCAATCATTAAGAGCTATGTTTGCTGATGCTTTGTCTGTTCCATCGTGAGTGAAGTTTGAAAGCCGAGTTACAAATGCCGAATCATGACAAACAAACTTTAATATGTGAATGACCATTGCAGTTATGAACGCTACTTAAGCAGTAAAGAAAATAAAGCCTGAAAAAAAAAATACTACTACGGGATTCGAACCCACGACCTCTGCGATACCGGTGCAGCGCTCTACCGACTGAGCTAACAAGCCATCTGGGAGCTGGTGAATATATGATAATGAATATCTGAAAATCATATATTTGAACTGCGGATTAATGATTTAATATGTTCATGATCATCGCAGTTATGAACAGTACTTAAGCAGTAGTGAAAATAAATCCTGAAAAAAAATTAGGCTTGTACGGGATTCGAACCCACGACCTCAAACTTGTTAGGACATAAATCGTATAATTTGACAAATCAACTGTGTGGGACATTCATTTTAAATAATGTTTGTATTTTTCTAGATTTGCAAAATTAGCAGATGGCTTAACGAACACAAGCATAAAATATATTTTAATAGTAAGTTAAAAAAAAACCTTAGGTAGCGATATCATCCGTACAATCATTTTTTTTAATTTTAGTCTGCCATCGCAAATGTTATTGCGATGCGAGTCATGAACTGAACTTATGACTGTTTTTTTAATGCGGAGCAAAGTCCATCAAGACAATGTATAATATGGAAATTAAATGCGCAAAATGATGTAGGTAAAGTTTTCTAGATTTGCAAAATAAGCAGGTTGTTTGATGCATCAGTAAAATATATTTCATAAAAAAAACGATAAAGAGGCATCTTCCTTTCAACCGTTTTTTTTTTTTTTTTTTTTTTCATTTTTATGACAGATTTGAGTTCATCAACAATTTATACGTTTTTGCATTCAATATCCGGTTAACACCTGCCGATATACAAATTCAAACTATATTTACTTCACAAAATATTTACAACAGAGTGGCGAGGAAAGCATTAACTTCTTAATTTCACTTCTGTCTGCGGTTTAGAAGGATCCGAAGTACAACGCCTCCTCGAAAGTGATGATCACTTTAGCGGTAGGCGTTGAACTTCCTCTAAACATTGTTTTATTTAGTTTACAGTGGAGCCTTGCTGCTCCACTCAGATAAGTTTTTTTTGTAAAACCACCAGATGTTCACACTGAGAAGGTATTGCGAAACGTCGATCAAGATATCTTTGAAAAACTACCTTTGCCATTTGAGGTCCTACATGATGCAAGTTTTAGTTGGTTCAAATTTGTACCACGAACATCTCAAACAGACATTCAGACTTTGTCGCTCATAATTGAAATGAAAGAGGAAACCGACAAATTAAACCGTTTTTCATGCCAGAGTCAGTGTTTATGACCTATTTGCCTCTTTAGAACGGCTGCGTAGGAGACTAGTAATCTTAAGGATCAAAAGGTTTTTTTTCTTGCGATTATGGTTTACGATTTCGCTGGTGTGAACTAAATCGACGTAATCGCGAGCTTAATAGCAAGGAACCAGTCAAGTTGCTCGTCACCAGTCTTCGCTATGAAGGTCAAACATGGAAGAAAGACCTACATAGCGCTTATTTACGCCGTCAGATTGATTCATACTTGGTCGTAACACTTGCGACTACGCTGACGATGGATTGCAGTGGCGATTACGACGCTTACGTCGCTGGTGTGAACCGGCTTTACAACAAGTGATCGATCTAACTAACAGATAAAGAACGTTTTTACTCGATCTTGTTTTCTTTATTCCACAATTCAAGGAGGTAAAAACACAAATGAAACTGTGTGCTGCAGAAAGATGTTTATCTTTTCGTCACAATCCTTAGTTCATGAATTTTTATCATGAAAATTATGCATCTATCTCAGGTGAAAATATATCATGATTTATGATGGTAATTGAACTGAGTGGAGTGCAATTTGGTCTGAAATCATATTTGTGATTTCAAATCAAACTCGCGCTGCGCGCTCGTTCGATTTGAAATCACACGTATGATTTCAGACCAAAATTGCATGACACGAAGTTCAATTACCACTTTATTACGGCACCCATTTTGAAATCACACAGTTTTTTGCCAATATTAATATTTTTTTATCCATGAAATTTGATATCTTAGTATTATTTCGCTTTCATTTTGATGAGTCACAGAAAGAATGCGATTCAGAGTAAAAACTGGTGCAATTTGGGAATATATTGCACTGTTGAGAGCCAATCAGATTGCAAGGATCACCAGTGATTTCAAAATGGGTGTAATAAGTAATAGTAATTGGACCGAGTGGAGTACAATTCAGGGAGTAATCGCGCGAGTAATTTCAAAATCAGCCGAGCGCGAAGCGCGAGGCTGATTTGAAAATACGAGCGCGATTACTCCCTGAATTGTACGACACGAGGTCCAATTACTAATTAATCGTATCTATAACAAATTTCGAGGTCCAATTACTAATTAATCGTATCTATAACAAATTTCGGAATTAAAAATTTCTTTTGGGAAGGTCTTTTGAGCGAAAACGTCTGTAGCGCTTACCGTATGTTTTGAAAACTGCAGGAAACGTTTGCAAAGGAAGCCATTAAAGCGCGCGTAATTGACGTGAAAATCACGTGGGTATCCAATTACAGGTGTCCAATTACAAAACGTTCAAATTGGATACCTGTAATTGGACACCAACGTGATCGCGCGTCGATTACGTGACAAATAGGCGCGGAGAACCAATCACGATCGAGAATTTTGTTATAGATACGATTAATATGGTAATCGGCTTGAACGTTCCAGCGGTAATAAGAAAAAAGCAATAATCGCGCTGCTTTGTTATCTTCTCGAATCCTCTGTTTAATTACGGAGTTAACATGCAAATTAGTTGGAAACTGTTTGCTTCCTTGGTGTATGTACGGGTCCGCAAATGATCCCGGACCGCATATGATCCCCAAATTGGACAGTAAATGATCCCGGACCGCAAATGATCCCCACATTGGACCGGAAATGATCCCGAGCAAAAAACAGGAATGGCATGGATTGATATAAAAATGATACACAAAAAAGAAACGTTTTATCATTTTATAAAAAAAAAATTCCATAGTGGATTTTTTTTCCTTTTTAGTGGAAACCTATGACATTGCGTGACGTTCTGTCTGTCTGTTGATTTCAGGACGGTTGCGTAGTACAGTTGATGTGATCGCCGGTGGGCTGCGAGGTTCGCTTGATGTTATCTTTTATTGTGTAGAACATCCTAGATCGTTCGAGAGCGTGCTTAATCGCATTTCATTTCCGTCTATTGTATATGATCAAAACTTTCCGGTGAACGTGTGATTTCAGTAAAAATCGAGCGCGTATAAATCAATTACATGATCACAAGGATAACGGAGAATTAAAATACACACATACCCGGAAAAAAAATTGATTTTATTTCCCTTTGAAATAAAAGTATTTTGTTCACTGAGCGCTCTCATTAAAAATTGTACCCAGAATACCAGAAGTGTTTCTTTCTCATATTCATGGGTGATCAGCCGACTGGCCAGACACAGGTGAGAACACACTGGCTTCCAAGATAATGTGGTTGAAAATCGGAGCAGAGGTCAAAGATCAGTGAACAGTGTCACCGCCGTGTGAGCTGCGCCGTTCGGCGCGCTCGGAAAATGACTATACTGCTTTTTTTCTAATTTCGTTAGTATCATTTGTGAGCGTTCTTGGAGTTATAAGAACAAATATGAAGATCTGCAAAGATGGATGGAAAAACGAGGTAGGTTTGGATCCTGATGTCAATAACATTGATTGACTGCTTCACATCCGTTGCACATAATTAATGCGGCTTAACTGCAGAATACCCTGCCACATCAACTGTTTTCTGTGTAGGAGCGTACGCGGTACGCAAAAACTGATTAATATTCTACTTTTATCACATCAAGACAACCGGCTAACACCAAAACTTTCTTAGCTAATAACAAAATTATACCTCCTACTATAAGCTCTATAAAGCAGTAAACAGTCTTAGTTCTTTCTGAACGAAACTATAATGTCTTGTCTACTCGGATTCTTTAACGACTCCGTACCGCGCACCGCCTTTTTTCCTAAAGCATTCGAAATGACAGGGTATTTTAAAAGATGCTTGTTGTGAGCCATGATTTCAGGTTTTGATAAAAAATAATCGCTATTCATACCAATTCCCTATCCACACCATTTTACCATCCATGCCATTCCTTATCTTTTGCTCGGGATCATTTGCGGTCCAATATGGGGATCATTTGCGGTCCGGGATCATTTGCGGTCCTGGGATCATTTGCGGACCCGTACATGTAGGGTCTCATTCGGCTCGTGGCCTTTATATCCTCCTGCGCAGTCGTTTTTAGGGGAGCCGTATTTGTGGGTAGGAGGTGAAATACGAGTTTCCTAAAAACGACTGCGTGATAGGCTGTGGACTTAACGTTCAACGGTTAAAATTTTGACTTTATTATGGCTAAGGGTCCATTTTGTTCTTCTACAGGTAACAGAAATCTTAGAACCATTCCAGTTGAGAGGGTGAGTCGGTTAAATTCCGCTTATGAAGCAATGGCTCGTTTTTGAAAATGTCGGCTGTCTATTTTAAACAGACACTGACTGGCGTATCAATCGAAAAGGCCAACCTCCAGCCCAATTTAAAAAATGCTTTCAGGTCAAAACAAAGTCACTGAAAGTCTTTCTCAACCAAAACAATCTCGCATTTCCATGTTTATAATGTTCAAGCCAGCTGAGGTTCGTTGTTTGTTCACTCATTGGCAATTTTATGTTAACCAAAACAAACGAAGACCTATAAGTGAAACGATTGTAACCTATTTACCCAGTCTACAGTTTTTCTTCCATTCCAAAAGGCATTGACTGAATTCAGTGGGCACTTAAATGTAAACTCGTTCCTCGGGCAGTCGCTCTACAGTAAGTTTAGGCCTTTGATCTCTTTATGTCACGAAGGAGCACAAACAGAATTAATAAAGGCTTTGTCAAAACAAAAGTCAAGGTCTTTCACAACCAAAACAGTACTACATTTCCATCAACCGGTTTGTAATTTGCAAAGTTTTGTTGTTTGTTGGGAATTTTATGTTAACTGAAACAAATTCCCTTGATTTACCTCTAGCTTTTCTCCTCGCCCAAAAGTGATTAATTCAGTGGGCGCTTTGATGGAAACTCGTTCCTCGAGCGGTTGCTCGAAAGTAATTAAGTTTTTGATTAAGCCTTAATGCATAACAAGAAGCCGACCTAGCTTTAAGGTGAAGAAAGGTTAAGTCATTGATCTCTTTATTCATATAAAGGCGAACAAACAGAAATTAAAATTTTGGTAATGAAAAAGTTGCATCTTTTCTTATAAATCCCTAATTCGTGAATGTTTACCAAGGAAAATCACGCATCTGTGTCAGTTGCAAATATAAATTTATATGGTAATCCTGAAGGTCCATCTAGAAACTTCGAACGCTCCGGCTGCGTTTGAAAAAAGTGCACAAGCGTGCTGTTTTGTTATTATCCTCGATCTTCTGTATAATTCCAGAGTTAACATGCAAATAACCTGTAAACTGTTTCCTCTACCTTGTCCCACCTTGGTAGAGAGTCTCAATGGGTCTGATCTTTTACTTTAACGGTTAAAATTTTGGCTTTTTACGGCTAAAGGTTTATTTCTTTCCGCTTAATTAAAACTTCATTTTCATTTTTGTAAAAGAGATTTAAAGTCTTAGGACCTTTCCAGGATAAAAAAGTCATTATTTCAAGACATTACACTTTCCGATAAGATAAACTTGTATATTTAATTCTTTTTCTACCGCTCACCTAAATAAATCCCGGACTAAGGTTGAAATGAACCACTGTCGTTGCCAAAAGGTCACTTTTTTTTATCTTTATCACCCTGGAAACTGAACGAAACTCCCAATTTTCACTTAATATGATTGTTTATTCTCATTGAAAACCAAAATCGCCAACGGACGACACCAAAACTCACGCAACTTTGTCTTGAAGTTATTAAGACAAAAATTCCTATTGAAGTTAAAAGTTTACATTGGCAGCAAACTTCGACTCCACTTCTTGCAATTTGTTCCACTTTTTCCTGCTCATTTCTTTAGCGCGACGTGGTTAACGCTATTTGATTTCAGTTGCTCTCACGGTCTGTAATTTTCACGTTTGTGACCCAAAGGAATTCTGGGATATTCTTGCCCAACAGCAGCATTTTCATTTCACATATTTTTTAGAACCGTGTCGAGCCACCTGGTCCTGCTGGCAGAATATTGCACCGATTGCATTATTTACAAGTCAATATTCGCCAAAATTGCCATGCCAGGTACAAGAATCCACCCACAAAACGACTAAAGACACAACTTCACTCCGTGAATTGCCATCACTCGCTCTACTTTGAGCGGGCCACTTCGTGTGAAATTGCTTCTCACCTCTGTTTTCTTTCGAAGGATTGCCTCCACCCATCAACCCAGCCTTATGATGCCATGCAGAGGGCTTCTGAGATGCAAAATGGCTCCAAAAACACACTTATAAATAAAACGAGAGGCCACAATGGCCTTCACTCGGCCTTCTAAGAGGCAATCGGAATTTCTTTCAATATCTTATTATCAATATAGCATCCGTATTTTGATCATGTACAGATAAATGCACAAATGAAAAGAAATTGAGATATTGTAGAAAAATTGTTAATAAACGACCTGTCAAACGCATCTTTTTAGGCAAGCGTATTTTATTGTTTAGATTTTATATTTCTGTGTGATGTGATTTTTATTTCTGTAATTATAATATAATTAGCACTTAAGATATAGTTTTAGTTTTTAGCATAGTTAATTTAATTTTTAAAGAGATTTTATCGACTGTAATAATTGTAAAGCGCATTAGATCATAAATTTTTAATGAATTTTGCGCTATATAAGTAACAAGTTTATTTATTTATTTATTTTATTTATTATTTATTTATTTATTATTTTATTTCAAAGTCTCAGGGATATCCCATACTTGAGTTATTCACACCCTAAGACCCAATGTCTTAATTTTAAGACAAAAAGTGTTTGCTTCTCATTTTCAAGTTTTTAATTTCAGAAAATTTCTTAATTTTAGTTAATTTCTCAAATTAAGAGCTTGTTGAAAATAAGAAACAATCCAGAACTTCTCTTGTTTTAAGATGTTTTTTTCTTGATTTCCAATTAAATAATCTTGTGTTCTTAATATAAGACCTTTGATTCAGAGACGTATTTCTGAATCTTGAGACGGCGTTCGCTCCCACGCTGACTTCTGGTTATACAATGCAAGCAATGTGTTTCAGTCAAAGTTGGTGACTGTTGGCAACATATCAGCGAACATTGATTTCAGACGAACTGCCGCGGCAAAGGAAAATTCATAGCCAACAAGCACACATGGAAGACATTTTGTTGTTTACAGAGCTTACCCTACAAAACCTGTGCATATCTTTTCCTCACGCTTGTAAAAATATTTTCACGTCAAGCTTGCAACATGTTTTCTGGAATAAATTAGATTAACACATCGATGTCTCAAGGGAACATCAAGATCAAATTCCAACACGCGCTCGTCACGTAATTTGAAGCGGTCTTACTTCCGGTGCACTTTCGGACTTGAAGCAAGAAGAAATGATTGAATTTACCTGCTGTTCAGAGCCTGTGCGGCTTCTCAGCCGGTGGTTCCTTACTAAATGGCAAGCTCTTAAAGCTAACTTTTGAAAACACGGAATGCTATTGGCACAATAACCTTAAACCCCATCAGAAAACGCATTCAACCACTGAAAATTACAGAGTTTAGTATGAGGCGGCCCGGAACAATCTGCAGCTTAGTTTGGCTGTGTTAAAACCTTTGGTCTCGCTGTTGAACTTGCAAACATTCGTATACACACTTCTCTTAACATATTAGTTGTTCAAACCTCAAAAACACTAAGTGAATCGACGTTTTAGTGTGCGTGATATTTTCCCTGACGGCATTCTAGTTATTGTGTAATCTCGTTCCCAGAGTTCTATTGTTAGCTAGCGCTTGCGCAGAAACGCCGGAAGTGAGCTTTCTGGATGAAAGACGAAGAAGAAAAAGAACAGTCGACATTTTAAACCTCGGACTTCTTCCCGCG
>JAEMWC010000134.1:862500-942500 GCA_016490735.1 Pachyseris speciosa | reverse complement strand
TTGCGAGTTTATATGGACCTCGACTTCGTCTCGGTCCATAAACATGCAAAAAAATAATAATAATAAGAACGAGGCCAATATCCCGCCATCTTGACCGAACAAGCTTGGTCAATAAGGGATTTATCATATGACTCAAAGGACGCTATTAAAAGACAATAAAACGCGGGACGAACGGGCTATCCCGAGCGGTCAAGATGGCTCCATCTTGACCTCGCGGGTAGGCAATCACACCAGGAGAATTGATTAATTTTGACCGCTGAAGAGCCAGTCATATAATAAAGTGTATTACCTACCAGATCAAACAAGGCACGCGTAAGAGCCTTACAAAAGACCTTGACACTTTCAAAATGATAAATCGTGGCCAGACAGATTTTTTTAAGGTTAACTTTTTATAATTGACAGTGCTACCTTCGATCTTTCCGTCACGGCGCATATTTGGATGTGGATGATTGTGTGGATCAATTATTAAAGTTACAAGTCGAATGCCAAGTAATGTATAATTACAAAATATAAAACAGAAAATTCAAATCTGAGAGGCTGTAGCAGGACATTACAACCCTTGACCCTCTCACCAGATTGAAAATGAACGCTTCCCTGGAAATTCAGATATAGAAGTTACGTTAAAAAAGATAATAGGGTGCTTTAGCAACGAGGACGGCAACGGAAACGAGATCGTCACAAGACAATAGGCTGGATGAGCAAAAACAATCACTCTGCGCGTGCGTTTTACATTTTGGTACATTTCTTTCGCGTCCCGTCTGCAAAACAAAAACGTGAAACAACCAAATTCTAGGTTTTCTCGAGAAAGTCTGGAAAGCGAGCGTGTGACTTTATTTCTTTTTCCTTACTTTAACGGCGTTCATAACAATTTAGTCCCTGAATAGTTCCCCAGCATTTTCCAAGTTAAATAGACAATATTCGTATTCTCGCTAATGAACTGGATCTAGCATGAAGTGGAGGCTCATGTGGTTGATCATGCTAGATCGAGTTCATTAGCGAGAATACGAGTATTGTCTATTGAAATAATGGGAAAAGCGTTACAAAAACGAGAAGTTAGACTTTGATACAATGTTTTAGTTGCCGTCGCCGTCGTCGTAGCCTCCCACGCAGACGTCTTTGGGCTGGTCACGCGTTCGTTCCCACGAACATCTGCTGAACTGAACTGCCACTTCCGTTCGCTGGCGGTTAGCCTTTGTTTTGAAGAAACCAATAACGAGCTGCGTAAGAACTGAAATCGACACGCGTGAAGTAATTTCCGGCAAACTATTCATGTGCGTCGTCTGGGAAAATAAGCCCGGGGTCGAAGTCCTACTTTCCACAAATTAGAAAACGAACTATGATTGGCTAACCGGCGTGAACGGAAGTGGCAGTTCAGCAGACGTTCGTGGGGAAGGAACACGTGACGAGCGGAAAGACGTCTGCGAAGGAGGCTACCGTCGTCGTTGCTTTAATCTATTCTCAAGAGAAGTTCAAACGTCAGTGACGTGAGTATACTTGCTAAACGCCGGATTACGTTGACATTAATTTTGCAAGGCGCACAGGGTCAAAAGGCAAAGGTTCCGATGCCACTGAAGTTTTTTTTTTAATATATATATATATATATATATATATTTTATTTAAGACACAGACATTGCTTACAGTACTAACATTACTGGTTAGTTAAATAAAAAAAATACTAACAATACTAACGTTACTAACAAGACTAACACATTACTACAAGACTAGATTTACAGACAAGTCTGTATATCATTTTTTGTCACTTAATTATTAACAATATTTGCCTTATGTTACAAAAACAATAAATACTTACAAGGTAGCTCGCTATACATTACAATTACTTACGCTACGTATAGTACAAGAAAAACTATGGGGGAAGTGCCGCCAGCTCAAATCGCAGAGTCATGAAGCGGAAAAAAAAGGATGTCGTGGAGACTTAAGTTTCAAGTTGTAGGTTGGGCAGAAAGAGATTCCATTTCTTTGCTGCTGTTTTACCTCTCTTTTCTATTTCATAGCATTGGTTTATAAAATGTAAAAAGCTTAGTATTTTGGGGTCTTGCCGTTTTGATTGGCATAGCCAGATAAAATACTTTGCAGTTAGGCATAAGAAGTTAATTTGGAGTTTGTGATTCGAGCTATCTGGCCTCAGACCCAAGGCTGTCTCTATAGTTACTTGGTTACTCTGTAAGGGAATTTGACAAGATTTTATCTATGTGGAAATGTCAGCCCAAAAAGATTTTTGTTTTTACACGTTCCCAGAAAAGGTGTATTAAGGTTTCTCTTTCGTTGTGACAAAAAGTGCATTTGCCATTGTCTGTTATTCCTATTTTTTTGCAAAAAAAAAAAAACTATTAGTTGCTAAACGCCGATGTAAAAATTTGAAATTAAAATAAATAAGCTTAGAGCACTTGGTGCACTTAAATGGTGTTGGGTAAGCCATTTTCCAATTAAAAGAATCGTTTGGGCCAGACATTACATCCTTCTTCCATTTTTCCTGGCATGAAATTGGCTGCTCGCTTTTTTTGGAAACAAGCTTCTGGTAAGCGAGTTGGGAAGGTTTTTCGGTTTGCAGTAATTTTAGCAGGAAGCTTTCATATTTAGTCTGGGTCCTTGTGTTTGATCGACGTAGACAGTTCACTGCAGAAATTACTCCAAAGAAGGATAGTGGTCACACCTGAAACCCATATTTAGTTTGAAATGCCGTTAGAGAAAGAAAGTTGCCGGAGTGATCCAATAGCTGTTTAACTTGTGTTATTCCGTTAGAGATCCAGTCGTTATATAGTACAGGGTTATTCTGTATTCTTATTAGCGAGTTTTGCCACAAAGGTGAAGACAAAAAATGTTCGTAGGATGTTATTGTTCCCTCAAACAAACTTCTGACCAGATTTCAAAAATTTCTTTTACAAATGGGTCTGAGATCTTTAAGTCTTTGATATCCTTTAGCTTAAGGTTTCCTTTTGGCAGTGCGTTACCTCCGAATTTTGTGAGTTGCAAATCAAATAAAAATTTCCACTTACCGTTGTTTTCTGGGTCAAGATATTTTTTAATCCAGACAACCTTAAAAGCTTTATTAAAAGATGAAATGTCTAGCATTTTCAGACCGCCATTACACTGTAAAAACTGACCAGTTACCATAACCCAAAAAAAAAGGTTGAAGTTTGAATCTGAGGTAACCATATTTATATTGGTTATTATAAACTGATCATTATTGGTTAATTTAACCATTTCCTTTTCAGTCAATGTAACTGTTCTTAAACGTTTGTTTTAACCAAAAATTATGGTAGTTTTGAACTTAGTACTGTCCACCTTTTTAACCATTAACAAATAGGTCGGTATAACCCTCTTTTTTTCGGTTAAAACCACCTTTTAAATAGGGTTACACAACCGATGGGTTTTGGTTAAAACAACTATTTCTTATGGTCATATAACCATTTTAAATTGGTTATAAAAACCACAGTTTTTTGGTTCGGACCATGAATCTGAGGTAACCAATTTAAAATAGTTAACAACAGGGAGATTTAACCATTCCTTATAGGTTACAAAAAATGGTTGTTTTAACCGACAAAAAATAGATCACAGTGACTCCAAAATAAAGGTTGAAGTAAACATTTTTAATGGTTATTTCAATAATTATTTAGATCCAATATTATGACATACAACAGCAAAAAGAAGTTATAATAATTGTTTCAAAATGGTTATTTTAAACAGTCATTTGAAAGCAGCATCCAAAATAACAACAAACAAAACAACAAAAAGATTTAACCCTTCAGTAAATCTGACAGGACATTTTCCACTGAAAGAGGAAGTGTCAAACTAGCACAGCCTAGCAACATGTGCTCCAGCAACAAAAACACATTTTTCTCACTGCCACCATTACCTTTGGGGAATTCCATGTTAAAACAATAAAAGCTTCCCAAAAGGGTAACAATGGCAGTGAGAATGCTAAGTGGTTTGAATTTGCACACCACCATTCCTTCTGAGCACAGGAAAAAATATCAAAAATCCAACCCAGTTTTAACTTGGTTTTCACTTGGATATTTCCTGGTTTTCAAGTAAAATCCAAGTTTGGAGAAAGTGCAATTTCCCCAAGTTTGGTTTATCAAGAAATAATCCATGGTGGGTTAAAGCAAATTCCAAACCTGGTAGATATATATATCCAGGACTGGAGAATTAGGAAAATTGCAATATCCAGGGGAGGATTAATATAAAATCCAACTTAGGACGTTTTTTTATCCAGAACCGGGTCTTTAAATTTTCCAGGTTTGGCAAATGAAAAATCTACTCAAGGATAAATACTCTTTCCATATTTGGAAAATGACATTTCCAGTCTTCGGTTTTATGAGATTTCCTGTTTGGAAAGTGACATAAACATATCTGGATTTTTGAGATCTTCATTGTTGGAAAATGGCATAACTATTGTCACATTTTTCAGATCTCCGTGTTTGGAAAATGGGATTATATGGGATACCATGAATAAAATATGGAACACCCAGGCAAAGGATTACTGTATGAAATACTTCCTGTCAAGTCTTAGATTAATGAGATCTCTATCTGTTCAAAGTCAATAACAGCTGAGAAAATTAAGAATACAGTCCAGTATTCCTTTAAAAGTCAAACATTTAATCATATAAAATGAACCAGCCACATAACCAGTTCTACAGTTGTATCTGTACAATTGTTCATATGCTACTACATGGGCATGTCTATCAAACTGTACAGCATTTCCTTTTAAATATCAAAATAAACAACTTAAGTTGGATGCTCACTACATGCCTATCACACTCTACATTCCTTTGCTTTATACATCAGCATGCATTCCTAAATAAATTATTATTATGAAATTATTATTATATTATCTATCATTATTATTGGAAGGAGACCTATTCAAGAACTTTTAGCCTATATGTCATGCAAAATATAACACAGAAGCCTGAAACACAAAGAGCAGTCACTGAGCGACTAGTCATGAGATACAATCCCGAGTAACTCAGTGTCCAGTGCCACATCTGCATATTGAAATCTAGTATTTTGCAGAAGGAATGAGGCAACTGGTTGTAAGTGTTGTCTGTTTATTAAAAAAGATAAGCACATTCTCTTGGTTCTTTTCCCAGAATGTCAAGACATATCGCACTGCTTTTAATTTCCCTATGCCAAACAACCTGTACATGTTCATACGTGTCCCTGCCACTGTATGGACATGCCTATTACACAGTGCACTATTCCTTTGCTTTAAAAATCAACATGAATTCTTAAATTGGAAGGAGACTTGTTCATGTAGTTTTCATGCACAACTCAAGAGAGTGAAAAACACAACACAGCTACATACTGAGTAACGTTTTAGATGTAAAGTAACTGATCACAAGACATCATCATGATCGCTGAGTGACTGAGACATCATCCTGACTAACTCTATCAAGTGTTACACCAGCAGCAATTGAAACCTTATTTTGCACAAGAAATGAGGCAACTGCTCGTATGTGAGTGTTTTTGTCTTTGTTTCTTAGTTAGTAAAGTTAAGCCCATTTGCTTGGCTTCATGTTTCAGGTGACTAAGGCGGATCTCATTGCTTGCAGTTTTCTGAAACCAGACAAGAAGAATAGCAGTAGCTGACATCAAGCTCAAACCTGAGAAAGACAACAGCCAAATCTCACGAGATATGAAGATGCTTTAGACATGTGGGAACAAGATTTTTTTTAGCAACAATGAATATTGGAAGAATTTTCCAAACTCAAGACTCTAAAGTGACAGAAAAGCTAAGAAAAAGGTCTCATGAGATAGAAAACTTAGTCATGCACAAAAATGCAAACTAGCAGATTTCTTTTACGCTGATATCCTTGCAAATTTTGAATGAATATCTAGACCATGACTCCGTCTAACCAGTATGGGGTGGTAACTCTTACACTCCATCTGTACATGACATAGTTTTGAGATTGGAAATTATTCTAAAATTCAGTGCCAGAAAATACCTTATTTCCACATGTTTGTTCTGAGGAGAACAAACATGCAGCCTTCTACTTCTACCCATACTACCTTTCGGTCTTGTCTTTGATCTGACAACGTTTATTGAAATGGCTTTGTACAATTACATGTAGTGAGCTAACATAAGCAAAGTCATTTGTCCATTAAAGGAAACAACATATGGGCCATACTAGAATTATTTATACCACTGATGTGCATACCAGTACACCATACAAATTTTTTTTGTCCATTTTTTGGAACTGGAATTCTGGGAGTAAGTCATCCTTGAAAGAAAGGTTTCATAATACCCTCACTCTAATATTAATGTTTTGCAACTGTCATGTGGTTATTTTGTCAGGCAGTGGTTTTGTAGTAGTGCATGAAAATAACATGAACAGTGAATAAACTGCTATAAAATACCTGCAAAACAAATATAAAGTTGTTATATATAAATAAAATAATCCCCTGATGACAGAAGAACAATACGACCAGCAATGACTTACCATCAATGAAATAGGCTTCATAGCTTTGTGCTTTCCCTTGCCGTGCTGATAGTATGGAAGGGCTACTACCTCTACTGCCACTTTCACCTGTGTCCTGATCGCTCTGTGAACTTAATGGATCATTTTCTTTTCGTCTTCTTTCCTGCATGAACTTTCTAATGATTTCTTCTATGGCTTTTGTTCCTAAGCCTGCTCTAGGGAAAGTGTAAGATTCATCTTCAGCCAACTGCTTTGTTATCTCTTGGAGCTTCTTTGAATTTTCTGGACTGCTTCTAAACCAAGGGGTGGGTTGATCATCAGGCCAGACAGTCCGAGCAAAGGCAATAATCCTCTTTTTCCTAAGAATGCAAAATGACATTAAGAGGGCATCAAGAATTCAACACAATTGATCTTGACTCTAGTGTAGTTTTCTGCAACAAAAAATCTTTTAAAGAGAATCGAATCAACTCCTTTCCATCATTTCCAAGGAAAATCCCAACACAATTAGGGCATGAACACACTTTAATTCAACTTACTTTGTATTGTAAACACTGCGGTCTGCAGAGGTCAATGTGTCCTTTTCCTTGTTTGTTAGACTTCTGTCAATATCTTCAAAACGTTCTGTACACATTAACTTGTTTTTTTTTCGCTCATGATGAACAACACCACCTATAAAAAAATTGCCCAACTGTCACTGAATTCTCATTACATTTGGAAACGGCTTTTCTGTCCTGCTTGCTCCAATTCCAAGAGTATAATGTATGCTTGGTTTTAAAACTTATAAATTTGTGTATTCAATTATGGCATAACACCGTTCAATATTTCGGTTCAAACTTACTGAAAAGTTAACTAACTTTAACAGTGCTTCCTCACTTCAAAGTAAGCTTAATTTTCTTTAATAAAGATATTGATTGATTTATTGATAAGCAAACAGTTTGTCTCCACTTTCGGAAGGTTCGCCCAGTCTCAACTAGACCATGTTGCTCAGAAAAAGAAGCAACAAAAGTATCTCCGTATTTTTTCTTGTAGTTGATGGAAGCACCTCTAGATTAAAAACTCATAAAACTGGTTTAGTATTGTGGGCATGAATGACCGCAAAACAGTAAATGTAAGCTTCTTTGCCACTATGCAAACCCAGAGCTTGAAGAACCCCGAATTAAAAATTGACACTATTAATATCATTTTGATGAATTTACCGAAAAGACCCTCGACTGCAATGGCAAATTTGTCCTTCTTTCCAATCGTTGATAATCCAAGGCTGTTCATTGCAGCGTCGGACAGAATACGCTCAGACTGCAGTGTACACCCGTCGATTTCTTCTACTTCGAATTTTCTAGCTATGTCTTCATCATTAAATAGAGCTTTTGCCCAAGCCTTGACACGCTGAACATCCCAGTCTGAAGATCAATAAAAGAACAAAAGAAAATAAGAACTGGGCAGAAGGAGTTGCTTAGTCAGAAAGCAAAATTGTTTTAGCGGGAACTTGCCTCTCGGATCTTCTCTTTGAACCACCACGCTCGCAGTTCTTTTTAGCGGCACTTGAGATTGAGGTGGACTGTCGTCATTCTCAACTTCTGATTAATGTGAAAAAGAACAAAAGAAAATAAGAACGGGCCAGAAGGAGTTGCTTAGTCAGAAAGCAAAACTGTTTTGGCGGGAATTGAACTAAGCTTAAGCTTACCTCTCGCATCTACCACGGTCGCAGTTCTTTTTAGCTGCACTTGAGATTGAGGTGGACTATTCTCATTTTCAACTTCTGATAACGTGCTGCATGACGAATCGAAGTCAGAATTGTCTTCTTCATTAACTGGGGAGCAAACCACAGGATTCAAACCGGAACGAAACCTCCTTCCCCGAACAGCCGACATCACAAAAAAATCCACGAACAGCAAATTATTTCCCGCTATATCTTGCGAGCCTGTTTCGCTATGATTGGTTTATAACAGATGCTAGTCCATGTAAACACACATGTTGTGTCATTAATTATGAAAGACACCGCTGTCTGGCTTGTAACTGAAGCTGCATGGCGCGAATCGATCGCCGCACGAATTTTAGGTGTTTAAATTTAGGACAATACCTAAATGTAGACAAAACCTACGTGTAGACAAAAAATGGCTGATAAGCATAGAAGAAGGACACTGTCTTACTCTGGGTAAGAGAAGGAGACTATCCATTTCAGCAGCCTTTTATCCACTGTGGATGGCAAATGGGTAGATAATGCTTGGAGAGACACTTAACCCATTGGTAAATTTGTCTTATCCAAGTTTGGAATAAGTAGAAAGCCAGCAGGAGTAGGGACAATATCCAGACTTGTTTTTTTGTACAGGATAATTTAATAACCCATATTAAATAACCAAACCTGGATAATAAACAAAACAGATTATTGCATCTTTCTCTTGTGTTTGATCTTACCCCACTTTGGATTAAGTAGAAAACCAGAACTGGGGAAATAATTTCCAGATTTGGATTTTCATAAACTGTTAAAAACCAGGGATAAACCAAGTACAGTTTCTAGGATTCCCTAAAACCCAGGAAGAAGCTGTTTTTTTCAGTATCCAGGACAGGAAAAAAACAGTGATTTTTATTTTCCAACAGAAAATCCAAGTGAAAACCAAACATGGTTATTACCTGGGATTGGTTTTCATCAAATCCGGGTAAAAACCAAGTAAAAACTGGGTTGGATTTTTGATATTTTTTCCTGTGGAGGCTAAGAACAGCTCATTCAAAGCAGCTAAATCTCCAGTGCTGATAAGCCTTGGGAATGTTGATAACTCGATTAAATTGTCAACCACTTGATCACTGTCATCATTCTGCAAAATAACATTAACACATAATTTAGCGTTAATTTTCACATGCACAAAGGTATGTTGTGAGTACAAAGATGTGGTTTAAATAAAATTGAAAGGTCTAATATTATATTACAACAAAATATTCTTCACCAAGACTGTTGCCTCCCACTGTCACTAAGTAAGTAAACTTTGACAAACACTCTCCTGGCACCTCTCCATAATTTGTTGCCAATTTTTTTGTTAACCAAAGCGCCATTGCACAATCGAACCAAGGCCAGATATCTTATTTCTAACACAGACCAGCATTACTGCTATTGTTCTTTAAAACGTATTCCAAGAGACATTAAGTACCTTAGCTCTGACCCAAAAGGACTGGATGTTCGATTGGGTTCCTTTCCTTCGTTCCATGAACAAAAAGGGCAGTGCTGCCATTATGCATCGGTTGTGAACTTCTAAAAGCAGACAAAGGACAGAAAGTTCAATCAATAAAGATCAAAGTCAAACCCTCAGCCTGCTAAACATGACGATTTAAAATATTTTTTTGCTTACATAAATCTTTGCACCTACATGTTCAAAACACACTGCACCTTTTTAAACTCAAATTAATCTTGACTTTTTATAGGCTGTGAAAGTGACTGTACAAATGTAGCCATCATCTGTCCCACGACTGTGCTAGTAAGGGACATGGGTCTATTCCTTACTTGACGTCACAAACTGATTTGCATTGCAGTAAGTCTTTGTAAGCATGTATGAAAATCAGTTTGTGACATCAAGTAAGGAATAGATCCATGTCCCTTACTAGCTTGATCATAGGACAGATGATAGCTAGATTTTGTAACTTTTACAGCCTCTAAAAAGTCAAGATTTGATTTAAAAAGGTGCAAAAAGACACAATGCACTCCAAACAGGTGCAAAGATGTATTTAACCCCCAAAATATTTTGGGGTTAAGTGCTCTTTTAGAACACCCCATCTGGGAGGTCTATAACTGGCCATGTTACTTCTCATCATAATACCCGTACATTTCACACACTACATGTAAACTTAATTACTAGGGCAAAAATTATAACAGACATGTCATTATACAACACTACATGTACACTTAGCAACTAGGGCAAAAATTATAATAGACATGTTACATGTATTAGACAACATTCATTCTATGCAGTGACAGTCTTTCAAGTTTAACTCTACTGATTTTCTTGAAGGAAAATTAACACATAATTGCTGAGATACAGATTGAAGTTTCGACAATTTTTTCTATACTGGATGAACAAATACACTGTAACACCACAGATTAGTATAGCACTGAAGGCAAGAAAGTGCTGTCTATGTGGAATGAAATCATCTGCTATAGATTTTAACTTAATATTAACTTGAAAGCCCATGGCTAATTTAATCCACTGCATATTTTGTTAATAAATTGCTCACACAAAAATGTAAAGCAATCATGTAAATAAATTCTATCCATTGGAGCTTACCATCTTCATCTAGGAACTCCACACCTTCAGCCTCTTCAAAAATTTCTGTAATATCTTTGTTGCTTGATTTCCGAAGCAGTAACAACAACTTTTCCCTCCACCCTCCAACAAATCTGTCTTTGATGACCTTGTTTATTTCAGGCTCATCAAAGATTCGCCCAAGCTCTGCTCTAATCTAAATAAAGAAAAAGCAAAAATATTGAAGAAATTACTAGGATTCATTAAACTTTAAAAAACTATATGTAAAAGCATTCTTTGGAAAAAATGAATTTCCCCCCCTGTATAAAAACTATAAGCTTTCAACAGTCAGTGTACTGTCTCTGACGGATAACAAAATGTGACACGTTTTTTTTTTTTGGTTTGGTACATATGCATATCTGTCAATCATTTGATATGCATGTGTAACACAAAAAGTGTAACTTTCACATTTCCACAATGACAAGAGAAACAAGAGGGCAATAAATAAGAGTAATATCCTTGGGAAGTCAGCAAAACAAAAGGGTGGGAAAGAAAATGACAGGGAAGAACACACCTTTTTGTTTAGGTGCAGCTACAAACATGTAACCATCCTTATAAAAACCAAATTTGCAAACATGAACCATTTTACTTGAGATCATCAAACTTCCTCATGCCACAATCTAATCCAGTTCGCAGACAAACATCACAATACATGTGTGGAATCTTTGCAGGCACTGATGTCCCCAAATTTCCTATCTTAGCGATGCTTCAGCAACAGCTGTTTCTGAACATAGTTTACGACTGTTTAATAATTTGCAATGACAGGCAAATCAGTGTACACATAATCAATAACAAAATTTATCCAGAAAAACCATAAATGCACAAAAAAGAGCACTTGCTTCAAACATGCATTGGAGACAAAATGGTATTTTCAAAAGGGCTTTACCAAAAGGTAATAAATTGGGAAAAATTCAAAATATTTGGGTTAATCCTTTTCCTTCAATGTTGAAGTTACTTCAGTTACTCCTTCCTTGGTCTGGACACGAGGCAATATTTTACTTTTTGATGTCTACTTTAACATGTTATCAGCATAAAATACCTCACTGCCAGAATTGCTGCCAAAGATGGGGAACTCCTGCAGGAGTTTCCAGACACGGATGTTTTCTGTCAGGATTTCTCTTCTTCACATGGGAAAAGTCGATGCCATCAGCTCCCTAATGAGGTTCTGGTCTTTCCTCGCCTTCTTCCATTCGCTTACCATTGTTTGCTTCTGCTGTTGGTATGTGTCATCTGTCACCCCCTCTGGAATGCCAGGAATGACAGCAGCTGGGTGACCAGCTTTCTTTTTCCTTCCAGGCTTTCCTTTTGGAACACTGACACCCTCTTGCTGTAATCTTTTTTTAATCTCTCTATTTCTTTTTTTGTTTATGTTTTCAAAGCGGTCTTTAATTTTTTCGCCCAGAATGACTGCAAATTAAACAGAATAGAATATGCCTATTAAAACATCTTTTTTATCTCTGTGTGATGATGTCTGAATCAAAGAGGTGCATCTGACTTTTAATTAGTAACAAGATGCCCATCTTATGAGAAGGTATCTGGTATTCTAAGCAGTTAGGTTTTCAAGAAATCAAAGGTTAATGGTGTGTGTGTAGTGCCAGCATAGTAGTAATAGCTGCTTGGTAAACCTGTCAGATTCTACAAGACCGTAGGGTCTCAGATGTTCAAGGATAAGTATGACTGAGGTTTAATTTCTACCAAAAAGAGCTCACTTAAAAATTAAGCCACAAAGATCATCTTATGTCATTTTCATTCAGAGACCTTAATGGAATCCAATAAGATTGTACAAGATCCTATTGAGATTTGATATCAACCCCCACTTTAGATAAAGCCACTGAGATAATGTCAATTTCTGAAAGTTAAGTCCCCTGAATTTCAATCATACATGAAGGTGATTAAAAGGGAGAACAAAGTCATTGCAAAATTATCATTTTATATGCTTTTGTCATGGCTGGTCAGTCAAAATGGCCCCAACATCAGGCAAATGTGATTCCTAATAACTGCGCCAAGCACCAAAATGTTTAGTTCACCGATTATCAATCATGACACTTTTATGCCAGTAAAATGACTCTAAGCAGTAAAGAAAATGACTTGGATACTTACGTGACCAGCTCCAACCGTACCCTTCAGGCAAGGATACTTTTTAATTAACTCTACTGCAATGTGGTCACGTTCTGCTTTTGTCACTGTATCAGTGAAAGCAATAATAGCTGTACAAAGCTGTCTGTTCAAGGCATTCTTGTGCTCCACTGACAGTTCTCCTTTATCAATTGCTGCCTGTACAGCTGGTTCCCACTAGCAAAAATAAATCAGGGAAATAACATGAGTGGCACTAAATAATGAATGGGATAACATTGTAAAGAATAAAAGTTGGAACATACCTTTGAAGGGATTTCAAATTTTTCCAGCCAATACTTATGGGCACCTTTACTGGCAGTTGTCTTGGGCACTTCCTTGAAAATACAAAGTGAAAACATTAGGTTCAAAGATAATATGATATGTATTTGATTTTTAATTTAATATTCAATGCATCGTTGCAGTGTCCAAACTATGGTCATGTGCACTCACTATTAATTTTGTTGAGCCTTGGTAATTTTGACAGATTATCCTGCAACATTTGTAATTTTGTGCATCAGGGAGGGAAATGGCAGTTTTTCTACTTTTTTCCCCTGTACTATACTCAGCGAATTGAGGTTATTGCATTCAGTAATAAAACAGCTATAAATCCTGTTCAATGTTGCTGAATGTCCCTGACTTTAGCCAGCTTGGCCTATGGCCCAGTCAGATAAGTATGTATGATATGTGAGCCAGCCATGTGAGTCAAGTGAGTTTGAAAAAACTGAACGCTAACCTGACCCTGTGACTCACGTGACTTGCATGGCTTGCTGGCTTGCACTTTGTCAAGACCCCTTGCATTGGGAAGTGATTATCCTTCTGTCAGATGGTGTGGGTTGGTTATGTTCATAGTACAGTCAATTCTCATATTGAGGTAAAATAGTTTACCATTATGATGGCTGTCTGGTTCAAGACGATGAGTGTTGACGTACAGAGTCTACACAGCCAAAGTTTAGCACATGTACAATAACTATATTGTTCATATACTTCTCATATACCAACTTTATACCATTAAATAACAAATAAGGAAGTCTGAATGCCTGGCATAAAAGGGCATACAAAAATATAGTGATACTGTTAGTTTATTTCGAAACATCAAAATTTAGCTTGATGAAGGGGCCTAGGTGACAAAGACAATAGAAACAAATTACAAGGAAAGTGAAACAAACTTTCACTTCCCTTTGCTTTTGTCCTCTGGGCCTCACTTTCAAGCTGGATTTTGATTTTTATTTATTACAATTTAATGGCATCAGAGATAGTACATACTAAACGAATAATAAAAATAGCCATATGGATAATCCGTAAAGGAGTCCAGGACCCATAACAAACAGATCACCAATGTTTTTATACTATTACAACTTTCGTTAAAATCAGATAAAAATCAAAAATCAATCAGCCATCACATAGAGATCAAGTGGGATAAATATATCAAAAACTATAAATTAATTAATAAGAGGGTCTATAAATAACTAATTTGACATATTATCCAACAAATACTTCTCAACTCCCTTCTTAAAAATATTTACACTTTCTGCTTTACGAGTATCGTAAGGCAAAAGATTCCAGGCGTCAACTATCCTATGAAAAAAACTAAATTTGAGGAGATTTGTTCTTGTGTATTTCTTTTTAAGAGATAAATAATCATATTTCCTAAATGAATAATGATCAGCATCAGAATAAAAATCAACATAAGAATCTATATTAATATTACTTATTCCATTTAGAGCTTTGTATAAAAATGTAACATCAGCTATGAATCTCCTATTTTCTAGTGACATCAAATTTAGCTTCTTTAAGCGAGTCTCATAATTGTCCTCAGTCTTTAAAATAAACTTGGTTGCTCTTCTTTGTACTCTTTCAAGCTTTTCTATGTTCTTTTTGGTGTAGGGTGACCATACCACAGAACAGTATTCAACATTTGATCGAACCAATGCGCAGTAGAGAGTTCTCAGTGTCTTAGCGTCATCCAGACCTCTACATGACCTTTTAATTAGCCCTAGCATTCTGTTTGCTTTGGAAACAATAATATCAATGTGGGAGTTCCAATTAAAATTATCAGTAGTTGTTACTCCCAAGTCCTTGAATTCTTTAACTTCGTCCAAAATGGAATTGTCCAAGGAATAATTAGAGACATAGGGATGCTGTTTCCTTGTTATTCTCATAATTTTGCACTTTTTGACATTAAAGTCCAAAGCGTTGCGAATACTCCACTGATGGAGATTATCCAGGTCCTGTTGAAAACAGAGTTGATCACTAGCATCATCAATGATTCTTGAAATTTTACAATCATCCGCAAAGAGCGCAATAGTATTTCCAGGGAGAACGACATCTGGCAAGTCGCTTATAAAAACAACAAAAAATAAAGGCCCCAAAATGGAGCCCTGTGGGACACCAGATGGAACTTCCGACCAGGTGGAGGAGACACCATCCAACACAGTTCTTTGCCAACGATCACTCAAATAGCTTTCACACCACTTCAATAGATAGCCAGAAATTCCAAAATTACAAAGCTTTTGTAGTAAAATAGAACGATTCACTCTATCAAAAGCCTTGGAGAAATCCATGAAAGCAACATCCACCTGTCGACCTTCATCTAAAGCTGTGACCCATTGATGATGGGTGAGGACCAGTTGTGTTTCACAGGATTTTCCTTTTACAAACCCATGTTGCCACTCAGATAAATAAGGCGAAATATGTGCATAGATAGCAGTATGCACAAGACGCTCCAAACATTTTGCTGGGATAGGTAACAGGGAAATTGATCTGTAATTTTCAACAAATTCCTTATTACTGTTCTTGTGTATAGGAGTGATGTTGGCAGATTTCCATATAGTGGGCATGACACCTGATCTTAAAGATAAATTAAACAGATGTGACAAGGGTACCGACAGTTCCTTTGCACACAGTCGTAGAATTCTGGATGGTATATTATCCATACCAGGTGATTTACTGATGTCAAGCTTTCTTAGAATTCCCTGCACCTCAAATGCTGTAGTGGTAACATTCAATAACAGGTTAGGATTCACAACATCAGTGGCCAGACTATTAACATCCATTGAATCTTTTGAATAAATTGAGTGGAAGAACTTATTAAAAAGTTCCACCTTGGACGATGTATCTGTAGAATAAACGTTATCATAGATAACAGTTTCTGGAATTCTCTTAGTTTTTGATTTAGCAGAGTAAAAAGACCAGAAACATTTGGGGTTATCCTGAAGTTTTCCAGACAGTGATTGAAGATAATTATAATAACTTGTGTTAATAAGTCTCTTCGTTTTCCTCCTCAGTTCCTTAAATTTTAAGAATATTTCCGGTGATCCATTAGATTTGACTTGCTTCCAAAGTTTTCTCTTTTTCCTAATTAATTTCATTATTTGATTGTTAATCCAGGGAGGCCTTGAGCGTCGCTTAATTGTTATCTGTGGTATATGTTGATTGACAGCAGAGAACAAAAGATCCTGAAACATTATCAGGGAAGTATCAATACAGTTGTCACATGTAACTAGATTCCAGGGAATAGATTGTAAAGACTCCTGTAAACCTTTAAAATCAGCCTTTTTGTAGCAGTATACCTTTCGCTGAATGTTATTGGGCCTTCTCATCTTAGCATGAAACTTAAAGGTAAGTGGATGATGGTCTGAGTCAAATGCATGTGGATGCACCACTACATCTTCAACCAAAATGTCATTATTGGTCAGGACCAGGTCCAACACATTGCCAGAGGATCCAGGATTTCTCAGATCTCGAGTCGCATGTAAGTTCTTTTGAACCAAAAGTAGCAAATTCATCGATGAAAGCTTGATAGCACGTACCTTGAACAAGCTACGCCGCTTGTTTGTTGAGCTGGAGGATGTGCAGGTCAAAGGGGACTCTTCTGGTTGTTTGCGTTTCCTCGGACTTGTCCTTCGAACAAACGTCGACGGTATCGAGGAACATTTACTGGAAGAACTTGATTCAGTATCAGGGGTGTTGATAGCCCCTTCTGCTTCCACCAATTCGTTATCGGGCGATGAACTAGCACTAGAAGATGATGGTGGAGTAGTTCGAGAATCCACAGAAGCTGCAGGCGTTGATCCCGTGCTCTTTGGGGTCTTTGACGGAACCTTTTCCCCGTCCGCATTGAACTCCTGAAAAAAAAAACACAAGGATAAGTTTATATAATCACCGTCTACAATATTTTAAGTTAAATTGTTAAAATTCAATCGTAGAAAACTTCGAATAAGTTGAAAAATTGATAACGAGAGCCCGTCCCTACAACCCTGCTAGAGCAGATGGGATTCTGGGTAATGGACACTGGAGACACGTGCGCTTTTCTTCAGTGTGAGAAGGAAAAAATAAGTGATAAATATACAGTAAAATGCAGGTTGTTACGGAGAAACAATAACATTCCCAGTGAGTTACGCTAGTCGTTAGTATCCTGTCCTAACAGAATCATTATACATGGGTAATAGGCTCCTGACATGAACATGCATTTCCATTTGAAATTACGGCCGACGAGAAACCCGAAGGTGACCTTTAAAAAAAACCTTATGGTTGCTCCGGCTCTCTGACTAAGGTCTACCATTTGCCAAACTATTTTTTTTTTGTTACAACGAAGTAATAATAAGTTAATGCCTACCATCCCAGTAACTTCTGTCCATGCAAGTCTCAGCGTCTTCCGAACCTTTACTTTGGGAGTCAAAGAATTGATATCCAACAGGTCCATTTCGATAAAACTTTCGCCATCGAGGTCGGCATCTTTCACAAGCAAGAAACATAATGGTTTTCAAGAAATGAAAATTGAATTACCACCTTTTAATTGACCGATTAGGAAAACTGATCACTGTAGAAGGCATTAAAATAGAAGAAAATGCTGCTGGTCAGTTACGCAGGATCTTTAAGAAGATCTAATCGGCCAAAAAACAAACCAGAATATTACAAATGCAAGGCTGATACTACGCGAAAAAAGTTGATTTTGCGAGACAGAATTCTGGTTTAAAATAGACATGGTTACCTTCCAGCTTTTGCTTGATTTCTCCGCCAAGTCCTTTGCTTTCGAGAAATTCCACGACCTCCTTTACTGTTGAGTTGCGATTGATTGCCATACTTCAATAACTTGTTCTACTAACGACGAAACTAGGATTTATGTTAAATCACCTTTCCTAAAATTAACCTTCTCTTGAAGAATCGCGTCTTCAGTGGAATGAACGGTGTGATTGCTCCAACGAAAAAATCTTGCATTTGGCCGCCAAAATTCCATTAGTTTACCGGCAGCGCCCTGTAATCGTCAAATTCCTTAACCCTCATTGGCTGAAACTGTCCTTTTGAATGTTGCGGTGAAATAATAGAAGAAAGGTGGCTCCGGACAAGATAAAAGAAAAATTAGATAGCGGAAACAACGCTTTGTCCCGGCATCGCAACCAATTATACGGACTAATTATAAGGAACTACCGCTTGTATGTAATTGGTTACAACACCGGAAATTTCTTGAAAGTCTAGTTTTGGCAAACGGATCGTCTCCGCGCATCGGATGATGCAAAAAGAGAAGCACCATGGCCGAAAATCTAAAATGCCAGCTTTGTCCTGCTTTTCACACTTTAACGCTTGCCTTGATGTTAAGTCATTTAATCAGGGTTCATGGTTCTGAGCCGAACTTTTCTGTGAAATGCGACGTGCCCGGATGCCAGCGAACCTTTCGAAAACCCCGCTCCTATCAGTCACATCTTCGGCGTGATCACGCAGAGTTAAACTTGCACTCAGCTATTCGACTTTGTCAAAATAACGGTGAAGAAAGCGGAGGAGAGGAAGAGACTGAGATGGAGGTTATGGAAGCTCAACCGGACAATGATGAAAGTCTTTATGATAAACTTGAACTTAGTCTTGAAGAGAGAAAAAAAAACGGTGCCCTGTTTTTGCTTCAGACAAAGGAAGCCAATAGGCTTACTCAGAGAGCTACGGAAAATATGATGGAGAACGTTACAACACTTGTAAAAAATGCAGTTGAAATCTTGAGGATGGGGGTACAGAACAGATTGGACAGTGCAGGACTGAGATTTGACGCAGTACCAGGCTTGGCAGAACTGTTTGAAGACGACCACTCTATATCGAATCCCTTCGCGCATGTAAATACAGAATACAAGCAGGCTGCCTATTTTAAAGAAAATTTCAGTTTGGTGGTGAGTACCAGTGTAAATTACTTTACTAAGACTCTGCGACTGAGTGAAAACGGGAAAAATCAACTTACTCGTCTGTGCGCAAGGACATGCGCATGACCCGCAACTGTGACCAAGGGCTCTGAACTAGGGCTCTGGGGGCGATAAATAGGTTGTGTTGAGTGTTTGTGCGTTTCTGCTTCGGATAACGATGATATACATTGCAGGAAATTCTTATTTACAACTTTCATTTGTGGTTTATTTAGATCAATTTAAGCTTAAGCTTATTTATTTTGACGAAATACCAAGTCTTGCGTGCGTAAAATTAGTCTGTTATAACCTGCAAGCAGTCTTTATAAGAGCTTTGTTTTCATTTTTTCAAGGAACCAAGACGAATCACTCTTGGTCATTCATCGGCTCGAAGACGCAGAGGCATCAGGCAGAGGCAAGTGTTGAAGGAAGATGAGATGATGTATGTTCCATTGTTAGATTCACTTCAACTTATGCTGAATAAACAAACCATTCTTCACGAGGTGAGAATACTAAGCCATGATGTTTGTATCTTTGCCATGGTATTGGATGATGCCTAGATTTTGAGAATACTTTCATTAGATCATATTCTGCCAACCAAGTTTTATTCAGCGTACTGCGTTTTGAGGATGACTCCCAGAATGAGAATAGAAAGAATGACAATGGTTGGAATGATGAAAATTTGACACCATAAAAAGTCGACTATTCTGAGCAAGATTTCCGCCCAGCCTCCTACATCAATATTATGTATAAACTTCGTGACTTGCACTCTATTCATGCTGGGGACAAGTTGAAAAATAGGAAGTACCTGTACTCATGGTCTTAGTCTACACCACTCAGCGGAATAACAGGAATGGATTCTAAGGTCTCAAGAATTACAATCGAAGAAAAATCCCACCAAAAATACTTTTGAACCATTCTCATTCCAGAATGGCTCCAAAAAGCATACCCTCAGTGTTGGATGTAGTTAAGTTTTATGTGCAGAGGGACGAGTTAAATGGTTGAGTTGGTTGGTGAGTCACCAGAGGTTAAGTTAAAACAAATAATAACAATATCATCTTTATTAAATAATTATGTCAGGTATACAACAGCCACCAGCGAAATGATGGTAAAATTGAAGACTTCTGTGATGGACAAGTTTTCAGGGAACATTCTTTGTTCTCAAGAGATCCAAGTGCACTACAGTTATTTTTGTACTATGATGAGGTTGAGATAGCTAACCCTCTGGGCAGCAAGACAGGGAAACATAAGCTAGGTGTGTATTATTTTGAGAAGTTTCGATCACGCCTTAAGTTGTGTTACTTTAGAGATTGAACTGTAACATTTCTCATTTTTTTTGTGACACAAGTTACACCAAAAATTGTCTAGGGCAAGAAACCCTTTAGTGAATGTGTCTCCCAGTGTTTTGCTACTACAATGCAGTCTTTGCAAGAAGCAGAAGTGGGTTCTTTTTGCATTGGTCATCATAATGATGCAACAAATTTTTTGAATATTCTGTAAAGGTAATAGGTCATGTATCTATTCGTGCAAGAGCAAAACTGATATTAATCTGTCAGGCAAGACAAGTTACAAGAAAACATGCATGGTGTAACCATAGCTAATAAAACTTTGGTGTATAATGCATGTAACAGTGACTTTATTAGTCATTTGCATTTGAAAGTAGAACAAGAAGCTACAATTAGCCTAAACCCGGGCTTGTAAAAAACAGTATTGTATCCCTAACTTAGTGCTAAACAAAAGAATAGAGGGAAGTCTGTCTTTCTTACATCGGACGCATTGTGTTTAGCTTGTGTTGGAGTCTATTTCTTTAGACCCCTATCAACATTTATTCCTCTAAAATACAGCTCAACCATTGAGAACAGTAATTATAACACTTGTAAAAAATATTTCTCACAGAACAAGAAAAAGAGAAACAGAAAAATAAAGCCCGTGATATATACCACTAAAAAAGCTAAAAGACATCAAACCCGGGTTAGCTGTGTCACAGGCAAGAACAGTGACCTTTAGGCCACAGAGGTTTATCCTTTTGCAAGGTGATAAAAATAGTGTATTGATTCCAAAAAAAAAACTAAGCACACTTGTTTTCGCTTCGATGGATAATTGTTTGAGAAAGGAAACGCTTATCGAACGATGTAGGATTTTTTCGCATAAACGTTAATGGAGTACGTCTCGGTGAAATGTGAGTAGAAAATTAATTAGCAGAGTGAAACTGTTTACAAACACTTCTCCTTTGTCGTCTCATGTTATTATAATCGGCTCCCAAGCACAAGACCTAGAAAACTCAGACCCACCCCCCCAAACTGTAAAAACTCAAACCCCTCATAAACGGCGATAATTCATTTTGCCCACGTTTATACACCTTATTCCAAAATGGCGGCCGCTCGGAATGATCTGGGGAGAGCAGCACGGAAACGAGGCATCGAGGGCTGGCGTGAAAATCTTGTGGTGTTTACATATGGTAATCGTGAGCGATCATGCTTCAAAATTGCTCTATTCCATTCTGTCCTAAGAAAATTTATGTGGAAAAATGGTGTGAAAATCTTTTATCAGAAGTTTCCAGAAGACCGACGTGTAGTGTGTTCAAGCCGAATGGATTGTTGCCATACGAAGGGATCTTGGATTAACTTTAAGTGACAAAACATTCGATCAAGGGTATGTTTGCGCCACTTCAAGTCTTCGGGTTATATTTGTTCGTTTGCTGGTCGCGAGGAAACTTTGAAAACTACTGCTGTACCATCCGCTTTTCCGTGAAAAAGTGTTCGCTCGTAAAACGAAAAGCACCAAAGCATAGTAGTCCGATGAAACGAAAAAGACTGAGGAAAACCTCAGCAACTCCTGACCTAGTGTCATCAACCAAGACATCGTGATGATTCTCCTTATAGAGATTCTAGGGAGCTATAAAACGACTGTGAGAAAGCTATCCATGATCTGGACTGTGAGAAAGCCGAGCTTACTGAAAAACTCCGACAATTCGAGGCGGATATTTCCAAGATTTACAATCAAAAGTATTTAGCGTCGATAGATTTATGAAGTCAGTTAAACATTTAGCTTTTTATTCTGGATTTCCCAATAAAGACATTTTCAAGAGTATAATTCAGTATTTAAATCCAGTAAAAGAAGGTGAAAACATTAATTATTGGCATTCACCTCCTCATGATGTAGCAAATATGAATTAGAGAAATGATGAAGATGCCCCTGAAAAGGAAGACCAATGCAATTAAGCCTGGATTAATTTTATGTTTCTAAAGGTCAGCATCATTTCAGTATGACCCTCAAGGGCAAAGATCAATGACCACATGCCTGCCGATTTTAAAGATAAATATCCTTCTACCAGGGTCATAATTTACTGTAGTGAGCTCTGCTGTCAAATGCCTAAGAGTCTTCGTTTAAACAGTGATCTTTTTATAGCTCGTATAAAAACCGGCATACCAATCTGAAGGAGCTCATTGGAATCTCACCTGGGGGTGCCAAAACATTTATTAGTCAACTTTCCATGGGGCACTTTTTATTGGAACCAAAGGTCAAATGACCTCTGAGGAAGTTGTGCAAACACAGCAAATTGTCTCCCTTCAAATCCACGTGGAGTGTGTGAACAACAAGACAAAAAACTTCCACATATGGGACAGTCTAGTGCATTTACTCTGTTTAGTGTTGTCAGTCAAATGTGGTGTGTTTGTAAGCATAAGCACATAACTCGCGTACAGGCAACATGACCATTTATTTTCAGTTTGCTTACTATTTTGAACTATTATTTCTGATTTTCTGAACTACATTTCCGAGAAAAAAAAAAACTTAATTTAAATATCCTTTTTAGCGTTCCAAGCAAATAAAATATTGGTTAAGTTAATCCCGGGTAAATATTTTTCCTACATGTTTGTAGTGTTGTAGTCAGCTTCCCTGGGCCCAGTTGCTCGAAGCATGGTTAGCGCTAACCCGGGTTAAATACCATCTTATGACAACTGAACTTATAGGCGTTAATACATCTTAATCAATGATTAGCGCTAACCTCAGCCTGAAAAGCTCTTTACCAGCTCAATCGTTATATGCCGGGTATAGATGAGATTTTCGTCCGGGTCGACTAGAAGATACTCGGTCTTTTAATTCAAATAATACTCATTCACGCTGTAAAAGAACGAAGAAAATGAGATACTTAATTGACCTTAGCAGCCTTAGCAAGGTCGGCGTTTCCGACAGCAAAATCACTATATCACTTACCGCTTACAAAATTGTGCTTTGGTAATTACGTAAACCTTTACAAGAATCACCACGACACTTGAACCAAAATTTTAGTTAAGCATTTTTCAACTGATTAGGATCCCATCCGTTCAACGAACTGCCAGGTATGTCTTCAATTCTCCTGATAGATACTACGAACGCCATTGCTGTTTACATCGCTTGACTTTGACTTGGCCCTCGATGCCTCGTTTCCGCGCTGCTCTCCCCAGACCATTCCGAGCGGCCGCCATTTTGGAATAAGGTGTATTTCACTTTGAAAATTTGTATAGTTGTGAGGGGGTCTGAGTTTTCCAGTTTGGGGGTGGGGGGGGGGGGGGGGTGTCTGAGTATTCTAGGTCTCGTGCTCCGGAGCCGATTATAATAACGTGAAGTGTTTGTTATCTGCGATAAATAGACGGTGTAACATTTCAGCGCACTGAACGGCGATAATTTATTTTGTCCACGTTTATTTGACTTTGAAAATTTGTATAGTTTTGAGGGGGTCTGAGTTTTCCAGACTTGGGGGGGGAGGGGGGGGGTGGCGGGGGGGGGGGGCTGAGTTTTCTAGGTCTGAGGTCTGAGTTTTCTAGGTCTGAGTTCTCCAGACACCCGATACGGGGAACACGGCGGCAATCCATCTGGAGTTAAATTTTGGTCATGTTAAAAGCTTTCTTCTCGCTGTTGAACTTGCAAACATTCGTATAGACACTTCTCTTAACATATTAGTTGTTCAGACTTCAAAGACACAAGGTGAATCGACGTTTTCCAATACGTGACAACAGGCATCATTCTTGCTGTTGATATGAGATTTACACTTCCGAATCACTCGGCCGGGAAAGGTCAAACTCCCTTTGTCTGTAGTCTCTAATTTTTGGCGCTCCCCTCGCGACCCTCGCGTCGCGTCTCCTCGCAACTTCGCGCGCGCACGTGGCCCCAAAATCCGTCGCCAAAATTAGAGACTACTCGCAATCTCCTGAAGCAGTCCATCTGCCATTAAGTTTACTCATGTTAAAAGCTTTCTTCTCGCCGTTGAACTTGCAAACATTCGCATAGACACTTCTCTTAACATATTGTTTGTTCAGACTTCAAAAGCCACAAGATGAATCGACATTTTCCCGTACGTGACAACACGCATCACTGTTGTTAAAAATAGTTAGCGCTTGCGCAGAAACGCCGGAAGTGCCATTTGTGGATGATACTCGACGACGAAAAAGAATAATCGTCGGTAGTTTAAGACCCGGGCGCCGCGCGAGACGCGCGCAGCCCGGGTAATAAGCTATATGAAAACATTTAAGGAACCATTCTTACAGTGATATTCAAATGAGTGGCAAGATTTTATATAGTTTACCATGGATGGATTCATAGTCTTTCACCCAATGTGATAAATAATTTATACATTGTTCAAAGCGTGCATTCTTGTACAATCCTTTTTATATTTTTTAGGGGTTGTATATTACACACTAGGAAACATTAGTCCCAAATATCGATCTCAACTTGACGCTATTCAACTATTAGCAGTTGCAACACACCCAGTCATTAAAAAATATGGAATTGATGCAATTTTGGAGCCTTTCCTGGATGATTTACAGTTTTTAGAACAAGTAAGTACTTAATGTGTTAAGGGCCAGTATCTAATGAAAATCTAGTATTACTGAACAGTACTACTCATGATAAATTATTTATTATAAGGCTTAGAAAGCCAAAAGGTCAAGATAACTTAAATAATATCATACAACCCTAATTTACTTTTCCGCGTGCTACACCATCTCTTCATGTAGAGCTGAAGATTTATTCCTGTCACTCTTTAGTTTTGCAGTAAAGCTCCTATTATCCAAACTACCTCAAAAACATACTTGGCAGTCCTGCTTGCATTTTTTGTGCAGAACTTGCTGTGCTTCCTTGGCAGTGTTCTCACTGTTTAACTTCTATTTAGAATAATAGGATATTTAATTTTGCTGATACTACAGTTTCCCAAAGTGTCAGCTAACCAGATCACTATGACAATGGCAATAAGGTTGACATATTTGTTTGAGGTAATCAACCTGGATTTCTAAGTTCAAATGTTTGAGACCTTTTAGTTTAATGTACAGTAATTATCAATTTTACTATTTGTTTCAGGATGCAGGGCACCAATTCATAGTAAATGGTGAAAGACACTCTCTGAGAGGGACTATTGCATTTATTTCCGGTGACAATCTTGGTTCCCAACTAATCGGTGGCTTCAAAGAGGGTGCTGGAGCACGACTGAAATGTAGACACTGTATGGGTTCAACACCTGATATCCGGACAAAGGTTTCACTCAAAATTTTATTACAAAATGTTAGATCTGCTTTACATGTTTAACTGAAACTGTCATTTGCCGTTTTCCAAGAGACCTTCATTTATTTGAAAGTTATAATTGATAATTTCTATAACTATTAGTATTGTTATGATAATTTCTGTTATTATTATTATTATTATTATTATTATTATTATTATTATTGATACTAAATGTATGCGCCTGTCTTCACGTTTTCAGCCGGCAGGCAAGCATAATAATCATTGTTAATTATTGTGTATATACATGTACATTCAGTTTGTTATTCTTACTTGGTATCCTTTTCGTTTCCTTATTCTTTCTTGGTATCCTGTTTCATCAGTTTAGGGAATCGCAGTTTGTGCTTAGAACAAAGGCAGGGCACAACTACCACTGTGATGAGGTTGAAAGAGTTCCAGCAAGTGGTATGATTTACGGCATCAACAGGAGATCAGATCTCTGTCACCGTTCCCGGTACTTTCATGTAATTGGAGGTCTTCCTGCAGATGCCATGCATGACATCTTGGAAGGTGTACTTCAGTATGAATGCAAAGAGATGTTGAAAGTTTTTATTAATCAAGAAAAATACTTCACTCTGGACCAGTTGAATGAAAGAATCAGAGACTTTGATTATGGTTACTACAATGACAAGAACAAACCATCGCCAGTTACCTTGAAAACTCTAAACAGTGATACCAACAGTTTAAAGCAGAAAGGTATTGAATTAAACCATACATTCGAACTATATTACCACCTGTCTTTATTTCTTTTTTCACTAAAGTAACACAGATTCATAACTATAATACAAGGCTTGCTGCAAAACAGTCCTATTATCTCCCAAAAGCAAGAACAAATTATGGAATATTCAATATTAGATTTCAAGGTACATCAGTATGGAATTCCATCAATTGACGAAGATATTAAATCATCTCCATTGTCTTTATTTAAAAAGAAAATGAAACAGCACTTTATCAAAGATTACTAGATAAGAAATAATACTGTTTTGCAATATAAGAATTTTAGTCATTTAAAATACTGGTAGTTTATGTAACTCTGTTTATCTCTACATTTATTTTTGTGGGTATTTATGTCTGTTTGTTCGTGTGTCCCTGACCTAAACATTTAATCATCTTTTCTTTTCACTGACTGCCTGGCATTTTTAACTTTTAGGTTATTTCGGGCAGCCAGCACCCCTATCATCTGCCGTGTTATTATTTTTTTATCTTGTAGTAATTATGGGCTGAAATAAAGTATTGTTGTTGTTGTTACATGCATACAACATCAGACTCTATTTAACTCAAATACATAATGGCAAGCGCCATTGAAGAAGCTTCAATCATGGAGAAAAGTAGTTGAGACACTCCCCTAAAAAGACCTTGTTCGTTGAACACGTGAGTTTTCCAATCTCCAATTCTCACATTTCAACCCTCTGCCCTGCCCCCTTTTCAATGTTGTAACCACGTGCCAGTATCCACAGAGTGTATTTCAACATTGAAAAGGGGGAGAGGGGGACTTGGCTGTCAACAAAAAAGAGCTTTTTTCAATTACAGAAGGTTGCTCTTAGAAAGCAATTATTTTGCTCAAATGTGTCAACACTTTTGTCCATAATTGTAGTTTAGTGACCAACTTCTAGAGAGTTGAGTGGCAATGTATTACAGTAAATGTGTCTTTAAATTTATGTTGTTGATGTGACCACTTAATACGCATAACGAGGTTTCTCTTTGATGTGCTAGTTTAATTTAGAATCTCTGAGCAATTTGACATTCAAGTTTCTTCTACCTGTATGGCAAAAGTTGCATATTGCCTCTTTTTTGTGTGTCCACTGGTGGTCATAAATTATCACTGGGTAAACTCTAAAAATTAAGTTTTGTTCACAATGTTACATACATGTAAAGAAATATATGATCCCTGGCCTAAGTTATAAGTATGTTCTTATTCTGTACAAAGTGATAAAAAAAATTAATTCTAGGTACTAAATGAGCAAAGTTTGTATTTTCAAATTAGGAGATAACTGTTGTAATGTTTTCTTGCAGCTGCACAAATGTGGTGTTTGGGTAGATTTCTCCCTTTGATTATTGGAAGTCTTGTACCTGACGATGATGAAAGGTGGCAACTGTTTAACATGCTCCTTGAAATTAATGACATTGTGTTTTCACCTGTTGTTAATGAGGATAGCATTGGTGTGCTGGAAGGGTTGATTGAAGAGCATCATGTTACATTTACTGGCTTGTATCCAGGGAGATCAGTGATTCCAAAGATGCACTACATGATCCATTTCCCATCGCAAATGCTCAGGTCAGATTGTCATTAGATGCTAAAAGCTACCTCAGATATTGTCTTTAACAAATCTAGGGGGTTCAGTGAAAAAGGTGGTTTCTACTTCAAGATTAATTTTATCTTGACTAGTACCTCATACACTGTGAAGTAATCTTATTACTTTAAATATTATTGATAATTGTGTGGCTGGGTGGTTGGCTTGCCTCATATAGTGCCATATACATTGTGCCAAGAAAGGCAAAAGAGTAGCCAACATAATTATAATCATTGTTTTTGCTTACAAAATGGATGGACAGCACACTTGATAAATGCTTGTCATACATCCAGTACACATAACTTGTGCTTCTTCTGCAATTTGATTTGACGATGGTATTTTTACATTATTTTTTAATTTACTTTATTTATAGGCTTGGGCCAATGGTGAGATCTTGGTGTATGAGATATGAAGCCAAACATAGATATTTCAAACAGCTTGCTGGAATTCTGGGAAATTTTACCAATGTGGCTTTCTCATTGGCTGTAAGACATCAGCAGCTTCAATGTCTTAAACTTGATTCACCAGGACACTTCAACAGTGAATTTCTTCATAAACCTGCAGAAATAGGTAACTTGGACATGGCTGATTATGACTTTGATGCTTGGGTCAAATTTCATGACAAATGTAAACACATGTAGAATTAATTTTATCCAAGCTTAATGTTTACAAATTAACCCTTTCTCCCAAAGAGTGACTTATAGATTTTACTCTGTCTAATGCCAGATAATTTTACTGATCAAAAGGAGACCCCTTAAGTGTTAAAGGAGCCAGATGATGTGACACGTCAAAAGGAGACCCCTTAGGGGTTAAAAGGTTAAAAAAAAAACTATACTCCCTTAACCCTCTCCTCCCTAAGAGTGACTTATAGACTAATTACTCTGTCCAATGCCAGACGATTTTACTCGTCAAAGGGAGTCTAACACCAGACCATCAAAGGGAGACCCCTTAGGGGTTAAAGGATTAATGGATTTTCCACTCAGACTTTTAAATCTCTAGTTAATTTTTCCTGTATTTCACAGGAACAGGGAAAACAGTTGTTGCTGGGGATGTTGACTATTTCATTGAACTTCAAGCCAAGGAACCAACTCTTGATGACACAGATTTATTGTATGAGTAAGTTGAAGAGAAATTATGATTGTTTCACTGGCATGTGGTTAAAAGTTAATTTGAGCTCTATACATGAGTAGTAAAATAATTCAAAGATAAATACCCAGTGGCAAACAGCACAGTCAGTCCTTGTCCAGTTGGCAGTTTTCAAATTGACAGGTTATCAGGATCAATCCACATTTACTACATGTACAGTACAATTAACTGAAAGGATTTGTGTTTAACCACTGGTAAACAAGGAATCACAATGTTCATGAATGGAATAATTATGCCCTGAACTGAAACAGTACCATTCTGCATGCCATCTTAAAACTGCATAATTGGCCACAGCTGTAGGGAAAGATTCAGTAGTGGTGACAGTTCCAATACCACAATCTACCAAGAAAAAACCCATTAACATCTATTTTGGATATAGAAAGTATATTTGTTTTTTGTTATTTTATAACTACAGGGCCACCAATGTTATCATTTTGGGGACCAAGTACAAAGAGAATGCTGTGGTGTTCCTTGCAAATGATGGAGACTTGCCAGAATTTGGAACCATTTCTAAAATAATTGTTTTTGGTGGTCAAGTTATATATTTTTTGATTACCAAATACAGGACCATGCAATATAATAGCCATTATCATGCATTTGAAGTTCGTAAAGAATTTGCACCCAACAAGGTTCTTAGAAAACAGGAAATGCTGGCAACTTACATGCCAGTTCATTCTGTAAAACCATATGGTCAAAATGCTAGGAATGGTCCTTTGTTTGTAGCCCCAAGGTTTATGATACCTGATGATTAGAGTTTCAGTATGGGTTCTGTTAGTTTTTATTTTGTCAGTAATTTGAACAATTTTTGTATACTTACAATAACATTTAAGAACATGAAGCATGCATTGTATTGACCAGTAAAAAGGTTCATTTCAATCATTTTGGCAGGCAAATTGCCATACTTATTCATCTAATTCAAATCTGTCTTTTGTTTTCAATTAAAGTAACTTCTCCTTAAAGGTATTATGAACTTAATCACAAAGACACTGTTTGTCTCTAAAAGAACCCAATATCATAATTGGTTAGTAAGAATAACTTGTGCTTGTATGATTTCTGTTTTGCTTAGAATTAATGTTTAACTTAATTGCATGCATGTGACACTTTTGATTCTTGCTTATCTCCTATATGTGGTTAATCACTATTTACATGTATTCCCTAATGGCAATCTTCTACATAATAACACTATACAAATAATAGAAATAAAGAAACAAGCTTTTATACATGCATGCTTTTTGTTTTTACTTTCTATTTCATGCTTCTGGGTGCGTTGAAAAAACTTTTTTCTGGTGATGAAACAGTTTACAAAGCATTGGTTAAAACAACTATTTTAATTGGTTATGCTGACAAGCGTTTCGATCAATTAGGTTTATTTTGACTAACAAGAATGGTTGTTTTGACAATTATTGTTTAAACCATTTTTTTATAGTTGATTTAACTTTAGATAATTGGTTACTGCAACCAATACCAAATAGGTACACAAATTTAACCAATTAAATTTTGGTCAAAATCACCCATTTTAATAGGTTATAACCATTTAAAAAGGTTACCTTAACTGGTCAGTTTTTACAGTGTAGCATAGTCGTTAATCATTATTTTCCGTTTAACTTTTTATTATCTCCTTTATCGTTCCATAAAAAGGCATAGAACATTGAGTTTATCTCTTTAATCGCTTCATGGTTAGTTTGCAAGGGGGAGAGTATATAGACAAATTGAGACGCGACAAGGCTTTTTAAAACTACAATTTTACCTAATAAGGTGAGCCTACGAAACTTCCAGCATTCCAGGATCGAAATTATTTTTTTAAGCTTATCACTGTAATTCAAAGAGATCATTATATTTGGGTCCGTTGAGAACCACACGCCTAGTGCTTTAACGTTTTTCCTTGACCATTTGAAATCTTTTTCTGGGCAGAGCTTATGTTCACAGTCCATTTTAGATCCAATCCATAAAGCTTCTGTCTTCTTATCGTTGAGCCTGAGGCCAGATATTAAATTCCCAAAAGCTTCTATAAGGAGTATAGATTCAACATAGGATTCTTTTGAACCATCCAAGATAAGTGTTGTGTCATTTGCAAACTGGCTTAATGTAAGCTCTGTTCCATTTATATCTATACCACCGATTTCTTTTTTCCTTCGGATAGCTTCGGCAAGTACTTCAAGGGAGAGGCCAAATAGATAGGGCGACAAAGGGCAACCTTGCCTAACTCCTCTGCTAAGTTGGAAGAAGTTACTTGACCAGCCATTATTCAAGATACAGCTTTCAATATCACAGTAGAAGAGATTGATCCACTTTAAAAGCGACAAGCCAAAACCAAAATGTTGTAATGTTCTGTTTATGAAAGACCATTCTAGTGTATCAAAAGCTTTCTCGAAATCAAGGAAGAGAAGAATCCCCGGGATATTGTTTTCTGCCGTGTATTTGATGATGCCGTCAATGGTGCTTATATTTCTGCCTTTTATAAAACCTGTTTGGACTTCAGAGATGAGTTCAGGAAGAACCGCTTTAACTCTACTCGCAATGGCTTTTGATGCAATCTTATAATCACAGTTTAGTAATGTTATTGGCCGCCAGTTTTTAATTGAAGTCAGGTCAGCATCTTTTTTGGGGACGAGTTTAACAATTCCACGTCTTTGTGATATTGAAAGATTCTTTGCGTTGTATCGTATGAGTAGTTAAGAGCCTTGACTAAAATTTCTCCTATATAATTCCAGAAAACTTTGTAAAATTCACAGGGGAGACCATCTGTGCCTGGCGTTTTTGCAGATTCCATGTCTTTTAAAGCACTTAAACATTCTTTCATAGTAAGAGGCCCTTCGCAAAGTAGTTGCTCTTCATTGTTTAGAGAGGTTCCATTTTGTAATGACGATAAGAAGGTTCCTGCGGAACCATCAGTCTGCTTAGAACAATAAAGATTTTTGTAAAAGGACTCACACTCTGATAATATCTCTTTATCTGAGAAAGAAGCCGAGTTGTTGTCCAAACTAGATCTGATGTAAAAGTATCAGAAATTCCTTTGTCAAATTTGCCAATAATTATATGTGAATGTAAGAAACGCTGCAGCTCATCAACCAAATGTCTGGGTAAGCTGTTGAGACATCTGTGACACACTTAGATCTGTTTTAGTGTTGGAGTGTTGGAACTGGAGCTGATAAGAGCTCCGCACTCTAGAGCTGGTAAGACCGGACTGATGCAGGGCGTTATTGTCGATTGCGTGACAGATTTTGAAACACCCTACGGGATAAATCTTGTCTCCGAAAATCCCCCCACCCCCAAATCACTTTTCTAATGGTCCATCTTTAAAGATAAAATATCCAAAAAATAATAATCAAGGGGTATATTCACGTAACAGTAGCCGTGAAGCATCTCGGTTGCATATCTGAACAAAACGTGTGCCAGCATCTCCATCATGGTGTTTCGTCCGCAAAATTCCTCAAAGAAAACACATTAATATAACTATTCGTTTCTTTATTTTTCGGTAGGTTAAACGAATTATTTATGTTATTCCGGGTCGATAAAAAGTCCCTCAGGTGCAATCGAGTGGCAGCTGTTTGGATTTAGCTCTAAAAATCGGCATGTGCTAAAACAAGGAACACCGGAACAAAACCATCGGAACAAAACCACCGAAACCTGCGAAACAACCGAAACTGTCGGAAAAGAACGAACGGAACCAACGGAACTACCGAAACGAATTCAAATCAAACTCTTGTTAAAGAGAGTTTTTAAAACATTGCTGGCTTTGCATTGTTTTAAGCCGCGCATTTGGCGCGCGTAAAGAGAGGACGCTAAATCAGGGACCGCACAGAGGGAGGTGCTGGAGGAGCTTGTATAACGATGATGTTAATATTTCAATGTTAACTGCCTAGATGGAAATTTTACAAGTGCTGCTGAAGGATGGTGATTATTCGTGCTTTGACGACATCATAGTAAAAACTAAAGAACTACCCAACCCAGAACGGGAAATGATAAATAATGGTAATTGAACTGAGTGGAGTGCAATTTGGTCTGAAATCATACGCGTCATTCAAAATCGAACAAGCCGCAGCGCGAGTTCGATTTGAAATGACAAGTATGATTTCAGACCAAAATCGCATGACACGAAGTTCAATTACCACTTTATTACAGCCATTTCGAAATCGCAGGTTTTTTTGTCAATATTAATATTTGCTTATCCATGAAATTTGATAGGTTAGTATTATTTCACTTTCATTTTGATCGGTTACAGAAAGGATGCGATTTAGAGTAAAAAATGGTGCGATTTGGGAATAAATTGCACTGTTGAGATCCAATCAGATTGCAAGGATCACCAGTGATTTCAAAATGAATGTAATAAAAGAAGTTATCACGTTATGTGAGCTCATTCTCGTAAATCCGGCAACCGGTGAGGCCGGTGAAAGATCCTTTTCGACTGCTCGGAGGCTAAAAACAACGAAAACAATAAATGAAAGTGAAATAAATATATACATTCAGATTGGAAAATCAGTAAAGCATTTGTAAAGACCACACTTACACAAACGAAGAACGGGGCACACAACATGCCTTTATTCTAATGTTCCCTGGATTATTAATGAATTCTATGTCCTGAAACCGGAAAAAACAAATACACACAACACAAATCAAATTTGATAAGCGCCTTGTAAACAAGGTTGTAATCTATCCTTTGAGAAAATAACATGAAGGTAACGACAAAGTCAGTGCTAGAGAGTTGCCGAGGCAAAGCCTAATAGATCTTAAGAAACAAAAGTTTTTTCCTACCGGCCACCGAAGTTGCCACTCTTTCACTTTCGGCTTTTATTAGAATACCAAGGGAATTCAGCTAATACTCTTATGTTATTCTTTTATTGCTAGGCCGGATAATTTTGAACTTTGAAAACGTGATAAGACACATTTGAATTATGTTTTTGCAGTCAACGCATTTTACACATAGATGATCTTGTTATGAAAAACGCATTTTTAATTTAATCATATTTTCGCCGCGAAATCAAAGGAAACACAAGAAATTTACCGCCATCGACGACATTGATTCCCTTTCTTCGTATATTTCTCCTATAAATACTGAATGTTCCTGCTCGCTCCGTCGCAGCTCTCCCTGCAACTGAAATTAATCGCAGCAGTGCAATACAGTATGATATAAACGCTATTCTAAATAAATACCCACTGCATCACTTTGGAATAGTGAAACAGCCATGAAATAATTGCTACAACGGTTTTAATACCAGATTGAGCGGTATGTATAACGCGATAAAACCTCTAAGCGTAGGTAGGCCTTTCTGACATCTCCTACAGTAGATGTAGTATTTTCCCAATAACAATACATGATTAATTAAAAGAAAATCATTTGTAATATCAAATTTTCCAAAGATTAAGTCCGACTCATTAACTTCAACATACAAGTCATTATCTCTGAGCCAGGAAAAGACGTGTTTCCAAAAATCAGAGGATATTCTGCAGGAGAAAAGTAAATGCTCGACGGATTCCGCTACTTCTTGACAGAAAGTACAGCTTGGGGATTCAACTATACCAATATGATTAAGTTTCTCGTTCGTAAAGACGATACAGTTTAGAATTTTGTATTGAAATTCCCTAGTCTTGGATTCTAAAGTGGTTTGAAAGGCTAAAGAATAAACCTTCTCCCAATTAATTGCTGTATTTCTACCACTAATAGTTGGGATGTCTGCAAGGGGGTCAATCACTTTTACCTCGAAAGAAGCTTTGAGAAGGGAACGCCATTCTGCAGGAATTGAATTAATCATACTCATGATAAAAAATCTTTGTTCGGGATTGCCAATAGAAGAGGTAATACCATACCAGAAAGAGTTATTTGCTGATATTAAATCCCCTATCTTAACAATGCCTAAATTTAATATGTCACTTCTGTACATGGATTTTTTGTCAGAACAAAGAAACTTGTTATTCCAAATAATCTCATTAATGATTTCCCGATAACAACTTGGCGTTTTCCCCTTTAAAGAAGACCACGCGTCAAGCACTTCGTGTAATACACTGGTAAGTTAATTCTCAATTTAGAAGTGTCAAAATTACAATGTAAGACGAAGCGTCCTCTGATTGGTGAAAGAAGCTTGTCAAGAATTTTTTCCAAGGCCTTGAGTAGTCATCCAAAAATTTCTTTAGACATGTTACTCGTTTTGCACTGATCATAGATTCGACGTCCAGCATCTTGAGTCCACCCATTCCGATGTCAGATATTAATGCATGACGCTTTACTTTATCTTTCCCATTCCACACAAAGCTATAAAAAATTTAATTCGCCTCTTTAATTAATTCTTTGGAAATGGGTATCACAGATGCTCTGAACATAAGCTTTGGAACAGCGAATGTTTTGACTATTCGTATTTTCCCTAAAAGGGAGAGGCCTCTCCATTTCCATATATTGATGGATTTCTTTATGCTTTTTAATGTTTGCCTAAAATTAAGATTGTCTTTGTCTTTTGTCATAACCAAAATATATTCCTAAAATTTTGATAACTTCACAAAGATTGTATTTTGGAGAGTCTGCTTCATGTAACATATTATTCCCTAAGGCTAAGATTTCTGTTTTTTCGTCATTAACCTTTAAACCAGCGCATTCTCTAAAAGACTCGGGAAAACAAAGCAAAGCTTTAGATATGTTTAGATATGTTGCAGAGAATGCAATGTAAGAAATTCAAGAAGCACTACAAAGGAGGAATCATACATGGCTAGGTTAACTAGTGTTGCACATGTCACCAACTTCCCAGTGGAGTCGACCCCGGGGCAACCAGGGAGATATGTGGGTAATACAAGGAGATGGATAGGATTCTTTACCCGAGGGTAAGGAATCTTGAGATTGTTTTGCGATCAAAGATTAAGGGGGTGGGGCAATTCACAAGCTTGTAAAGGATGTCAAGAAGATTCTCTGCTGGGTCACCTCACCCAAGCTTAGCCCTGTGGTCGAGCCCACGAAGAAGCCAATGATACAGTGTATGTGCATTACATGTATGTGCTATTTCAAGAATCTTAGCTTTGACTGGTCTTGATTTGTTACAGGTTAAATTTGATTTCAGGTTATTTTTGTTTTAACCTAGGTTACAATTAAATTCCTATGTCTCCTACAATGTAAGCCTAATTATTCACGAGAAGACAAAGGGATTTCATTTTGACCTTGGACAAATAAAAAATAGGCTGAAATCAAATATACATGATGCAAATTTCACCGAGATCCTAGGAAAAATCATCTTCTTAGTGAAGATAACAGAGCCCAAGGAAATGTCTGTACTGCATGCAACCAAAACCCACATGAAGGGGTGCCTTTAAAGCAGCAAAGTTCAAGAGAGTTGGTATTTCGTCCTTGGTAAATTAGTGTTTCTGACCAATTCAGCTTGTTTTGTACTCGGTACATTGCAGTAACATGGCCTTAACAAGCGTTACTGAAGATGGAAGTCTCAAGCCAGAGAGAGAATTGATTTGTTCAGCAACGGAATTCTGCAGGGGAGCACGCAGCTGGTTGGTTTGGTTGTCCTTGATAAACATTTTTCTGCCCATTACTGCATTTCTGGGAATGGCTCTGATCCTAATTGCTCTTCACAAGGAGTCTTCACTTCACCCGCCGTCCGAACTCGTTTCGCACCCTGGCATTTCCCTTTTCCCTGTATTTTTTTTTAAGTTTAGGTAACCAGCCGACTTTCAAGTGGTATTGGGTATCAGGCGGTTTCTTCAGCCCCCTCTTTCTGGATTTTCTGGATCTGCCCCTGATACATGTATGTATGGTTGTAAGCCAATCAATGTTACCACTGGTCAAATCGTCTTGACAACTATTGACAGAAAAGTATAGAGGGTATGACAGAATTTTTCACATGACAGATAAGCAGCCCCAACCGCCCCCCCCCCCCCCCTCCCCCCTCGACTAATCTAACTAACTTTTTAGATAATTTTTTTTATGAATCTGAGAAACAACTGGGCACTGATCATTAGGAGACCTCAGCTGGAGTACCTTATTGTAAGAAAGGTTTGAGTAGACTTAGCTAGAATTTCCATTCTTAGACATAATTATTGTTTCCAAATTGCTGTTGTTTTTTTTGCCCAATTAAGTCACTCTCCAGAAAAGCTGTTCTTGCAGGTTCAACACTTCTACAAACATTTCTACTCAGAATTGGATGCTTGGTTTGAGATGTCAAAGTTTTAACACAGGGTTATGAACTGAAATGGCTGTTTAACAAACATGTACACTGTATCATTCTAGACTTGTAGCAGAGCCACACTTATAGCTTGACAGTGTTTTGATGCTTCACGGGAGTAGTTTAAATGCCTTTGCTGAGTTTTCCACCACAGGTGAGCCTTATTTCAGGGGCACCCAACGAGCCAAATCAACCAAAAGCTGTAGAAAGGCATTTTTAAGTACCTTATGGTGTTTGAAGTCTGTTTAAAGTGATGTTTTCATAAGCTAGAAGAAGGTCATCTGTTCGGATTTCCCAGCTGAAATTTTAATTACCAGAAAATATTAGGGAACAAAATCTTCCTTTGAGAAAATGCAAGCTGTTCTAGGGAACTGTTTTCTTTCTGAAAAATAATGCTAGGTGACGTTTTTGACTGCCAAAAACAGAAATTACGACCCTTCTGAAAAACCTCAGGGGCTATGATTTTCCCCTTGCTAATCTTTTAGGCCATGTTTTAGTTACAAAAATCCGAGTGCACTCTTTAATTGACGCCGAAAGCGGAAGGCGAATTACCCTCCACCGAACAGATATCTACCGAAACTTGTCGTTGGGTGTCCCTGTTATTTCATCACAACAAAGGTTTTACCCAGTTATGCACAACAATTATTGAGTTGGTCAACTTGAGAGAAGTGATACTGCATGCTGCAGTTGCTGTGTCATGCTCACAAGTCACGATTCTATTAAGTGGGAAGTAGGCAGGAACTCTCTTCACTGGTAATACCGGGATTGCTTTTGTTGGGATGATGAGCCATACCCTGTTCCACCCTTGTGACTTCTGCCTTGATGATGATGGTACCTTGAGTGTGAGGAGCTTCCTGAAGGCCCTGAGAGAAGCATGAAAATAATACACTGTCAATATTATGGGCCATTACTTCAATTTGTACCTTAATTGATCCCAAACGTTTAAAGTTGCCAGTTAAATCAACTTGTAGAGCAACAAATCTGCTATGTGTTTGTAGACCAAAGAAAAATGTGACACAAAATTTGAACAAAGCCTATTAGCATCTTTTTGTAAGAGAGCATAGTCTTCCAAGTACAATGTACAGGCATGGAACCAAACCGGTTTCCACTGTTTTACGGAAAACAGTCAGAATTTTGAAAAAGTAAATATATTTTCAAAAATTAAAGTAAAATTACCAAGCCTTAATCTTGAAAGCTGGCCAATATCCTGTCGGAAAGACTCAAAAGCCCAGGGAATGGCACTTTGCCAAAACCAAAACGTTTTTCCGTGGTATAGTCTCTGGACCCACCCTACCGGGAAACAGTCACCATTTTACCTGGATTGTGCCTGATGTAGTCAGATTGTGAACAGGAAATAATGTAGAGAATCTTATTTATTTAAGGCAGTAGCAAGGCCAAGAACATATACTGTAGGGTGCCAGGCTTAAGATCCCTGGGTTCAAAGATCCCCTGGCTCAAATCTTGCTCTGACTACTACCGGTAGCTGAAGCTGTTTCTGTTTTTTGAAAGTCCCCGTAGATTAACTCTTTGACCATGCTTTAAAAATAGTCAACTGGTATGCCTCCTGCCAGTTGGGGTTTTTAACCACGTCACCTCCCTTCTTTCCTCCTTTTCCTCACCACATTAAATTTTTCTTCCACACATGCACTCTGCCTTACTGCAAACCACGGCCTGCCGGCCAGGACTGGCTGGAGTCAAGACAATGTCAGCAAAAAGTAGGGGACATGACTTTTTGTATTAAGGACCTACCTGTGTACGACCCTGAGGATGATGGTCCTTCCATGGAGTTCTGGTACTTTCCTGAATATTTCTTCCCAGCACCCCCTGGTGATGCCCCTTTGATCCCGAGTATGGATAGGGATTGAACTTGTGACTTGATCTTTTTGCTGAGAGGGATCCCTGTGAATGGTGTGACTGGTAATCATGCTATAGGTGTGTAATGAAGAAATCAACGAAAGTCCTACAACATACATTGTATCAGTCATCTTGTTGGCCATACAATCCTCCAATCAAATTTTAAAAGAAAGCACGAACATGTATGTATACTATGAAAGATGGAAACCCAAGCAGCAAAGTACAGTACCTTTTCCCTCCCATAGCAAGATTAAGTTCTAATATTTCTGCTTTCAATTGTGTTTCAAACTATAAAGGAAAAAATGCTGAATACAATTACAGGCTGTAAAGCTCTTATGGGTAGGTTTCAAGAGAATGATCATGCTTAAATTAGAAGCCTTCATTTTGCAGGCCATCAGTGGGAAACCAATATGGCAATGCACGGTCTTCAAAAATAGGTTTATAGTGAGCAATATAAGAAGACCAACAACTGTGAAGTAAGCAGGGCGGAGTAAATCAATGGTCAGATCAAAATCACTATCAACCTCGAACCCAAACTCTCTTTCTTTTCCTCCTTGTTGTTGAGAGAGAGACCCTGGTTGGACCTGATCATGTGACCACCCAAAATCTGGGTGGTAAAAAAATTTGATGGTTGCTAGGGTGACAAAGTCAAGAAACTGTTACAAAATGGCTTTAATGACCCAGTGCCCTCTCTGCAGTATTGTTGTTTTTACTGTTCACGGGTCCAACCAAGGTCTCTCACCCGACGACATGGGAGAAAAAGAGAGAGAGAACCTGGGTTCACAGTTGAATCACTATATAATACTGCATCAAAAGGGTGCATACCATAGATACATGTACTAGCAGTACTTACTGTACTATAGTGTTGAGAGTATCCAATTCCGGCACCAGGCCTCTGTTCCTGCTTCTGCTGTTGTGGTGGCGGCATCTGCTGGCTCTGGTGTGAGCCTTCATAAGGTGCTTGTCGACCTTGACTTTGACTACCCCCCTGCTGTTGTTGGTATGACTGTGTTGCTATTGGCTGTTGCCTGTGGTCTTGCTGTCCTTGGTGTCCATGTGCCATAGGGTACTGCCCCAGAGGGTGTGGTGACTGTTGCTGTTGCTGTGAATGGTAGGGATGCTGACCACTCATAGGCACTTGCTGAGCCTGGTAGCCTGCAGGTTGCTTTGCTTGGTAACCCTGTGGCTGGGAATGGACTTGGTATGACTGCTGTGGTTGCATTGGTAGCACATTGGAACCATGGTAGGACTGGATGTGTGCCTGATCCTGGGGATGAGGTGCAGGATACCCATGCTGAGCACCTTGGTTATGCTGTGCTGAGCTGGGTTGCTGCTGTGTTTGTGGGCGTGGTACTTGTGGAAAAGCTTGCTTCTGATTACCGTGTTGGTAACCTGGCTGTTGTTGTTGTTGTTGTTGTTGTATGTGGTAAGGAAACTGCTGCTGTTGCTGCTGAGGCTGCTGTTTTATCTGGTGACTGGGAAATGATGGTTGGTTTTCCTAGTATAGAACATGTTACAAAATACATGTAATTTGCTTACCTCTGGCCTGCACTGTGCCCTAATGGTATATGATTGTGGTATATGATAATTAAAGGGACACTGTCATGGATTGATATGCGCAGCATGTCTCACACAGAGAGATTTCCTAAATGCATTGATATCTTGTGTTTCTTTCAAAGTCTAGATAAATAAGCCTTTATGAGGCTAATAGAATGTACAGTTATCTGTAAACGAATATTTGAAATCCAAGAAATATAAAAGAAGCTAAAAATTAGTTATTCAACTTACTGACATTCGAGTTCAGTGAACTGTGACTGGAAACACTGTCGGTTGAACAAGTGCTGACCTCTCACATAAATAATTTTTTCTTTCCAACATACCTCAACATATTGCCAATCTTAACATGCCCTTTTAAAGCTGAAAGAGAGTAAATTTATTTGCGAATGACGACCTTGAAGTCAAATGACAGTAAACTGGGAAAAAATTATGCCGTGTTTTTAGTACTCACCGCGTGGTTAATTTGTAAGTAAACACAACCAGTGCAGTGCCTCTCAACTATAAATACAGGTTTTTCTTCAAAATACTACACTAAATACAAATTTTAAAGCGATTATATTAAATGTTTATCAGCAAACGATGTGATGGTCTCTGACATTCTAGCGACTACATATGAATCACGAAGATGGAATCGCTGCATTATTATTTAACTTCACTGGTACGGCTAATACACTTCAATCGATTACCGCACCAGTTACACTGCTGTGTACGTGGAATTTCTCATGAATTCAAGCCTTGAAAATGTTTTTCCTTGTTGTAGATGCGTTGATGCATTTTGACTCCCTTTGCTTTTTTCTCTTGAGGAGGCTGGATGACCATTTTTGCGCTGAGTGCTCAAACACCGCTTTCGACGGTCAATGCCATTTTGAATGTAGCTCTCCAACTTGAAAAATTCCGCCTGAACTTTTCAAGTTTGGATTTCAAAAGCCAGTGCATGCGCAAAGTTGACAGTGTCCCTTTAAGGGATTGTACCTTTTTTACGGTTCTGTGGCACAAACAATATTTGATTAAAAAAACAGCAAGTTGGCAGAATTAGCACTGCATGTACAGTGTGTATGTGAAAATAAATCAGAGGCTATGGCTATCAGAAAAACACTTTGTTCCTTTGGGGTTAATCTCCATTTTGCTAACAAGCACTCCAAATACATGTAGCTCCACAGCTGTATATGCTGGGAATCCCTTTCTCTGGGCTCCAACCATAAATAGAAATGGAAGGTTAAATTACTGAAATGGTAAATGGTAAATGAGCAGGTTACAGTTAGGATTAGAAGAAGAATTTAATAGTGGAGGTTCCAGTTATTGTATGATGATGTTCTGCTACTAAAGTAGGCAGGGCTCAAACTTAAAATATCTGGGGGAAATCCCCAGCCCTCAGCACTTAATGGCAGTGACCCCATGTTAAATGATAAACAAAATAGATCACAGAATCTTGGTAATGGTTCTTTGAACCCGAGATCATTTATGTGCAATGTAGTTTTCAGTTGTTTAACTGAGATTAGATTACTGCCTACAGCTCAGTAGTACAAAAAATGATGCTAAATGAAAATTTTGTTGTTTTTTGTGTTAGTTGGTAGCATTTGTCATTACCAAACTGATCAACGGGTTATTCCTGAAACATCTGCAGACTGTTAATACACAATTTCTGGGCACTCGGACAGGAATAACAAAACTTTCATTCCGCATCATTTTACTGCCTACAGCAGTGTATGTTATTGACAGTCAAAGAAGCTCATTCAACTCTAATAAAGCTGAATTGTTAAATGGCAACCTGTCTACCTGTTGAGGTGGTCCCCCTTGCTGCAGTGAAGATTGTCTAGGAAATGGTGGTTGTGCTTCAGATGCCACACTGGAGGGAACAAGTGGAGAGGGATGCTGCTTCCCTGGTAAACGACTTTCAGGCTATATGTGAAATAAGCACATGCACATGTACAGTTCGTAAGTAGTAAAAATTAAGGGGCAAATCATTAAACTAAATCTGGAAGCAAAAAAGATTATCTAACACCACTGAAACAGCACCAAAAGGCACATAACAGATGATTTGTATTATTTTCCCCTCTGTCAGTATCGGAGACAAGAAGAGGAAAGCCATTCTCCCTCTCAGATTTTAACAGCTCTCTACATAAGTATAGCAGGCTTGAAAACCAAACATTAGAAGAGAAAGGTTCATTTCATGTTGCCAAAATCTTACACTGACCTGCAACACTTCAGTTTGATATGAAAATGATGAAGTTACAAATCCCTTAATTAAGCAGTGACAGCCAAAAACAAAATAATTGTGAAAAAAACGAAACAGCCATTTACATGTAACTGCACATCTTTCGGATCTTCACCAGGCCATGCAATCAAGGACTAACAAATGCCAGATCAAAAGCTATGAAACAACTACCATATACATGCCACCAAGCAAAATAACATTAGTAAATTGAGCAATGCAGCTCATAGGTACAAGTACATCTACATGTACTTTATAGTTTAACTTCACCTGAGTTCCTGCCATCACTGTTCCCTGTCCTTGACCATGCTGATATCCAGCAAATCTATCCCGAGGTGCTGGATATATTTTTGCTGGCTGCGGTGCATAAGATACATGTGCAGGTGGTTGGAAATTTTGCACTTGTTGAGAGATTTGTGCCTGAATATAGGCTGACAGGGGATCTTGAGGACTTCCTTGTCTTTTGATCACACCTGTGTAAGGCATATACTTAAGCTTAACAGAATGCTACATGTACTTATTCAACACTACATATGGTTACAATATGATCCATTTCACCACAACCCACAAAACAATTACACTCATTTCCTAGCAGGCACATTTTACCACAATAAAGCCGCTGTTACACGTTGAAACTTTTACATTGTAGCTGAAACTTGTGTGCAACGGTGATGAGAGACTGAATGAGACCAGTTTCATGAAGTGGTGTTACATGGTGAAACTCTTGTTTTTATCACCATTGCGACCATTGCAGAAGTAGAAAACGGTTCCACTTTTCCTGAAACTTGTCTAGCAACGGAAGTTCGAAAAAGTTTCACGAAACCGACCATGTTACACAGTGCAATGCCTGCTGAAACTTGTTTCGCGGCGCCGTTGCACACAAGTTTCTGCTAAAAGTTTCAACGTGTAACAGCGGCTTAAATTTCATTTTCAAATGGAAGGCCAGATTTTTTTCCTTTGGATAACTTTTAAAGTCGGATAGATAAACCATGATTGAATGTCGGTGGATTCGCCCTGTAGCGAGTTACTCTGAGCCCCGTTAAAGTTCGCCCCACACTTAACCAAGTTACAAGACTCGCGTGTCAGCTAAATATTTGGTTTTACTGAACTTTAGTATAGAAAAACAACACACGCATTTTATGAAACTGACTTCATGCAAAGACTCGACCCGAACGATTCGAAAGAAAAACATACAGGTGTACACCCAACTTCACAACAAACGAGACTTCTTCTTATCTCAATTTGTGAATGCTAATAAATTAAACGGAGGAGAGGTGAGGTGAAGTTTTTTTTCTTCTTGCACGACAGAGTTCACATGTGCGACTTTTTTTCATCTCAACTCATTTGCTTCTGGTAAAATGCACTTTCTTTTGATTTCTCGAACTCCCGCATCTGCGAGTATCAGCGCCTAAACATCGGTGAACATTTTACAGTGTTCGGCCCTGATGATGCTTCGAAAAGACCTCACGGTTAGTATACAAGTATTATGTTTAATAATTTTATGTGGGACGAACTCGATTTACACTGGATTTATTTAGGAGGCGAACTATATTAGTTACGGGGCTAACTAGATGGGGCTAACTCACAACGGGGCGAAACCACTTGCTTCCCCATGATTTACCTGAACTCGGGGTGGTATCTATAAGAGCTGATTGCGGATGGACACTCGTAGTCATCACACCCTGTCCAGTTGGCAAACATGGTATGCCTCTTGGACTCGTAACATGAGCAGAAGCAGCCTTCATGGCTTGCAGCTCTTGTTGTTTTCTGAGTTCGTCTTCGTAGTTCAAAGCTTTCTTGAACTGTGAGAAGAGATCGTGTTTCTTCTGCTTCAGTTGTTCAAGCTTCGCCTCTAACTCTGCTATCGATTTTTTCACATCTTCTACTGTTTCTTTCTTCTTCTGTTCCTCTCTCTTCCGCTGTTTCTCCTCTTCTTCTTTCGCTTTGCTTTCTGCGAGGGCTTGTTTTCCCTTCTCCCTTTGTCGCCGAATGTAAGCGTATACAGCTCTCAACTGCTCCTTCGTTGGACGAGTTCTCTCAATTAGAACGGGCATTTTCTCCTTCTGGTTAAAAAAGACCTGATTTCCAAAAGATTATTTGTAATCCGGCAAGTTTATTTGTGGAATTTGGGTTGTTTTGATCCAAAAGTCGATATTTTCTCATTACAGGCTCCAAATGCATTGTGGTATTAATAAAATTGTTTGAGAGGCTATGTGACATTTTACATGACATACTATATGTGTTACGTTGAAGGCTGCTGAAGAAAATACAGTGCGTAGAGTGCAAGAGTGCGAGACATACGGAAATTTGCCAAAAATGTTTGGCAGAAAAAAGAAACCTTCTCAGCCGCAAGGAGGACAAAAGAAAAATGACTTTCCAATCTGGTACTGTACCTCGCATGTCATCTTGCGTAAGCGTTTTTCTAGCACCAGATAACGGACACTGAGTTAACACAACTACGATAAGCTTATTGCTTATGTTTAGAATGACGAAAGTAGCTTATTAAAATAGTACCTCGACCTGTGAAGGCATACATAATTTAAGGATATCTCAACGCAAATTTAACAAATTTATTTCATCCAAGTCCATGGAGGTTAATTCTTTAAAAGTTAACGACTGTCATTTAATTAGTCGCATAATTTGTTCTTTTTGATTGTGTTTGCGCTGGGGCTTGGGGGAGGCAGTTGGGGGGGGGGGGGGGGGGGGGGGACTTCGATTCTTGTCATAGGCAAACATTTATGTGTCCACTGCATGGGTGGGGTTATGTTTTCACGAAAGGATTTTGGATTCCTCAAGATGTTGTTTAGTGTAATAACTGAAATTTGTGTCAAAATGCATTACTAACTCTTGTTGATCTTTTTCAGCTTGGCATTGATATCAGCCCTGAAGATATGGCTAATTTTGGCATTGGTGGCATAGGAGTTGATGATGGTGATGGTGATGACGATGATGACGACGAAAGTCTGGAAGCAGAGCTGGCAGCACTGCAGGGAGAATCACGACCCAAAGCAAAGAAAAAACGTATGTTTGAATGCAGGGCTAGGATTGAATAATCTAGTAACATGGTTGTTGCCTTTATGACAGGTCATATCTATCAATGGCTATTTTTTCTCCTTTTTGTTTTCAGAAACTTGCTCAAGTCTTTCATTAACTTTATGCAAGTAATGGCTTAGTTTTTTTTTTTTAAGTACAACACAGTTAACTATGAGGGTTCTCCATCCAGCTTGGTCCTGGGCATGCTGGCTTACAAGTGTAATATCAACCAATATGAATTCCATGTTCTTGTTGTTAGCTATCCATTCCCACTTTCTTATCAAATCAAACCAGGAGGAAGACATGCCATTAATCTAGATGATGAAGACATGGATGATGACGACGATGATGGTGATGATGATGAAGACATTGAAAACAACCCTGATCTGTTGGTAAGGCCCCAAATACAGAATAATTATAGATCTGCAAGCGGCAATTGGCTGTTTCTGAGTTGTGCAGGGAACTGGGGCGAGTTTCAAATTTTCACTAATCAATAAATTGACACCACCACATGAAAGATAACATTGAGATTGGCCATTTGCCCAAGTTTGATGCTTTTAGGTTGAACAGAGACCAAATTATGGACTTAAAAATATAGTTCAAAATCCATACAAACGTCTCTAATTTTGAGGCTGCGTCCCCCAAAACCATATAAACTCTTAAAAATATTTTTCAGTTTTGTGACAACTGTAAAATTCCATAATGAACCTACTATTTGGAAGTAACCTATTCTCTCCTGTCGCTTCCCACCTCGACTAGCCAATGCTATTTGCGGGAAGCGACCATTTTGTATTTTTTTCTTTTGTCAAATAGTTAATAAAGTTGAAGTTGAAGTTGAAGTAACTGAGGTGAAAATCACGATGTTTGCCCATTTTCATGAATATCAGACAAATCGTAAAAAATTTAAGAGTTTATATGGTTTTGGGGGACGCAGCCTCAACATTAGAGACGTTTGTATGGATTTTGAACTATGTTTTAAAGTCCATAACCTGGTCTCTGTTCAACCTACATTGTAAAAGCATCAAACTTGGGCAAATGGCCATTCTCAACGTTTTCTTTCATGTGATGGTGTCAATTTATCGATTAGTTAAAATTTGAAACTCGCCCCAGTTCCCTGTGCAACTCCGAAATGGCCTATTGACAGATGTGGCAGAAAAGTGTAGTGAAATGTTGACAACTATTTATTGTCAATTTTTGTTCTTGCCTGAGGGTATCACCTCAGTAGTCACATCTTATGTTATTATTACTGATTGTTACTATGGCAAAATGGTGGAAAGCTGTGTATGTTTCTGAAGTTTTTGTTAAGGACTTTTCTAATGCATGTACGTGTAGTAAGAAATGGGAAAGTGTTGGTGTGCAGCATTTTCTTTCCCTACTTTTTTCTCTACCATCCTTTTCTCCTTTTCTCACCATTCTCACCCATTTATGTTACAGTTCTTAACCCCTATGTTCCAGTCACCACCCATTCTCTCCCAGGTTCCACTCCTTTCTCTAACTGTTATATTTACTATTTAACACCCAGTGCCATTGTTCTCTCTTTGCACTAAATCACTGATTGCAGTCTGTAAAGATGCTGAAACAAGTGTGTCAGGAAAAGGGGGGCAGTCCTTTTTGTCAGCAGGTCCTTTTTTCTCAGGGGTAATATATAGTAAACATGCTAAAACAAACAGGTTGCAATATTAAAAACAGGCTGCAATATTAAAAATATTGCAGTGTACAGGCTGCAATATTTTTAATATTGCAGCCTGTTTGTTTTATGACGCTTCGTATATATGGCTCTTTTAAAACGGCCTTGTTTTATGCCAAAAAAACGCCTTGATCTTTAAATACTTTAAGGATCCAGCGCCATTTCCTCCGACTGTTTTCAGCGGCCCATCTTCTTCCAAATTCTTCCAACTCGGTTGTCCTAATAGGCTTCTCACAAAGCGTTCATCTGAAGCAAAATTAAACACCACACATTACTAATAAAAATGCCATGGCGCGATTCAATTAAATCATTAAAGCAGGAAAATTAAACGGGCTAATGAAACTTACCCTTGTTCTCCAAACCACCAGCTTTAGGTGAATCTTCGCCAGTACTTCGAGTTCGGTTTTGTTGTGTTCTAAAAATCGCCTCTTCATCCTCGTCTGATGTGAAGCCATCATCGTACACTTCTTTCATGCCTGGTCACAACTGAAGGAAAAAGTTGTTCTCTGCACATGCAAATACCACGGTATATCTAATTGTCTATTGTTTGCCGGGAAACAAAGAAGAACAAAGAGATCTATTGAAATTATCATTAGTGGCAATTGTTCAGCAAACCCGCTAGTTGGAAAACATCATATGCTCAAAAACAAACAACACAAATCAACTATTAAAACAAAGGCATCTACAGAAAAAACCATGATAAGTGCAAAACGGGCCGCATTTCTCAGACTGCAAGTTGTTTTGCAGTAGTTCAGAGACCTGCTTGTTGAAAAATGTTGAAAACAACAACACATACACGAAACACAATCAAATGTACAAATGCTACTGCTTTTATTGGGATGCAAGGCATCTCAGTCACCAATTCCAAATTGAGCTAATCAACAAGTGCTAATTATGTTCTTTTGTGCGTTCAGGAACAAAACAGAAGGGGCGCCTGTAATCAGTGATTTAGTGCAGAGAGAGAACAATGGCACTGGTTGTTGAATAGTAAATATATTAGAAAGTTACTGAGGCCGACAGCAATATGTGATATATTGCAGTCAGCTTCGGGCTACGCCCTCAGCTGACTGCAATATATCACATTTTGCTGCCGGCCTCAGTAACTATCTAATACATATTTTCTTCCAGATTTAGCCGTTCTCCCTCACTGTACTCACATACATACATACATACATTACATAAACTTTATTTTATCTCGAATTTCAGTGTAGCTTGCAAGAGCTAATATGTTCGAGAAAACATAAAAAGAAAGTATAATATATCTATACAAGACAACTAAAATACACAGTATTTACAAGTATATATTACATATCATTAGAAATTTAAACAGCAAAAGTGAAGATAAGCGAAATCGATTACACAAAGATACGGCCCTGGATTTCCCTCTTAAAATCAGTAAATGCACTTGTACGGATAGAGTTAGGCAGTGTATTCCATAGCTTAGGTGAGAAGTAAGAAAACGAATTAAGGCCATAACTAGTTGTTCTAGGTTTTCTAAGTGACAGTATGTTATCACCGCGAAGATTATAAGAAGAGGACCGAAGTGAAAACATATCTTTCATGTAAGCCGGAAAATGAGTGAAAAATAGGCTCTTATATAATAATATAAGGAGTTTCTGAACGCGCTTATTGTATAAGGAATTAGTATTGACCCTAGTGAGAAGGCTATCATACGGAGACAAGTAATCCCCAAGTATAAGTCTAAGTATTCTCTTGTTTAGCGCTTCTAGCTTATCCGTATTTCGCGTCCCACAAAAATGCCAAACTGAAGAACAATAGTCAAAATACGGTAAAATGTACGCTTTGTAAAGCTTAAATAGGGTGTCCCTGGGTATAAGTTTTCGAAAGCGCAGCATAACATTAAATTGATTATTGATCCTTTTGCATAAATTGGATATGTGACTAGAAAAGTCCAGCTTATTATCTATTTCCATTCCAAAAATCTCTAATGTGTCCTTTACTGGGAAGGAAAAACTATAGTCCGTATCACCAAGGACTAGACCCTGGTGCTTGCTCTCGTTAACTAACATTCCATTTTCATGGTACCAGTGATTGGCCACCTTGACATTATGAGATACGCATGCGTCTAGAGTCGCTGGAACGACGTGGGAATAATATACCTGATGATCATCAGCATAAGCGTTCAGTTTGGCCGTCTTTACGTGGAAGAAGAGATCGTTGATAAAAAAGTTAAATAGCATTGGACCTAACACACTCCCCTGCGGGACCCCACGTCCAACACTTTTCCAGGCGGAGCAGGTGTCCCCAATCTTGACTCTCTGAGATCTGCCAGAGAGATAGTGCCTGAGTAGAGCGCAACTTTTGTCATCCATACCGTAGGCCTTGAGCTTGGAAAGGAGAAGTGGATACTGAATAACGTCAAACGCTTTGGAGAGATCCATAGAGACCACCGCAACGAGCTCCCCTCTGTCACGCATCATCCTCCAGTCTTCCGTCAACCTCAACAGTGAGGTCTCACAACTATGAAACTTCCTGTAAGCGCTAATGAAGTCTGAAAGTATTTCAAGATAAAATTCATACATCTGCCCTGCCAGAAGCCTTTCGAAAATGTTGTTCAGAGCGGGGAGCACAGTTACGGGCCTATAGTTGACCTTACAAAGCTCGTCGTCCTTTTTGAACAAGGGAGTCACCGTGCCCATCTTCCAATTTGCAGGATAGCAGGAATTTTTAATGGAATAGTTAAAAATGCTTGTAAGAGGCCCGGCAATAACAACTGCCGCGTCTTTCACCAGCCGTGGTGGGATCATATCGTGACCAGGCGACTTGTGCACATTGATCTCTTTCAGTAAGGTTTCAACCTGAGGTTTACTTGTGCTGAGGTTTACTGTCTACACACTTATTTCTCCCTTGATTATCCCCCACACCTTCTTGTGCTTTTCTCTTTCTGTCCCCTCTTCCTACTATTCCTGTTCCCACTCCTTGTTTCCTAGTGAGATCCCTTCCTCCCAATGTTATTATCACCATTATCACTTCTACCGAGGGTAAATAAAGGTTATTATTATTATTATTATTATTATTATTACATGTATTTCTCTTCCAGTTCTCATCCATCACCTTTTTCAAAGCTCCCTCTCCTTTTTCTTCTCGTACCCACCCTCTTCTCTGCCATTTCCAAGCCCCTTTAAATGTTACTTTGTAGTTTTAAGAAATCAATGTAATCATTTTAGATGCATGATCCCTCTTCCACTACCATATGCTCCCCTTTGTCTACTCGGTCTCAACCATTTTTCTCTTCCAGATCCCACCATTTCACTGTTTTCCCACTCTTTTTCTGGCATTCCTCATCCTCCTGCATCCAATAATTATTGTTCCCCTTCTCTCCAAGCCCTTAATTTCCCACTGAATCATTACCCCATGAAATAGGAGTTAAGTATCAGGGTTTCTTATCCATGTGTAGGCTGAACTTCAATGCATTGCTCCAGGGGAAGATGGTGCAGAACAATGGGATCCCACACCAGTCTTGGTCCCTACTGCCCCTGTACCAGTTAGCCACAATCAACAGGTAAATTGAACTTGAACCACTCTTCACTAAAATGTCTTGATGTCATTAATGTTAGCATGCTAATTAATTTATTTTATTTCCTCTGATCTCTTGGATATAAGGCAAGAAATTTTACTCCTTCACCATCCTGTTTCTAGTTGTTGGTTAGCCTTGACCTTTCAACATGATCAATTTAACAAAGGTGTAAATGTAAAGCCAATTGGCCACGTTCTAAATGAGTGAGGACCTGGGAATGAGTTTTAAAATTTATCAATTGAAAAATTTGTGAAAGAGCATCTCAAAAATGGTCCTTGCCAACTTTGATGCTGTTCGTTTGAATTGGAGCTGAAACAAAGGCTTTCAAAAATTGTGAAATTTTTAAAATAGAGACTTTGTATGGTTTGGAGGGACACACTTTCTGAAATAGAGACATTTGTATGGGATTTTTTAAAGATCTAAATGCATGTCAACTAGTGACTTTTCGACCAATATATATAGTCCAACTTGCTGCGAGTAGTTATTTTAAGATACCCTTTCATATGAGAATTGATTTAGTTCAATGCCATTGATTTTCAAAAAGTTTGGATTTGTTCCCAGGCCCTTACTCCTTTAAAACATGGCCAATTCTTTAGGTGCCACTTTTGAATTGGAAAAGGATGTAATGTTCAATTAAAAGTATGATTAAAGATGGTTTCTTGACACATACAGTTTAGGTACATGTACATATATTGTTCTTTTGAACAGGTTATGACTAAGAGAAAAAAACATCTTATTAAGTGCTATATGGAATGAAATAAAAAAAGTTTTTGAATATCCAAGACATCATGTTTTACAGGTGAAAATTACTTTCAATGTTACCATTGTTGCATACACCTGTAGCAGGGATGTCATAAGGGGCCATAACCTGTAACACCTGTTACAGCTGAGCTCAAGCGATGTTAAGTGGGTGATGGTTGCTTTGTAAACAAACAATGTGTCCTGAGCAAGATCAGATGTTACAGGTGACAAGTTTCATGTTAAACCTGCTTCAAAACTCAATGACAGCTCTGCATAGAATGCTACATTTTATTATATCTCTCACTTAGTATGCGCACTGTGATTGGTCAATTTTGCAGGCCTGTATTCTACAGTACAGCCCACTTGACTTCAACTAGCTTTCTTTCCCATGCGCCAGATTAACCTTGAGGAGATATGATAAATATCTAACTTTCTTCATTTTCCCGGTCCATACTGTAAGTTATGGATCCTCGTTTTTTTCCATTAATTTATGGCCCGTGCACGTAGCGCTTGGGCCATAAATCAATGGGAAAAAAACTTCGTCTGTATCTTACAGTACGGACCTCAAACTCGGTTAGTAAGAGGTATGTATTCAAAGAATACTCTGTTATATCTATCAGAAATCAGGAAGCAGCTCATCAGAGTTGGATGTTTTACTAGAAAGAGAGAAAATATACAAGCAGGCAATAGAAAATGCAAACAAGGCTGGAGAGGGAAGCAAAGCTAGGAGATATGGCAGAGGACTCAAGGTAGAGTATTTTGATCTTGTTGTTCCAGTTTGGATTTTAATTTTAGTATGACTGTATAAGTCAGAGTAAATATTGTGCAGAATCTGGTTGGAAACAGGCTGGTCTTTCTCTCAAACTTTAAATCATTGGAGGTTCTATTCTTCAAGGCCTTGTATCACAGGGTTCAGTACATGTACATACATGTACTTGTGGCTCTTGAGGAAAAACCAAATGCAGGGGGTAATTCCATGATGGACCAGCAAGGTTCCCCTTTTAAATAGAGTTGGGGTAGAGGAATTGAGAATGGGTGGAGAAAATTAGCATCATAAATTCTTGAGATCCCTCACATTACTTATCTTTTAAAAGTGAATGTATGTGTTAGTGTTAATTGCAGGTACTAGTGTTATCATGGTACAGTCAAACCTCTATTAAGCAGTCACTCTCGGGAAACAGCCAACTGACTGCTTAATAGAGGTTGACCACTTAAAAGAGGTTTTCCGAAATGTAGTATATAATAAGCATGTATAGACCTTTTTCATAATGGCGGACGATTTTAATTATTCTTTTGTATACATGTTAATTAGCCCTACTAACCTCACTTTAATGAAAAAATTCTATTGAATTTTGCACATGCTGACGAGGCTAGTAGGGCTCATTATCATAAGAATAAAAGAATAATTTGTCGGGCGCCATAATGAAAAGGGTCTATACAGCATTATACATGTATATACAAAATATGAGAAACATATCAAATAATTGCATGATCAAGGAATTTCATGCCTATAGTTCTAATGTTGTTTGTAAGGCAATTGTATTTGTTGTAAACCATGTTAATAATGTTCAGTTTTTTCATTCAACATGAACCACTATCATGCTGATTATAATGTACCTCTATATTAATGTTGTTTGATTAGCTGTTATAAGAAAGTGGACTTGGTTTGTGTATTGTGGTGTCAAAATATTGCATGATAATTGACAACATGACCGCTTAATAGAGGTGAAATACAATAAAATTAGCCAATTGGGAATTCTGAATGGTGACCACATCCACTTAATAGAGGTGACTGCTTAATAGAGGTTAAATTTGCAGTAAATAAGGGGACCACTTTTTGGGAGTTTGATAAGTGTCTGTTTAATAGAGGGCCGCTTAATAGAGGTTTGACTGTATTGTGTAGAGGTGTCCACATAAAATGGAAAGTCTGAATGAGCATTCCATCAAAGGGGATTGGTAATACAGCTGTACTCCTATTTGCACCAAGTCAGGTATTCAGTGATACTAGACAAGCATCCCCAGGCTTTCAGAAGGACTCACAAGTGATAATACTTAGTCACTGAACATGCTCTATACATCAGGAAATAGAACAAATGATCAAGCAAGCAAAAGCTGGTAAACCAATTGACATGGATGCAGTCCCTCCTCCAGTTGCTGTTGGAGCAGCCAAACCCTCAACTCCAGCCCCAGCTCACTCTCTGCCAACTTCAACTGAAGGTGCTCCAGCAGTACAGCAAGCAGTAGAGGATCTTGGTTCTCATAGCAAGGCTACAAAACTGGATCAGGATGCTATGCCTACACCCTTGCGAGATGGTACATGTAAATTTTTGTCACTTTTCAGGAACTAATTATCATACATTACCATACCCAAAAAACAAAGGGAAAAACACTTTAACCCATTGACTACCGGCTGTTTTTACATTTTCGGAGTGATTTTCCACCTATAAACGATGAATAGCAATTCGTGACTCTTTATTTGAACTACCAGGGAAAAGTGGTGCTGTCCTAAGCCACTGGAGGCTCAAGGTTTCTGAAAACGTCATTTTGACGTAGCTATTTTTTATCCGTGAAGTGACAACAATGGCCCAAGTTCGGTTTGCTTGCGATTTCTGCTAAATTTACAGCCATTTTTCATCTTTAGTGGCTGCCTGATGAGCATCATTAAGCGTGATGGTAGCTAAGAGTCCACTTTCTCAAAGAATCGAGCAAGGTGATGTACTTTGTTGTTGAATTTGGCTTGTTACTCGACGAACTGGGAATTTGGCCGGTCGAACACTTAGTACCTTTTGGACTTGACTATTGATGAATTTCTCAACCTTACCGCCACATATTTTGGAATTTCTGTGTACTGAAGATGACCATGAGCAGGAAATTTTGGCGGTAGGTCAGAGTGGCTATGTGAAAGAATTGGGGGAAGGAACGGGCGCTGTCAAAAATTCTTGTTAGTTCCCAGCATGCAATGCGCTCAAGATGTTGAAAATGTCGGGAAGGCCCGAATGCACTGGAACAAAAGGCTGTATCTATGCTCCGGAGAAGAATATGAACAAAAAAAGTCATTTCTAAGCTAGAAAAAGGACTGAATTCCATTATGATGGTTGAATTATGGTTTTTCGACGATGATTTCCTTAAAAAACATGAAGGCAAAAAGGGGCATTTTTGTTGTTTCTCTTTGACGTTAAAAACGGCCAGTTTCGTTCTTGTCCAAACTCAAAAGGCCATATTTGGTAAAAATCGCTACGTTTCTTGCATTTATTGGATATCCAAATTTAAAGGGCATTCCATTTTGTGCTCACAACTAACAGTTAAGGCAATATCCGTGCGATTGAGAAAGTTGCAATGTTTTGAAGCATGGGAGTTTTTTACGGCCGGTTTTGGCCAGCACGGGTGCCAATGGGTTAAACCAAGGATAAAATTGAACCACAACATATATTATGTGCAACTATACTGGTTACTTTATCAAAATAATTCTTAGTGAGTAAAAGAAAAATGTTCTACTTTTGAATCTGTTATTAATAGTTAGCTTCAGTTTTATCAGGATTATAATTTTGCCCTCTGTCTTGTTCTTTCTTTCTTTTGAACAGCTGAACAACAATTGCAGGAATCAAAGGTGTCTATTAATTTTTGATCTTCTCATTATAAATTATATTATACATGACTGTACTGTATGTTACTTGAGGTGCAAATGCCTGTTAGTATTCTATGGATGAAAGAGCTGATGGACAGTGTCAGGCTAGGAACCTTGTAGTAATTTAAAAAAAAACTATAGCTGCATCTTATTCTATTGCATAATCATTATTCATCAAATAAACATTAAGTTTTGAGCTAGCAAGTTGACAATGTATAGAGTGTACGTCCATGATTAAAGAAATAACAGAACACGCCAAGTGCATTGTTGAGTTACCTCTAATAAGCATGCTGGAATTTTTAGGAACATGAGATAAGTGCCTAGACAACCACATAGTCACTGTAGGCGACTGCTTCTCGCACTTCTCAAGAGTACTTAAAATTCCCAGGCAAGTGCTATATTACTCAACAATGTACGAGGAACAAGTTTTTTAAATTTATTTTATAAAATGTCCCAGAGATTTGCGTGAGCTTTCATACCAGAAGGCAGTTGAATGAAATCTGCTGAGGAATCATTTAATACCAAGCAGTCGTGCCCTAACGGTCTTTTCTCAATGCTATAGATGGCTGCATCTGAAAAGGCTAATACTGTGGAACTTTTTATAACAAGACGAAACCAGTATAGAATAGCTGCCCTGACTTGCAAGAAACATGGAGACATCCAGCAAGCCAAACAATTTTTTGCTGTGTCCAAGGTAAGGAAAAACAAATCAATATGATTCGACAGTGCAGCCATTTTTAATCTGACTTGCAAGTCAGAAATCCTCTGTGTTTGTTTTGAAGGTTAAGCCCTCTTCCTTTTAGAAGTAACAGGTACAGTGTATTGTTCACTGAAAAGTCCTTCATTAATGTGCTTCTTTGACAAATGAATGTAATTAAATCAAGAGGGGCACCATGTGGGAATTAAAGTTAAATTTGTCCTAATTTTCTATGTAGCAAATAGATTCAGCCATTGAACGTCTACAAAAAGATGAGGTGGTGGACATTTCACAGTTGCCACCTGTTCCGTCAATCTCTGCAACAACTACTGGTGAGTCGAAATAATATTTATTAACATGGTTTACTTTTCATCACTGGGTGCTTTATCAAGCAAGGAAAAGTTTGGTATCACTATTTAATCTTTGAGAGACAGTTGAGAGTACATGTAGGTTCTTAAATAGTTTTGTTATCACAAATTTTTCTCTTGTTCATTTGATGATAAGACTCTTTTCATTGTTTCTGTTTTGTTCAAGAAGTTGTATTTTTTCCAGTGTTAAAGGCTTCAGTCCAAAAATCACAGTTTTTTGGGGGCTTAGGTGACTGGAATTTACTGGGGGTCTGGATTCTGTGGCACCAAAAAACTACTGATATTATTACTATCCCACCCCCACTTTCACCCCTCAGACAAGTGGTGTACTCACCCCCCCCCCTACAAAGTTACCCACCGTAGTACCAGTACCGTTGATAAGTCTTGTGGTTATCGAAAAAGATCTCCTCAGATGTATCCTTCTGTCCAGTCCATATTTGTCTCTGGCCTTACGACTGTTAGATAGGTTTGTGAAACAACGAAATTCCTCCCTCTTACAAAGTACTGTACACGATTTGTCATTTGTTCCTGTACTTTTACCCAAGGTGATAGCCCACCCCCATCAGAAGTGTCAGCCCCCCCTCCTGCTGAGCCTCAGCCAAGCACTTCATCTGGTCCTGGATCAGGTGGGGATGGCAGTGCATCACAAAGCTCAGAGCCTCCCCCTCCTCCCAAGGATGTTGCAGAAGCTTTGCAGCAAAGGTTTGATAAGTATCAGAGTGCAATGGACCAGGCAAAGAAAGAAGGCAATTCCAGCAAGGCGCGGAGAATGGGGCGAATTGTCAAGGTTAAGGACCATCTATACTTCTCTTCTGGTGACCTGGAATTGAAGAGTTTAGGATGGACCAAGTTTTATTTGTTTTTGTGTATGCTGTGTATCATGGTGCAAGGCATCCTGTTTGAGTCTGTGGTGTCACAGTTTTGAGGGAAGGTTCAAACTCTTATTTTGAACAAAGAGCAGTCCCCTGCTATCATCAAGGGTCTGGCAGCTAGGGATTTTGAGATTTAAAAGTCTAATGACTACTCCACTGAAATTGAAATTTTTGAATTTTTAGTGAATACCCTGAAGTGTATTACCATTAAACTGAATAATAATGGGCCATGTTCTAAACGAATAAGGGCCTGGGAACAAGGTTTCAAAATTTATCGATTAGAAAAAATTGTTTCCACTGCATGAAAGAGCATCTCAAAAATGGTCACCTAACCAACTTTGACGCTGTTCAGTTGAACTGGAGCTGAAAAAAATGCTTTTGAAAATTGTGAAAATTAGAGACTTTGTATGGTTTGGAGGGACACACTTTCCGAAACAGAGACATTTGTATGGAATTGTTTTAAGTTTAAATGCATGTTATCTGGCGGCTTCTCAACCAAACATACTCAAACTTGCTGAAACCGCTTATTTTGAGATACCCTTTCATGTGACAGAATCGATTTGGTTCAATTTCATTGATTTTCAATGAAGTTTGGATTCGTTCCCAGGCCCTTACTTGTTTAGAACATGGCCCATTGAATTACATCAATTTTTAGGTTGGGTTCTGCTTTCTAAGCAAGCTGTGACCAAAGTCTGAAGAAAAATGGTGCTAGGTTAATTGCTGTGGTTTACATGCCAGAAATGAGGGCAATCCAAGAGAAACAAGAAAAACACCTCAATTCATTTATTTGTATTTTTCCTTTGGGTTGCCGTCATTTCCAGCATGTGACCTACAACGGTTTATTCAAACCACAATTTTTCCCTGGGAGTTTGGTCACTGCTTGCTAAGAGCACAAAAATCAACCTTAATTCGATTTATTGTTAGTTATCAGATGTGGTCTTTTTTGTTGAACCTTGCAGCAATACCAAGACGCCATTAAAAGCCACAAGGCAGGAAAACCAGTGGCCTTTGAGGAACTACCAACACCACCAGGGTATGCCCCCATCCCAGGTGTGGCTGTTCCTGATGACACCCCTGATGAAACACCTTCTGCTGGGCAGGTAATGAACTATTGATCAGAAGCAGGAGTCAGTGCAAGAGGCGCATTCAAGCAAGTCGTAAACGTTGTTTGCCCATACATCCTTACCGTTATAAGTGACTATACATATAAAACTAAACTATAATTCCAAACCGCAGTGAATAAAGTCTTTCACGATAAAAAGTAGTATCGTTTACATTACCTTGGAACATTTCCTCCTGGGTGTTGCACTTTCTCAGGTGATTTAAAGATATTCAGATGCTTTTGTTTTACTATCTAGAGTTTGAAAGTCTGATATTCATAGCTTAATGCTTGCAACATTCCTAAATGATATCAGAATCTTACCAATACGTTGTGTCTTATTTGCAGGCTGCCGAGCCAAATCAAGCACCAACTCCCCAAGTCCCTGCTGCCCCTTCTGTTTCAGGTGTCACCACTCCCGCGGCAGGTCAGCCCGCTGTCCAAGCTACATCATCCATTAAAAAATCCCCTGGACGCAATGAACAGCAACTCAATTATCTGCTGGAACGACAGAAGGAATTCAAGATGGCTGCTTTGCAGTCTAAGAAACAGGGTGATCTGGAGGGAGCTAAGAATTACCTACGGATGAGTAAGGTCAGCAAACTCTGAAGTTCGTAGATTACTCACTCACGTTTGTAATGTTTATCTCACGGCTGTTGTTTAACACATGTGTACATGTTCAAGTCACAGTTTTTGCCTTGTTTTACTTGCAACCACTTTAATTGTATTAGAAGACTACTTTCTTTCATTCTTTTATCCGAAGTTCACGCACAATGTGATTTCTTTCATGAGTACGTTATTGTAAAATTGTTTATACCAACGTGACCAAAATTAATGACATCCTCCAATCCACTGACTGTGATCCAATATTGGCCAGCATATGTGCAATGCCTTTCTTCCTGCAGCTCTAAAGACTAATGGCAGATTTCCATCGCTGGGATGAAGATGTCAGTGGCAACAGAGCTGAGAGTGCAGCTCAAAGTCAAATGTGTACAAGAGATACATTGACTAGAATTTTAACTTAGGGCACAAGCGTTGATCTTCTAGTTCCGATTCCTGAAAGGCCCTTGTGCCATAGCTAGCCATATTAAAGAAGAGTAGTAGAAGCTGAGCTGCAAGTGATAAGCGTGGGTTTTTGTTTTTGTTTATTTTTTTTTTATCATCTTCTGTAAATAAACTGTTTCTTTCAGGGTCTGGACCGGATGATCCTGTCGGCTCAGAATGGACTAAGAGTTGATTTGGGAACGGTAACTCTAGTGGTTGTTTTTATTACTTCATTAATTTAAGCTCTAACAACAGAAGCTAAAAGAAAAAAGGAAATTTATTAGTGGAAACCCGTAGCGTGGCTCATAATTCGAGAACAAACACAATTACAAGTAGGAATGTAGTTTTTTTGTGCAGAGGATAACTGGCCTGATTCTCCAATAAAATCTCCCAGCACAAGAACAAAAGGTCCATGTAGCAAAAAACTCAACTCAAATACACTACCTCTCAAAAGTAAGTTACTAGTTTTGTCTGGTTTCTCACTATACATGGTTCTCATATCGACCGGCCTGAATTGCCACATCTAAGATTAAATTCAAGAGCACATTATGAAAGAGAATCTCGACATTTCCCCAGCCATGCTGCCCATAGAGCGGTTGTTTTTTTTTTTTTAAGCTTTTTCCTGGGTTTTATTTCCAAGACGATTATATATAAATTCACGCCTACAACCCGCAAACGGGTATTGCACAGTTAAATTCAGCTCCCCTTCTCCCTTCGTCTCTCCTTTCTCCTTTCTCCTTTTTCCTTTTGTACTCCTCTAACCCTCTGTGTTAAACTTGGTGCAGGCTGTGCCAGTCAGACTTTTCCGCCCATTCCTGCCTGTTACGACTAAAAGAAGAAGATTAATGAAATCAATTATTAGAAATACATTTTATCGAAAGTGCTATAGCTAATGAATAAAAGCGTTTGTATTCCCATTTCTAGCTGAAAACTTCGCACAGGGAACCCGCAACCGCACTAAAAATATTCATTTCCGTATTTTTATCACGATCTTGAAAGAAAGCACCTTATCTAACATTTAATGTAATACATTTACAATACGTTCATTGCAATTAAAAAAAAAAAGGAACCGACCACTCAATTGACAAAGTTTTAAACAATGAGAACACGGAGTGATGCAACCAAAATTAACTCCACTATAAACAAGAAAGCACAACGGGAATGGTTTTTGGTCAAATTTAAATTCTGTGCAAAAATTCAGACACTTCTGTGCCCAAAAAATCCTGAAACGTCACTTAAGAGTATTTTCCACTAGCCTTTTCAATTATTAGAGTGATTTTGTTTTTCTGTGGAGGTGCCGCCATCACCGTTTGTAGCTGCGAGTCCAGCCCCTACCAGTGAATTGAGTTTTGACATGGTGCAAGCAGCAGATTGTGACCCTACTCCGCGCTCACCAGAGGAAATTTCGGAGCTGTTTTCAAGACTGGAGGATGCACTTATTAAACAAATTGAGGTAGGATAATTCAATTATTTTACCTTCTGTTCTGTACAATTTACTGAGTTTGTTGCAGAAAAGCTGAAAAACACGCCATTTTCTCTGCGACACAAGCAAAATTACGTATATCAAAGGTAATCAGTTGAGTACGCACGACGAATATTGAGCGCGCTATGACCATATTTGGATATTGTCACAATGTGTTGAATAATAGTTGTGCGATTTTGCAGGATAATTGTTAAATATTTTAATGTACATTAGATGGTGGCCTAGAACTGCCATAAGGATTTTTGGTGTTTTTTTTTTTATCTTTTTCTTTTATATTTTATTTATTTTACTTATTCAGTTTATTGTTTTTGTTTATTTCATTTCATTCCGATCGTTTGATTTGATTTTATTTCATTTTCAAAAACAATTTTTTTTTTTTAAATGAAATTAAAGCAAATAAAAACGCTTTGTATAAAATGAAATTAAAATGAAAGTAAAGTCAATTGAAAAAAAATTAAATTAAAAGCAAATGAAAAATTTATCACCGTGGCCTAAAACCGCCATAGACCAAGATGCCTTGGGGGCGGCTTGTACTTCCAAGATGGCGGCGGCAAGGATAAGGAAGGATTCTTGGAAAGAGGACTTACAGTTGAGAGAAAGATTATGTGACAGCAGGTCTTCGCCGCGAGGAGATTTTAGATTTTATGTTAAGAGATTTCGATTGGTATGCTTGGAGCATAAGAACTTTAGAGAGGCGTCTTCGATACTTCGATATAAGATCGACGTGTCTAGATACCCAGCAGCCGGGAACTGATTTAAAAAAACTAGATACGCGACAGCCAGAAATTTTGACCAATTTTCTCGAAACAGCTCGTTTAATATAAAATTTTTTACGTTGTTTGTAACTCAGAGGAACATTTCTGTAGAGGATATCTGGCAAGACTATAGACTCTTTATAATTTTACATAGAAATCGAGTAGACTCAGCAGATGCCGAGAAAGTACAGTGAGAATTTCCGACTGCGGGCATCTTGTATTTTGAAACAGGGGCACCCAACGAGCCAAATCAACCAAACGTTGTAAAAGGGCATTTTAAAGTGCCTTATGGTGTTTGAAGTCTGTTTAAAGCGATCTTTTCATAAGCTAGAAGAAGTTCATCTGTTCGGATTCCCTAGCAGAAATTTTAATTGCCCGAAAATGCTAGGGTACAAAATCTTCCTTTGAGAAAATGCAAGCTGAAATGAACTTTCCACGAACTTTCTAGGGAAGTATTTTCTTTTCGATAATGCTAGCTGACGTTTTTGACTGCCATAACAGCAATTACGACCTTTCCGAAAACCTCAGAGGCTGTGATTTCCCAATTTGGAATCTTTTAGGCACCGTTTTAGTCACGAAATTCCGAGTGCACTCTTTAATCGACGCCGAAAGCGCAAGGCGAATTACCCTCCACCGAACAGATATCTACCAAATAAAGGGGATTATAGTTGGGTATCTAGTTGTTTGAAATCAGTTCCCGGCTGCCGGGTATCTAGACACGTCGATCTTCGGCGCCGCCATCTTGGAAGTACAAGCCGCCCCCAAGGCATCTTGGTCTATGGCAGTTTTATATGGCGTTCCATCCCCGCCAAAATTCAACTTTGTATTTTTCATTGTACTTTCCACATTTTATCCTACGTTGAACATTTCAACTTCCATTCTCAACATTCAACATTGTAGTTGTTAGCTTCGACATCCAACATTGGCTTTCGACATGCAACTTACGCGAAGAAGACGTAGTGAAAGCTTTCAACATCCAAGTTCTCGTGTTCGACATTCAACTTTTCGTATTCGACATTCCAGTTTTTTAATTCAACTTTCGTCCGCTGATTAGCGGTCGGTTAAATCTGTGGGCTCATCGACCCGACTCACTACCCCTAGAGTCAATCGCTCCGTGACTTTCCATTGGAGAAGGTCCAGGAAACACTCTCCACCCCTAGACAGTGGTTTCAAGACGGTTTCTTGGAAAAGCAGGATCAACGGATTAATGAATCACCGGATCAAGGAGCAGTTCAAAATAAATAATTACATAAATTAATAGACATGCATATGATTGATTGTACCCCCTACGGTAGCTAATGGCAATATATAGAAGCTTATAAATGACGTCGACCTCCATTAGGCCCAGTAGGTAATTAACCTCGGCGAATAAGAAAAACGACATGGAGATAAGCCTCAAAGTATTTCCTTTTATAAATATAAAAATAACCACTATCACTTTATTTTCAAAAAATTTCATTTGTATTGTACAATTTTCTGTTTCTTTTTTCAAAAGCCTTCATTACTCATAATATCTACCCACGGTAGGTCACTGGCGAGTTAACATCGACCTAAGAAAGGTATTTATATTTGACATATTTCATTAAAAAACACTACATCTTTGAATTACCCTTCGGTGCCTTGAATAATGAAAATTTTGTAGCTGTTGTCGATTCATGATCACGAATTATTCTTTCAACTTTTTCGAAATTGTCCACGTGGTAATTTTCTGAGTAGGTGAAATCAAAGTTTACCGCCATTTTAACAGAGCAAACACGCCCTGCGTGACTCAACCAAGGTGTCACGTATGCTCAAGTGCGTTGTGTTTTGGCATAAAAGCGTTTCCGGCTTCAAATGTGAATAAATATTATACATATAGATATTATAAATATAATGAATAAAAAGCCATACCACTTTGTAGAGTGCAGTTTTCGCATACCGAAACTCGGAGCGAATTCAAAATAGTGGACTACATTAGCTCCGACCTACTTGGACAGCTACGACTGCGAGACATACAGCTACAAAGCGTCTTGACCCTATCGGTAATTCACTTATGCATATGCTTCGAAATTAGAGGGAAAAGAAATTTAATGCATCTTATGTGACTAAGATGTGCTGCTCTCTGTATTGGCAAAGATGTAACAAGGGGTTAGATTCACGTGGAATTTCTAAATTATCCTGAATGCTTGACTTTATTTATATTTGTATAACATGCCGGTATGTGATTGCATATCTGACTTTCGGTGCCATAAAAACACGAAGCCATTTTGGAGGCTGCCGATGTGAACATCAAATTTTTTACTTCATCTCTTCAAATTTGTAAACTCTAATCCTTGAAAGAAGAGCAGATGGAATGCCGCATCTGAAGGTTTTGCGGTACTTCGGTACTTCCGACGGGATTTCACAAGAGAGGCATTTACCAATTGATTTCATTTCCAATTGATACCCGAAAGTGATAAAATTGCATCGCCCAACTGAGTTGTTGTGGTCAGTACCTTAGGTCAGTACCGTGGAGTATACACGGAAGCAATAAGTCGAAAATCTAAAGAAGACAGATTGTAGAAGCAGTTCTTACTCTTACGAGATTTTTTTAAAGAAAATACCTGACAACTTGCGAGGAAGAGCTGTTATTTCTTTTTGCCACCGATAAGAACAGCAGGCAGAAAGTTTATTCCCACACTTTAGATCACTTCCAATAAAATAAATGATTCTGACGTTTGACCCACTTTTTTCACTGAATTCTCTGTTTCTCGACAGCTTCCACATCGGAACCGCACCAAAGGTTAAGCATGACTCGCTAAAGTAGTTGCGATGATTTCGCTGACCGCATTCGCCTTAAAGTAAACTTGTAAATCACTTTTTTCTGAAAGCCGCAACAATTCCGGTAAAATTTGAGGCATCGAGCTGACTTGATATTCCATCTGTTCGCGAAAATGTAGTTTTTAAAAGAATCACCTTTACAAGTTACCGACTCAACTCTGCCATACAAAACTCAAACAGACAACGACGCGAGTCGTAACGTTTGTATACTGAGCTGTAGCTAGTATGAGGCGAACCGAGGCACTTGCCTCAGTAAACATTTTTATTTTACATTACATTTTCCTTTTGTGTGTCTGTCTTATGAAGAACAATCTAAGCAGGCTGTGTCAGTAGTTTCACAGAGTCGTAAGTTTTTTGATGTTCCTGTAACAGGATATAATATTAAAAGTAATGTTAAATTAATATTAAAGAGGTGTTTGTTCGGTATACTATGCCTCGGTGACAATTTTCGTATGGCTACGGCCCAGGAATGTCTGAGCTAAAATCTATGACGTAATTTGTTCGCCTGTACGGTGTAATCCAATTTTCTAGGCCAGAATTTTCTGAAATTCCAAATTTTCTAGCTCTGATCCTTTATCTTTGATCCAGTCATCCTTGATCGGGTGATTCATTAATTTCCGGTTTTTCCAAGAAACCGTCTTGAAACAACACTGTCTAGGAGTGGAGAGTGCCTCCTGGGCCTACTCCAATGGAAAGTCACTGAGCGGTTGACTCTAGGGGTAGTGAGTCGGGTCGATGAGCCCACAGATTTAACCGACCGCTAATCAGCGGACGAAAGTTGAATAAAAAAACTAGGATGTCGAATACGAAAAGTTGAATGTCGAACACGAGAACTTGGATGTTGAAAGCTTTCACTACGTCTTCTTCGCGTAAGTTGCATGTCGAAAAGCCAATGTTGGATGTCGAAGCTAACAACTACAATGTTGAATGTTGAGAATGGAAGTTGAAATGTTCTATGTAGGATAAAATGTAGAAAGTACAATGAAAAATACAAAGTTGAATTTTGGCGGGGATGGAACGCCATAGTTTTAGGCCACGGTGATAAAATTTTCATTTGCTTTTAATTTAATTTGTTTTCAATTGACTTTACTTTCATTTGAATTTCATTTTAGACAAAGCGTTTTTATTTGCTTTAAGAAAAGAAATTGTTTTTGAAAATGAAATAAAATCAAATCAAACGAATGAAATGAAATAAAACAAAAACAATAAACTGAATTATAAGTAAAATAAAATATAAAAGAAAAAGATAAAAGAAAAAAACCAAAAATCCTTATGGCAGTTCTAGGCCACCATACATTAGGCACTAACCCGGTATCAAAATGTGATTGTTGCTTGTATTCAGCAGTAATTTTAAATACTAAAAGGGACTTTTAAACTAGCGTTTTTTTTTCTAGAATGCCCTTGGCACTGCCACGAAATTAGACAGGTGCTTAACATTTGACCATAAAGCTTACTCAGAGCAAGCTTTGTTTGGTGCGTGGGCCTGCATATTAGCAGGCTACGTAGTTATAAACGAGGCTCACCCTCTCCCTGACCCGGTCTACTCAATATTTTTAAATACGCGATCCAGAATGCAGCCAATTTTGAGCCTCCAGTACTGGCTAAAGGAGACACACAATATGCTTTTTGGATGAGAAGATCCCAGGCCGACACCTCCTCCTGGTAACAGCTTTTTGAGTTGTTACTGACGGTACCTCGCGGATATGACTGTATGTCGATGGGGCAAAACAAAATCACTATAACAAATTGTGTTCCTCTTCTTTAATAATAATAATAATGATGATGATGATGATGATGATAATACTTTATTTACCCACGTGTCACCTAGGAACTGAAAGCTCGTTTAAACGGGAACGTGAAACTAATTACAAATAGTAAACTAATAAGAAGTAAATGAATCTCATGATTTGAATCTTTGAATCTCATGATTCTTTTGTGTGACGTTTTAGGGAGCTTTGTCCCGCTGTCATAGATTGCTGAGTAATTTCGGTCTTTTATCTGATGTACGTTTTAAACCCCTTGGAATTATGTTTGTTTGTTTGTATTTTTCACAGATGTGTGCAAGAAATGCCCAACACTACCAAAAACTAGGAGACATAACGAACACCAAAAAGTAAGTCACTTGTGTATTGCCTGTTACTAGAAATCACTGAGGAATGATGGTAAGTTTTCTCATCAGTTCATATTCACTACATTAGAAAAGCTTTCTCTCGGTAATGAAATTGTAACATGCATAACTTAACGTTACAGTGTATGTTAGAACTTTATTTGACCGTCAACTCTTCTGGTTAAGTCCCCAGTCTACTAATCAAGGACACTAAGATACAGTACAACAGTTCAATTTGTATTTTTTTTTATCATTTACGGGTGGGTAGTCAACCAGTTACTGACTGAATTCTGTTTTACTTCAGGATGGAAATTTCCGTTTTGAATGTTACTGTAATTGCACGTTGTGATTGTTGGATTTTTTTTTCAATGTTTGGTCTTTTTGTTTGAAGTTTTGAAAAGATGTCAAAGAATTTACGACTGGACCTCGATGCTGTTCAGAGTGCTCGTAAACACCAGGATCCCCCGCCAAGATTCCATTATGAGGACAGATCATTCACTATTGTTGAGTAAGTCGTAAAGCCTGGTTTCCATATGATCGCAAACGTTCGCAGACGATCGCGGATCGCAGATCGCAGATCGCAAAGAGAGTTGTTTCCATATAATCGTAGACGATCGTAAACTGACTCGACACTGACTTTTGACACCACCTTCCACTTTGGAAAGCAGATTTCAAAATTTACCTTCCACCTCGAAATTTTACTTTCCAAAATGGATCACAGTATCATAGCTGCTAACCACAATGTTTTTCTTACCATGTCTCTTTGATAGTAGTTTTTATTTGTCCGTGTAAAACCGAACCAAAATAGACTCATTCTTTACTGCTACGTATCTCCAACATGCCGCATTCGCTGTAAATTATTGCTGTACCCAGACCTCCTTGGGAATTTTTTTTTTTTTGATCCTTCAATAATATATGGCGGAAAATGTGAAAATGCATGGCGAAATTTGCCCTTATCAAGAACGAGTTGCGATATTTGGAAGTCCTGATGAGTAAACATAATGAGTGATGTATATATTTGAGTGGAGAAAATCTACTGCAATACACCATTGTCATAAAACGTCTTATCATTAGGAGGTGAAAAAAAATCATATTTTCTAATTTTTGCCAGTTTTCGTTACTTCTAAACGCTTCCCACTTTAACATAAATAGATGCTACGCTGGCATTGCCTGGCAAGAGCAGTGTATGCCAAGAAGACACGGATGGAGAAAGAAAAAAAATTCTTTTATTTTTCTGTTGGCCCTTGCATTCTCGTCCCCAGAGCCTCCGTTTTTTAGATCGCGTGGTCGGAGAAACGGAGGGCTCTGGTAGCAGCAATTCATATAGCCAAGAATGTATTTGCTCATGCTCAGATATGTATCCTCAGGGAGGGAGTGACAGTCCAGCTTTGGCTTTTATGATGGCTGGCTTGAAAGCTGGTTCGGCGAAGCTTTGAAAGAGACTAATTTCATTGAAATTAGAAAATGTACTATAGGAAAAGGGAACAACAACCTGCCTTGCATGCAGTAGCTGTACAGAAACTAGACTGGCTGTGTATTTTGCCCACCCGGTTTCGAAAATCGCTGATATTGCAGCTTCTCTCGTTCGTGGTGGACCATAGATCCTTCCTTATACGGTTGAAAGCAGTTGTGTTCTTTAGTTTCGCCACTGAATGTGCTTATTCCCGACCAAATTGAAAAGTTGAAGGCACAACGTGTTGACTTGAAGGTTTATAAGCAAGGTAACCAAGACGTAATTCGATCAATTGGTGAGAATGTCAAATTCCCTTGTTGATTTGTGCAAAATAAATCTCACTCGTAACGGTAAGTGAAAACGAGTGGCTCTGGGGACGAGAATGACAGGAAGTACGCTGTAATTCATCACTTAATTCTTGGTGCGCATTAATTTTTTGTCAGCCAATGAAAAAATTCGAATTTTTTGGCGCGTCCAGAGCTACTCGTCAACGACATTTTAAGACGAGTAGCTCTGGGGACGAGAATGGTGGCCTTGCTAATATCCAAGCGGAGCACAGCTACGTATTACTGCGCATGCGGGAATCAAACTCTGCTCCATCACAAGTGTCAGTTTCACTCGCAGGTTGGATAATAAAGGATTGTGTTTTGGTTCCGTGTTTGGCACCTTTTTGGCACCAAACTCAAATTGTTTTCACCGGTATTTTTGTAACAGCTCCTTCCCAGACCTCAGTGATTCAGAGGTCGAAATCAACATAATAAGAGGACTCAACATTCCCCTCCCCTCAGGTGAGTTACTTATCTTTCATAACATGTTTTATTTGTCTTATGTTGCTGCATCCCAATGTTCCCTTGCCCACTTGTCGAGGTTAGGAGTCTTTTTTCAACTGACGAAATTCTTTGGAGAATTCTTATGACACCGGTTTGCAGACGTTTTTCAAGCCTTTTTAAGAACCTCTTCTGAGCGCTCAAGTCGTTAATTCAAATGAAATGGAAAGTCAATTTGGTGATTAAGTACTTTGTGAAGTGCAGGGAATTTCTTGTCATCAGTTTATTGTTGCTTATTCGTATGATTATTGTCCGTTGTTTCTTCTTTTGTTTTCTTGAAAACAAGAAACTCTGATCCTCCTAGACTTATTATTTATAAGTCAAGTTTTTGCCTTTCCAAAACTTCCTTATACTGTTTGTACTATAGTCTAGTTTACCCTTACTTAATATATTGTGTTTCAGTTTGGTGATCGACATATCAGAGTAATTTAAATCGCGTTATTCTTCTGCAGAAGAAGATAATAAGAATAATATCTAAAGTTTCTTTCAATTCCCACACTGATGTTCTTTTCAAAGAAAAGGAGATTTTGAAATTCTCTGACATTTATTTATACCAGATAGGTAAATTCATGTATTTATTCAAGAGGTTTACTTCCTAATTATTTTCGTGATATGTTTACTCTCGCAAGCCAGTTACATTCGCATTATACTAGAAATTGCAACCTTTTTTACATACCTCCCTGTCGAACTAATATTCGAAACTTCTCAATTCGGTTTCAAGGACCTAAGTTTTTCAACTCGTTAAGTCATGAAATTCAAAACAGTGAAAGCATCCGTTTGTTTGGGAAAAGAATTCCTTCTTTCTTAGGTAAATATACTCATTGTTGAGCTACTTACTTCTTCTTTTCTTTTCTTTTTAAAATAATACATTTCATATTTCATGCTGTCCCCGTAATTCGTATGATGTACCCTATATTGTCAGGAAGCCTATAGTTCATAAGCCTCCGGCTTCTATATAGGCTTTCTTGTCATTATCACCTTAAACATTTGTAGTCTATCGTCTTAAGTTTAAGTTATTATAAATTTCTTGTGTTTCGTATTTTTAAATTTCTAGTGTTTTGTATTTTTCTGTGGTTAATGGCAAATAAATGGAAAAATGAAAATAGAAATAGATTCACACCATTTCCATGGTTGCATAAAACCAGAATAATTTTTTTTCTTTTTGGTGTGGGACAAAAAGACGCTGAAGAAAATTCTTTTGGTCTCCCATTCAACAGGTTACCAACCGAAGGACATGTACACCTACGTGTCTTATGAATTTCCTTATCCAAGTGTAAGTACAATACATTTAATTAAAAAGCAGTGGCCCTCATAGAAGTGCTACAGTTAACTAAACCACCATGGAAAGTTTTCTGTAAGTTTTCTGCAGTTGAGAGAAGTAACGGTCAAGTTGGGAAAGTGCGTGCTGTACTCGTTACTTTCAGAGTTAGAAACCTTTCACCTTTTTCGGAAGTAAGAGGTTTGAGGTACTAAAAATGTTTTCCAAGTGGTCGTGTTGGGTTATTTGAAATTAGAATGCCATTGTGTAAACGTCAAGGTAAATCACTTTTCTTCAATGAAGGTTCGGTTCTCCCGGGACTTTCCTCCCTTCGTTTGGGTGCCGTGCATCATATACCAAGTAAGGACTTAAGTTTGGCCACAACGAACACAGTGGCACTGCTACTACAACGACTAGGTTTTATGAATCATCACTCTTTGGATTCGCTTTTTTGATTTCGATTCAGGGTAGCCTAGGTACAAACTCACTCATCGTTTTAACCACGAATAGGAATCTCATCTCTCGAGGCTTGTTGCTTTTATAAGTGCTGATTGACATTTTTGTCCATTTTCAGGCAGATGAACCGCAGGCGGGTCGAACACAAACTGTAAAGCACTCAATCAACCCAGGTTAGTCACTGGATTACTTTCGTCTGTTGGAGTCAGTTTTTAGTATCAACTGTACGTTTGATACTCTGTTTGATTCTCCCACAGAATACAATGAAGTTTTCAAAGTAAATATAGATAGGAAGAATCGATCGTTAGCACGCATATTCAAGAGGCAGCCAGTAAAATTTGAAGTGAAGTATGAAAGGTAAGAGTCTGTTTGTCCTTTTTAACGACCCAATTTGTTTTCCAACTTGAATTCTAATGAGCAAAAATCACAGCACCGGTTATGAGCTGTTTCTTTGGGGTTGTCAGTATTCCTTGCGTAATCTAATTTTCAGTTTTCGATAATCGTGTTGTAATGATTCACTTTGACTGAAAGACATTTTCCCTTCGTTGTTACTCTCTAATCTTACTACACTTTTAGCCTGCAGAACAAGCATAATTTGGGGCAAGCGAGAGCTAAGTATTTTCTTCGCGAAAACCATCGTGGCTTATGAACAAGAAAGAGATTGGGTCGGAGAGTACCAAATGTGACCGAAGGGGGTGGGTGACAGACAGAAAGAAGAAGAAGCGGGGAAGGGAAGGGGAAGAAAGTATACGTTCCTTCCGTCCCTTCCCCGCCCCTTTTGACTCACTCCAACTTTGTATGTTTTGGGAATTCAAGATGGCGTCCTAATGGACGAACTAACTTTTTAAAACTGCATTGGCCCAAAAATAACCTGTTCCACGGTATTAATTGCGCTCCTTCTACTATCTGAACGCCTGGACCAGGCTACATAAAAAACGCCTGCATTTGCTGGCAACACCTTTTTTTTTCTGCGTACAACGAGTATTTTAACAGTTAGCCGTCGTCATGTTGTTTTCCAGAGGTTTTCTAAAAGGTGACAAGGCGTTAGGACAAGTACAAGTCAAGCTGAACTCGTTCGATAACAAATGTGAAATCCATGATTGTCAAGATGTAAGTAGTAATGTTCTTGTTTCTTACGTTTGTATTACCTGTTGAAAGTAGTTTTACCTTTTTTTTTCTGACAATTGGCAGTTTCGTTCCGTTTGTTCATGACCAAAGAAGCTAGAACAGTGACCTCCGTTGACCTAAAATGAACGACGCTTCTGCGGACAAAAGTTTATTCACAGTTGGGCCTTATCTAGCTTCCTACGCAGACGTTTTTGGGCTCGTCACGCGTTCCTAGGCCTCACCAGGGTCAATTGTTCCGATTGTTACCAGACTCTTCTTTCAGAGAAATTGCTCTGTCCTTTTTACAGATTCTGAGGACAAGAGTCATTCTATAAACTCAGAAAGTAAAGTAAATTAAGTAAATAGGCAATTAGCCATCGAAAGGTCCATTACCAGTCACCAAGCTTAATCAGTGATTTATGCCGAGCTGAACGATTGAAATTGGAAAGATCTCTTGGAAATGTAGGTGTCTTGGTAATCTTGAGGCGTTTTCGTTATTGGCAACTGAACTTTTTGGTTAAGTTCCACGAATACAAAGATAGAAGCAGAACTTATTTGTCACAAGAAAAATTGGTTACAGTTGTTTCCCCGTATGTTTTGACCTCTATAAATACTAGCCTGAAGAAAATGGCAGCAGTGGAGTGGAAAGGGAGACATTTGAGAGTAAGAAGGGGAGATGTTGTAATATTCTTCAGGCCTAAGATTATGTTATCTTGTTTGTCCTCAGCTAATGGACACAGATCGTGGACGCAAAGCCGTTGGAGGAAAAATTGAATTTCATATGAGAATCCGAGAGCCGCTTATAGACAAAGATGTTAAAGTTGAGAAATGGAAGTGGCTGGTTATTGATGTTCACCTTACTTCGAAAAAAGTTAGTTTCCCCTCTAACGTCTTATTAGTTCATCCGTTCATAGTGCACCTTGACTATTTATTTGGAATGCTTTTCAAATTACCTAGTAAGGTTCTTTCATATAATTATGTTCAATTTAGGGGACACTGAAATACACCCTGTTTAGCAAATTACAGTTCTCAAGTCGGTCGAAGGAATTTCTTAGAAGGAGTGCGGAATTCCTCCAACAGAAATCGAAACAAATGTTTCGGCGGTTGGCGATTTCTCAGATTTGATTAACCGTCCTTGATCCGGAACATTATCCCGTTTCCTTCACTTTTAGCTGCATGGATAGAATGCTTACCTATATGTTTTTTTGTTTTCATTAACAGGCCGCTGGATTACCTAGGGTAAGTGTTATTCTTGCTGAGTTACTCAGCAAGGAAGAACAGCTTAAAAGGTATAGGCCAACATGAATAAACTGCCAGACTTAGTTGTATCCTAAACGTAGCTAACCAACTGAGCTAACCTCGTCCTGGTTGGCTCAGTTAGTAGAGCACCAGACTAGTGGCGCCTTTACATGCTGACGTCCGGTCTCACCCCACAGAAAAATAAGTGTTATGCCGGAACCGCCGTGAGACTAGTGCTATGTGATATGTGCGGTATTATTAAATACATTACCATTACCATTACGTAATGTTTAATAAACGAGCAAGAGTGTTTTATCAAGTTTAAAACACGAGGCGCAGCCGAGTGTTTTATGACTTGATAAAACACGAATTGCGAATTTATTGAACGGCGTAAAAAGCTTTACTGTACATCTATTCCATTACACTGAAATTTAGATTTGGGGTTATTTTGGTCTAGAAAATTGGATGTAAAATTTAGCCGTTTCTTTATCAGATATAAAGACACTCGTTAAAAATTAATTTCTTTTGTATTTCCTTCATGAATTATTGATGAGCTTTTTAAACTTATATATTTAACCCCAAAACTTTCTTTGTGGAGTTATTTATCGTAATGTCACCTCGGGTATCTAAACATCCGTGTTCATTACCATTCTAAATGTCACATGTTAGCATTGCAGCGTTGGGCACTTTACAGGTATTATAGGCTGTAAATGTTACTCAGTAAAATTGGAAAGAGTATGTTGGATTTAGGATAATGTCCGAGTTTAAGGCTTCCAATGTTTAAGGGTGTAAGGGTGGGCTTTTAAGGATTTGTATGCCGGTGAGCATTGACTCACTCTCCAGTAACCTCTCCTATTTTCAATTTTCAAAACTTCAAACTATCAAAAATGTTCTCTCGTGAAGGTTAGGGTTCTCGAACTTGCCTATTTTGCCAACTTCAACGTGCTTTTTCCAAATTCTAGTGATGTTTACGCCATCGCCCACAATGCAATGAAAAGTTTGTATGCAAATTTGATCACGCAACCCGAGTTGCAAAGGGCCCATTCTTTTGCCATAAAAAAGTATGGCCAACCGTTTCGTGGTAAAGGTGTCCCATGTAATTGTAAACTCGTTGGCCGCACAAACGAAGCCACCCTACGCAGCAACACTTGTAACTTTTGGAGACACTCTGGCAAAACGTAGTTATCACTTATGTCTCAGGAAAGTACGTATACACCACTGAGGACATTTTGTCTTCCCTTCCCCACCCCCTTTTTTACTTTTACAAACTGCTCGAATATTGAGTATTAATTTTCGTTGTAAGGGATTCTACTGATGTTTTTACTTATCTCTGCCTTGTTTAGGAACCTGTAAAGGTATCACCAAAGCCTGGCAAAGTAACAAAAGGACCAGAGTGAGTAACCGCTTTCTTGTATGTACAACTAATGCGGCAATCAGGAGATTTACGCTCTACCTCTGTGTAAGAACCTGTGAAACTCACGAATGACGTGAAACAATGAAAACAAAACATTAGCGTACGGCAAAGCAATAGTTCATAAAGCAAAGAAAACCTCGTTAGATACTCACACCGGGGTAAACCAGAATTTAGTACCAGTACTACGTGTAGCAAATGATCATAGACCAAGGAGAATTTTCTCCCGAGATTATTGTCCAGTTTGGGTCTTCCACCAGTTATAGAAACATCCTAATTTTCTCGAATGGACACTTCTCAAGGAGGAATAACTGATTCGAAAGAGCGACGATGGAAGTCGGGACAAAAACAAAATATGAATGAAACCGTTAATTTACATTATTATTCAGCATCGTAACACTTTCTAAATATGGTCATGTTGTACTCGATATACGTCGCGTGCACTCGACAGGTATCCTGCGATGTACGTAATTTTGTACGTCGGGGAGAAAAATGGTGGTTTTATTCCATTTTTTTCTGCAATAGAGGGTTTTCACGTGACGTCGTAAAAAACTAAAATTCAAAAGTAAATAACCTTTGCATTTTTTTATCTTCATCGCGTAAAAGACATTTTAGAAATGTATCTGCTTGCATGTTTTCAGCTCGGTAGCTTGCTTTGTTTTGAAAATAGAGCAGTTTGAATTTTAGAGTTTTTCACTGTGCGTGACATAAAGATGTCTGCTCACAAGCATGTCACTTACATCGATTCACCGTGTGTTTTTGAGGTTTGAAAAGCCAACATGGTAAGAGAAGCGTCTATGTGAATGTTTGAAAGCTCAGCTTTTGAGATAGCTAAAGTAAGAAACATATGTTTTAACTCGTTTCCGACCGCCATTTTGGAGTCCCTCAGAGGGACGCCAAGATGGCGTTTCCATACAAAATACTATAATTTTGAGTGGTACATTTTGCCGAATAACACGAGTACGGGATATCGCACGGCCCTGAGACTTTGGCATGTTGTTTATTTATTACTCTTCTATAATATCACAATTTCTTGACTTTATCTATTGAATGGTTGATGATTTTATTGTTTTACTTGCGTGACTGAAAACGTTCTTACTATAAACTTAGTAAATTGTGCTTTGTTATCAGTGTGTTGAATAATAAAATAATTATCCTGCCCAATCTTGCGGAATATCGCCTGATTTTAGCCCACTCGGCCTACGGCCTCGTCGGCTAAGTATCAGGCGATATTCCGTGGATTTCGCAGCATAATTGTTAATTATTATGCATTGGTGTCACTATCTCAATTTTGATTGGATGAAAACACGCAGCTAACTGCTGCTGGCACTGTTTTCGTTACGTCATACCTACAGACAATAATTTTTATCATGTAGAAGTGACGTCATACCTACAGGCAAAAGGTTTTATATTTGCACACGCGACAAACACGTTTTGCTGAAGCTTTTCTGGAATTGTATTGCAAAAGGTTTTTCCAAAACGGGTCTGCGTCCAGTCAAAAATTTAATAACATTGTAAAATTTTGCGAAACATTAATTTGGACTGCACTGCAACTTTTAGCCGGTTGTAATCTTACAAATAAAGTTGTTGACAAGTTGACGTAGCATATTTAGTTTCAAGTGTGTGCATAATAAAACGATTATTGAATTCGATTTTTGTATGATATCGAGAATTATCACGACCTCAGTTTGTGTTATCCACCTCAGCCTTCGGCTTCGGCAGATAACACAAACCTCGGCTATGCTCAGCCTCATCCAGTGATTGATAATTTACCGTAGCTCAGATACCCATGTATCATATGCTCCTGGAGCTTGTTGCCTGATAGCAAATTAAATATGTTTGTTGACTCTTTTTCTCCTTGTGACTACAAGTAAAGGGTGGAACTCTCAATTGCAAATTCGAATGAAAATTGGAGAGAATAAGTCGACAGTTCAGCGGCCTTGAGTTTTGGCGTGGAAATTTGTTACGTTCTTGAATTCGTGCAAATTGCATCTCGATCCTTGGCGTAGCAAGGAAAACAGAAAGCTCTCGCAAACTAAGAACTTTGAAGATGAGTGTCGGACCTGTCCCTATGTACGAGGAAGCAGTCTTGCTCTAGTTGCGAGTGAAACAGCCGAATGGGAGTCCCGTCCCTCTCTTAGTCTCTTCTTATCTATTGCGTCTTTTTTTTTTCGCTCTACCGCCCGCCGACTATCCCAAAAGGGACTTCTAGTAAACTAGCTAGAAGATTATCTTTACAAGAATCCCTACATTCTGTAGAATGAGACTAGCGCTATTTCACATTCATTTGACCCCTTTAAGTGTCTCGCTTGATTTTTTGGGAAATTTGTAATTTCACTGAAATGCTTTGTTTAATTTAGGGGGTCGGTTTTTTAATCGAAGATACTTAAACATGGTTAGTTGAATATAATCAGGTCACTTTAGGCCTTCGATCTGGCGCGAGTTATGTTATAATGCTATATAGAGCCGGCACCAATTAAAATTGTTTGATAGGGCGTTATCATCATCATCATCATCATCATCATTAGTGAGCATGCATGCTGTGAGGTAAGGAGGAAACTGCGATAAACGCGCGAGGTTGCTGGGGCAAACATGTATTCTTTTTACTGCTCACTTAACAAAAAGACAATGGACTCGGGTTGTTTGTCGGAAACGTAAGGTGACATTAGCCCATGACGTTGATATAACAGATCATGCGAGTGCAGTTTTCAATCCTTCTCCTATTAAGCTTGGCATGCTAGACTGATATATTCAAATCACCAGGTATCCAATTATATCTACTTGCGACATTCCAAGCTAAATATAGCTTTTACCACTTGATTTCTTCTTTTTTTCAAGCCATTCATTTTCTCTCTTATTCTGTTTCGTTCTTAGCGCCAAATCAGCTGTTTGCTCTGTCACGTGACCAGGTCTTGGCCAATAGGATGAAGGATTGAAGATAAGGCACACTGCACTGAGACGTGGAATAATATATTACCATTTTATCAGACTAGTCAAGTCTATAAATCAAGAATTTAGCGCATAGATACAATGTCAAGGATTTGGAATCCCATGTTGCATGAATTCGTTTATTCGCGTGTTTCTGTACAGAACTAGAAAGTTACTGAAATCTGTAAAATTCCAAATATGAGCTTAGCTATGTGTGCGCCCCTCCCTCGGGCATAAAAGCCAGGAATTTCGGACGTGACTTGCAACATCTTTGAATTTCTCCTCACAAATCGAAAATTTTAGGTGGCTCTGAATCTGCTCCTACAAACTTCTTTTAACTTTGCAAAAAGTTGCATTTATCATACTAATTATGTGTTTCCCAACAATAGAAAATACGGATCACCGAGCTCGTTTTTGAGTTACTGTAGCTTAAAGCTAAAATTAGGGGTGTTCTAACGCATTATGCTATTGCTATGGCAACCTTTTATGCCGATAAAGGATTCATAAATTGTTCACCAATGATTAGGCATTTGTTTGATACCACTGTAAAGGTATAACAACGTATGAAGATTGGTAATAATGATCCATCAAAGTAGAAAAGCTGAAAAGTGTTAAAGCCGGTTTGAGCCACCTTAAAAACTGGGAAAATTTATTCACTCAAGGATGCCACGTAGGTGCGTTAATACTGCTGGTTTTATCTTTGGTTTTAAGTCATTGAAAAGTTCAGGTTTCGTTGTCTTGTAGTTTCGTTACGGGGAGCAGGGATGGTGCAGTGGTGAGAGCACTCGCCTTCCACCAATGTGGCCCGGGTTCGATTCCCGGACTCGACGTCATGTGGGTTGAGTTTGTTGTTGGTTCTCTTCTCTGCGCCGAGAGGTTTTTCTCCGGGTTCTCCGGTTTTCCCCTCTCCACAAAAACCAACATTTCCAAATTCCAATTTCATCTGCTTGTAAAGCGCATTTGATCATATACACATGGAAAATGCGCTATATAAGTTCTAAATTATTAATATTATTATTAATTAAGTCTTGTAGTTTTGATAGTTTTTATTCTCTTTTTAAAACGCTCAAGAGGTTTGTGTTATTTGTGCACGATCAGTTCAAACGATAATACAGGAAAAGAGAAAACCGAAGAAAGAAAAAACATATGTTCATAGGAAAAAAATAGTTAAGATAAAAAAATAAACGATTTGGTGTTATGTACACAGTGACATAAGTACCTAAATTTTTCGTGTTGGTCACTGTCATGTAACGATACCTAAGGTGAGATGCAAGATATAAGTGTAATGTAGAGCGTAAGTTAACCCGTTGAGCCATCCTATGGTGACCAGCATCTATGTTGTGCTAACAGAGTCATTACTGGGTTAAACATACTACTGGGTCAAACATGAGAAAATAGGAAATGACCCTGCACCAAAGATAAATTCAGTCTTTTGATGTTTAAAAAAAATAACCCACTGGCATCATAAAAGATGTACACTTTTTGGAAAGAATATGCATGTTGAATTCAGGGCTTATTGTGTAACTAGCGACAGATTTCTTGTAATGGCAGCTGGTTCTGCATGTAAATACTAACTTAACTAATGTACTATTAGATCTCAAAGCCATGTTTTCAGCTGTGTTTTTCACCAGCTTTACGACACTTAAAACGCCATGTCGTGAATGCTTCCACTCAAGTCTGAGACTTCATCACAAATATGTATCCCAAATGTTTGTGGAGTTTCCGATGATCGGAATACTGTTTATTTAGAAGAATGGAGGCGAGGGTTATTGATTTCGAAACACTGAGAAAAAATAAACATGACAACTTGAAGGTGACTAATGATTGTCATGTGAAGATAAATGTAATAAAATCTTGTTTTCAACAAATCACACTTTACATAAATGGCGTTGTCTCTTGAAAAAAGAAATATCTTGTGGCCTTCTTTTGCATGTATGTAGAAAACGAAGAGTAACCAATGATGTACGTACATAACATACTTTTAATGATTTCATTTACTGTTCTATAACCCGGTTTATGGTACATTGGTGTCACTATCTCAATTGTGATTGGCTACAAGCACGCAGCTAATTCTTGTTGGCACTGTTTTCGTTTCATCATACCCACAGACCAGAGTTTTTATGCCTGTCGGAGTGACGTAATTTTACAGACAAGAGCCGATTTACACACGCGAGAAGCACGTTTGTTTTGTTGAAGCTTTTCAAGAATACTTTTACAGAAGATTTTACCAAAACATTATTCAGTTCAGTCAAAATTTTAATTTAAAGTTATAAAACTTCGGCCATGATAATTCTCCCTATCGTGCTTAACCTCATCCAGTAATTGTTAGTTATCTGAAGCACTGTGGCCTTCATCTAAGCCATGCCTAAACTGTTTTTAAGAAAACGAAAATGCTTTAACTATCAGAGAATTTAGTCTTGATGAATACCCCTGGAACTCGTCACATATTTCATCTTTCGCAAGCTTGGTCACGAAATCAAAGCCAACAATTTTACGTGAGTACGATCCCTTTCGTCTCCAACCTCGTTCCCAGCAGGGGGGCGGGAAGGGGAGAGACCCTGAGAACGAGGTTGTTTCGTAACAATTCATCTCAACCCGACTAGCCTGACTCCTACCCCCTTAGTAGTGTTGTGCTAGCTCCATTACTTTTCTTCTTTCTGATACAAGATCCCAAGATAGTAGCCTTAAAATATCTAGGACCCAAAATAGGGCGTGTACAATACAAGGTATCTGTTT